>CM060403.1:122589724-123189724 GCA_030545235.1 Helianthus tuberosus
GAGGACTGATCAAGAGTACCCTTTCTTTAAGGTGTGAATTATTCGTGAATGTCGGAAGGTGTCAGAACATGATAATCAAATCCAATACCCAAACCAAAGAATGATTTTAATACCAGAAAGATAAGATACAAACACTCTTGATAAACAATATAACTCTCAATCTAAGTTGATCATCAACACGACGATTTCCAGCTCTCCAAACAGGATCGAAGATCAAACTTACAAAGTTATCGAAACCCTAATCTAGAAGACGAATAGATGAGTTATAAAAGAACCAGGATGTGTTTTTGTGTGAAAGATATCTGATCCAAAATCACTTTGTAAAGTGTAGGGTCTCACACTTTTATATAGAGATGGGCAAAAAACCCGGTTCCTACCCGATTCCAGTGGACCCGACCCGGACCCGGTTCCGGTTCGTATCCGATGCTCAGAGGAACCGGTCCCAGGTTTAAAAAACCCGACGGGTATTACCCGGTTCTCATATTCTGTAAAAAAAAACCAACCGTACCCGGTTCCTATCTGTACCCGGTTCCTACCCCGTACCCGGTTCCTGTATGTACCCGGTGCCTATCTGTACCCGGTATATTACCGTTGTAACCGATTCCTTATGACCGTTGGAACCGAATCTTGAGTATCTCAACACATTAAATGCAAAATATGACCGTTAGAACCGGTTCCAGTATATATATCACATTTTTCTCATTTTTTATTACATATCTTCTTCTATCTATTTCTTCTCCTTCTTTACATATTTTTAATGGCTTCAAAGAACTCTAAAACCACAAACTCCCCATCCGTAAATAATGTTCCACAAGGTTCAAATGCTCCATTTGTAGTGGGAACATTATCGCATAGCCGCAATATGGATGTTTGGTGCAATTGGGATTTAGTCGAGATGAGCGAAATCAGACCGTAATATTTTGTATTCAATTATAATTGTTGATTACAATAGTTTATATAGATGACTAAATTACATTCTAATACCCTCTATTATAAACTAAGTATATATCTAGACCACTAGTCTAATATTCCCCCGCAAGTTGAGGGCGAGGAACGACTTGCAACTTGGACCGTAGTAATAGAAACCTCTGAGAAGATAAGGGCTTGGTAAAGACGTCAGCAATTTGATCATTAGTTGCAATGAACTTGACATATAATTTCCCTTGAGCAACTTGTTCACGGACAAAATGAAAATCAACTTCAACATGTTTAGTACGCGCGTGGAATACAGGATTAGCAGAAAGATTGGTTGCACCAAGATTGTCACACCAAAGTGTAGGCGACCGATTCACTATTCCAAGCTCTTGAAGAAGAGATTTCAACCATATTAGTTCTGCCACAGTATCAGCAATTGCTTTGTATTCTGACTCCGTAGAAGATCGAGATACAGTCCGTTGTTTCCGTGCAGTCCATGAAATAAGATTAGATCCCAAGTATACAGCAAATCCCCCAGTGGATCGACGATCGACAGGGCAACCAGCCCAATCTGAATCTGAGTAAGCCTGTATATCTTGATGCCAATAGGAGTCAGAAAAAGCATGTAGTCTAGTGCTAGAGTCGCGACGGAAAAGCAAGCCAAGTTGAGCCGTGCCATGAAGATAGCGCAAGATACGCTTAACCGCAGCCCAGTGATTTTCGGTCGGTGCATGCATGAATTGACACACTTTATTAACCGCAAAGGCAATGTCTGGACGAGATAAAGTAGCATATTGAAGTGCACCAACAACCTGACGATACCGTGATAGATCATTAAAAAGAGGACTATCGTCAGGGAGTAAAACATGAGAGGTAGCCATAGGAGTGGTGACTGGTTTGCATCGAGAAAGGCCAGCTCGATGTATGACATCCAAAATATATTTTCGCTGCGAAAGAATCAAGTTGTCATTATGATTTACCACTTCAATACCCAAGAAATAATGCAGCCTGCCAAGATCTTTAACTGCAAATAATGAACTAAGCCGATTGATGATATTGGTAACAGCTTGTGGTTGATTACCAGTGATGATGATATCATCAACATACACAAGAATATACACAAGAGTGCCACGCCTGTTGAGAATAAATAACGACGGATCAGTTTTAGACCCGGAAAAACCAAGTTGTTGAAGTGCCATAGACAACCGAGTAAACCACGCCCGGGGAGCTTGTTTGAGCCCATATAAAGACTTGTGAAGACGACACACATAATCAGGTTTGGTAGAATCAACAAATCCAGGAGGCTGTTTCATGTAAACAGTTTCTTGAAGATCACCATGCAAAAATGCATTCTGAACATCTAGTTGACGAAGTGACCAGTTGTTAGTGACAGCTAGAGACAATACGGTACGAATAGTAGCCGGTTTAACAACCGGACTAAATGTCTCATGATAATCAACTCCTGCCTGTTGATGAAAACCCTTTGCAACAAGTCGCGCTTTATACCTGCTTATTTTTCCAGCTGGGTCTGTTTTCAACCTGTAGACCCACTTACAATCAACCACATTAGCATTTTTAACAGGAGGAACCAATGACCAAGTACCATTTTTATGAAGCGCCTCCAACTCTTCAGCCATGGCATGACGCCACTCCTTAGAGGCATTGGCAACGGTAAAGGAAGTAGGTTCAACAGGTAGGTTAGGTAAATTGGTAGCCATATAGGCAGTGGGATCATAGCGGTTTGTTGGTTTCGGATTAGGCCTAAGGTGTGTTGGACGAGGTCTTGGGGCAGGATTGGGAGGAGTTTCGGCTGAGGTGGTGGCTGGGTTGGTTTCGGTGTGGGTGGTTTGGGTAGTACCGGTTTGAGTGGTTTCGGTTTGGGTGGTATCGGTTGCCGAGGTGGTTGCGTTTGGTGTAGTGACGGCTGGGGCAGAAGTGTCGGGAGTAGATTCTGGTAGGTCAGGGTCAATAGGATAAGTGGAGACGTTAGGGCTGTCAGGTTGGGGTGGGTTAGAGTTTATGGGTGAGGCATGATAAGGGAAAACATCTTCATTGAAACGAACATGTCGGGCAATATAGACTCTTTCAGTTGTGAGATCAAGGCACCGATAACCATGGTGAATAGGACTGTAGCCAAGAAAGATACACGGCGTAGATCGGAATTCAATTTTGTGATTATTGTAAGGACGAAGGTAGGGAAAACATTGACATCCAAAAACCCGAAGAAAGGAGTAATCTGGTCGACGTTTGAAAATATGTTCAAAGGGTGATTTGTTGGAGGAGACCCGGGATGGAAGACGATTTATGAGATAAACAGCTGTTTCGAATGCAAAATGCCAAAAACGTTGAGGAAGATGAGATTGAGCAAGAAGAGCAAGGCCGGTTTCAACAACATGACGATGACGACGCTCAACAATGCCGTTTTGTTCACTGGTGTGAGGACAAGAGCGTCGATGAACTATACCAAGATTGTGACAAAACGAAGCAATGGTGTGAAATTCCCCTCCCCAATCAGACTGAATACTTTTTAATTTAGTGTTAAATTGCCTTTCTGCCATTTTAATAAAATATATTAAGTTATGATAAGCATCAGATTTACGAGCTAATGGGTAGAACCACATATATTTCGAATGATGATCAACACATAATAAAAAATATCGATAACCATCAAATGATAAAGTAGGTGTTGGACCCCAAACATCACAATAAACTAAGTCCAAAATATTAGCACTATGAAAATTGGAGTTTGACAATGATAATTTTGAAGACTTGCCCATTTGACAAGATGTACATAACGAAGACGACAACTTGTCTAAAACAGGTAAATGAAAATGCGAAACAATAGAACGGAAAACTTGAGCATGAGGATGTCCAAGTCGTTGATGCCAAATGGTGGACGATGCTTTGAAGGCAGTAAAGGCGACTTTAGGAAGAGACTTGAGCCGAGGAAGGCGAAGGGAGTACAATCCATGTTCACTTGGACCCGTTAGGAGGATGGTGCGTGTAGACTCGTCCTTCACAACAAAATAAGAGGCATGAAACTCAAAGAAAACATTATTATCAACGCAAAACTTTTGAACAGATAAAAGATTTCTTTTAAGTTGAGGAACATGAAGAACATTAGAAAGTGTGAGGGTTTTATTTGGGGAATAAATTTTTGTCGAACCAATGTTTAAAATGGGTAAGGGTTGACCGTTACCAACAAAGAGAGAATCATTACCATAATAGGCCTCAGAGTTGTCAAGGCTCTCAAAATCTGTGGCAGCGTGATCATTAGCTCCGGTATCAGGAAGATAATTAAAGCTCCGGTGTGAACCAGCATCAGAATGAGTAGCATAATTGGCTTGAGACTGGGTGCGTGGTTGAGAAGACTGATTTGGGCACTGAGATGGTAGATGACCAATCCCGCAACGGTTGCAGTGACCATACACGGTGTTTTGAGTAGATGCCCAAGAGAACTGACGTGAACTACCAGTTACACGGTTGCGAGCATTGTTGTTGTTGCGATAATTACCCCTGTAGGAACCCCTTGAATTTCCACGACTTCCTCGGTTATTGTTTGAGGACCGAGGAGCATAGTAGGCCTGAGGCGGTTGTGGTGGGGTAGAGGCAGCAGTCGGGTTCAGTTGGTTGCCAAGTTGTGTAGCCATGAGTTGTAAGTTACTGATTTGTGTTTGAATGGCTTGTAAATTCAGTTGTGGTTGTTGGGATGGGGTTGTGGCCATAAGAGCCTGTGGATTGGTTGGTTGTGTTGGTAAAAGTTTAGTAACCATATAATCATGGTCACTAATAAGACCATGAAGCTCACCAAAAGTGACCGGTGGAGTACGGGTTAAAAGGTTTGACTTGAGACCATAATATTCCTCACGAAGACCGGTAACCGTAAGCATGACAAGATCCTTATCCTTCATTGGTTCACCAATGTTTGCTAGAGCGGTTGCATATTCCTGAGCACGACTTAAATATTCTGCAGGTTTTTCATCACTTTTCATAGTTATTCGAAGAAGCTGACTTTTGAGGGTGAACTCATGAGATGAGGAAACCGGCGCATAGGCACGTTCAAGAGACAGCCAAATCTCACGAGAGGTCTGCCCTTGGACATGCTGAAACGATTCCTCAGAGATGGTAGATGTGATCAGTAAGCGCACATGAGCATCATTCTTCACCCATGGACAATAACTTGGATTGTCGGTGCTAGTGGTCCCTGTGGTGACTTTAGAAGGTGGACAGGGTATCGTTCCATCTACATAACCGAAGAGGTTATGAGAAATTAGAAAGGGTTCAAGCATTTGCTTCCAATATCCATAATTTGTAGGTTTAAGAGAGAACGCAAACTTGTGAGATTGATAGGTAGCTTTTTCCTGATTAGTAAATAAAGTGATGGCAGCCATTAGGATTAGGTTACCTGAAGAGTTGATTGCTGCTGTTGTATTTGCTGTGTGCTGTATTTTCCAGAAGGTCGCAGAAGGATTTTTGAATTGTGCGATGTCTGCTATTGTAGATTGGAGGCAGTAGGGTTAGCTCAGGCCGTGATTTGTAGGCTCTGATACCAAATCAGACCGTAATATTTTGTATTCAATTATAATTGCTGATTACAATAGTTTATATAGATGACTAAATTACATTCTAATACCCTCTTTTATAAACTAAGTATATATCTAGACCACTAGTCTAATAAGCGATGGTTCGCAAAAGGCCCAATGCAAGCATTGTGGCTCCTTGTTAAGCAATGACTCTAATTCCACTTTAACGAAGCATGCCAAAAAGTATTGCAAAGCTCTAAAAGATTTGACACCCGGTCAAGTTCAACTTTCAAAAGATGGTAAGATTTTCCGCTACGAACAAAAGATAACTCGTGATAGGATGGCGAAGTTGGTCATCCAAAAAGCCTTGCCTTTTGGACACTTTGACGACCCCGGTCTCACTAAGCTAATTAGGGGAGACGCTTCAACCTAGCTACAAACATGTAAGTTGTCGAACTTTAAAACGTCATTGTTTAAATATATGGGAAAATGCAAGAAAAGATTTAATAGCATGTTTTCAAAATTTAAAGACTTGTGTAAATTTAACTAGTGATGTGTGGTCGGCTCCACACGGTTTACCCGAATCATACATTTGTGTCACCGCTCATTGGGTTGATCCCAATACATGGCAAATGATGAAGCGGACGATCGCATTTGAAGAGTTTCCTTCTCCTCATACAGGAGAAAATATTTATAAAATTATGAATGCCACAATTATAAAATATTGTTTAGAGGATAAATTATTTTCAATATCTTTCGATAACGCCTCAAACAACTCAAATGCGATCCAAAAACTAAAGTTGAAGTACAAACCAATTTGTGATGCTGTTTTTTTCCACACAAGATGTGTTGCTCATATTATTAATTTAGTTGTGCAAGACGGTTTAAAAAATAATTTTGTAGCGGATTTTATTATAGCTTTTAGAACTATGCTTCAAGATGTTTTTAAAAGTGGTAAAGAAAGATATCAAGATTATAAAAAACTTTGTAAAGAAGTTAACCAAAAATTAATTGGTCCTAATTGGGATATCCCAACTCGTTGGAATTCAACTTGTCATATGTTTGAAATGGCTTTAAAACAAATGGGCACTTTAAAAGCATTTCATACAACTTTAAGTGATGACTACCAAGTCGACCCTTTTCCCGACACGGCTTGGAATAACATTCAAACACTAAGAGTATTGTCGATTAGAAGAACAAGATTAACCCCGGAGTCGCTAGAGATGGCAATTTGCCTAAAAGATCATTTGGACGACGTTGATCGTATTCAACATAAGTCGAGTCTCGAAGACGAGGTGGAGTTGGAGCACAAGATTATTGAAGAAGAGGAGGAAGAGGAAGACGAGGTAGAGACCAATGATTCCGAAGACGATTGTACCGAAGTGCCCGCACCAAAGCGTAGCACAAGTGAAAGTGCCGCACCGTCCTCAAGCAAACGAGCAAAGAAATAAATTTGAGGAACCGATTATGATCAGTCCCAAGGAACCGATTATGATCAGTCCCGAAGCCCGAAGGAACCGATTATGATCAGTCCCGTACCCGGTTCCAAATAGTACCCGTACCCGGTTCCATTGAACCCGTAACCGGCTACGCCGGTTCTATATTTATTTTCGTGTACCCGGGTTGTACCCGGACCCGGTTCCACCGAGACCCGGTTCCACTCACTTGTATCCATACCCGGTTCTGGGTTGGACCTGGTTCCGGGTTTTAAGAATACCCGATTTTGCCCATCTCTACTTTTATACATCAGAAAAAATGCCCTAAAGTCTTTGACCCATTATCCAACTTCTTTTATCCAAATGCTCCAGCCCGCAATACACTTTGTCCAGCAACAATTTAGCAAGCCCAACAGCCTGGAAAGCCCATGTGGCCATGCGTTTAGCCTATCTCACATAAAAATAGAACAATCATATTAGAACAATAAAAATAACAAATATAGAATATAAAACTGACATATTGAGTGAGTACTTTTTAACAGAAGGTCTAGCATACGTTGTCTTAACCAGGTCTGCGCTAGAGAGCCTACTCGCACAATAGATCCCCAACTTAAACCCCTCAATGAGAAACCCCTATCACTCAGACTCGCACTTGAGACCTGGAGGGGAAAATTCACTCGGGCCCACCATTTGTGGAACTTAAATACCTCTGACCACCACTAGAGCACTAGTGATGGTTTAGCTAGAGGTCTTAAAATCTGAAAACTGTTATCAGCTTGTAATTTTGAAAATTTTGTGATGAATTTATAGTACAAACGAAGGTTTCTGCCTGATCTAAACCATGACTCGTGATTAATTAATGGAAGTGTTGAAAGAGGTGTGATCAGTGACACGAAGGAGTAGACGAACCATTCTCCAAAGGTCTATTTGTTTTTTACAATCGTCTTTTAAAAAAAACAGTAATCTTAGCTGGTTGTTGTGGGGTGGTGCCCACCATCCGAGTCAGCAACACTTTTGCAGATGGAGGGGTGCGAAACACCATGTCGGGAGGAGTGAACGGCAGGGACGTTAGCTAGGTGACGCTCGAAGGGATGTGGCGGGCTCAAGGTGGCTCCCACACGTGGATGGCGGTGGCCAGAGGCGGACCCTACTTGATGTTGTGTGTGTGTGTGGGGGGGGGGGGGGTAAAAATTAGTATAGAATTAGGTAAAAATCTCAATCGCACCCCTTGAAAACGCTTCCAAATCCCTTGAAAATGTGTATGTTCCGGTAATTTCTCGAATTACCAAAGTAGACTCATTTAACTAACCCTAGTTAAATGCAGTGCTATGAACGTATGACTAAGTTAACTGTGGTTAGGTTAAAGTAGTAACCTGAAGTTGCGGGTTGTCACATCATCCCTAACTTAAAAGAAATTTTGTCCCGGAATTTGATAAGTAGTCACGGAGGAGTGAAAAGATGAATAGATGACTGTGGGTTTTCCTCGGGTACCACATCATCCCCAACTTGAAAGGGAATTTCGTCTCGAAATTCACTAGTCGCATCAGTGTTAGGTTCAGCAGTTTTGAATAAATGGGGATACTTGAGCATCATCTGATCCTCGCGTTCCCACGTGAACTCCGATCCACGTCTTAAGTTCCAACGAAATCTCACGATATGTATACGACTATGTTTACGGACCTTAACTTCCCGCTCCATGATTTCGACACGTTCCTTGATAAACTGCAACTTGTCATCGATCTTCATTTCTTGGAAAGGAAGCACAAGCGTTTCATCAGACAAACACTTCTTTGAGTTAGAGACGTGAAAGACATTGTGTACGTTACCAAGTTCATCAGGCAACTTAAGTCTGTAAGCCACCTTACCGATTCTTTCCAAAATCTTGAACGGCCCAACATAACGCGGGTTGAGCTTGCCTCGTATCCCAAAACGAACCACACCCTTCCAGGGTGAGACTTTCAATGGAACACGGTCGCCCACGGTAAATTCCAAGGGTTTCCTACAATTGTTGGCGTAGCTTTTCTGGCGATCACGAGCTGCCACCATACAATTTCTGATTTGAACAATCTTCTCTGAAGTTTTAAGTACGAGTTCTGGACTCGTGATTTGGCTGCCACCAACCTCAATCCAACAAAGTGGAGATCGACATTTCCATCCGTACAACGCCTCGAACGGAGCTGCCAGAATCCTAGAGTGGTAACTATTGTTGTAAGAAAACTCTACCAAAGGTAGATGTCTTTCCCACACGTTACCAAAATCGATTACACATGCTCGTAGCATGTCTTCAAGCGTCTGGATAGTTTGTTCACTTTGACCATCCGTTTGAGGGTGATAAACGGTGCTCATAACTAGACGTGAGCCGAACGATTTGTGCATAGCTTGCCACAAATTAGACAAGAAACGCGGATCGCAATCAGAGATGATAGAGGTCGGCACCCCGTGCCTAGAAACTATTTCCTTCAAGTGGATACTAGCAAGTCGTGAAAACTTGTCAGTTTCCTTGATCGCAAGGAAGTGTGCAGATTTGGTCAAACGGTCAACGATCACCCAATGGTATCGTTTTCGTTTTGAGTTTTGGGCAAGCCGGTGGTAAAATCCATGGAAATCTGTTCCCATTTCCACATAGGCAATTATGGTTGCTGAAGCAAACCAGACGGTTTTGGTACTCTACCTTGACTTTTGCGCAAGTCAAGCATTTTCTCACATATGTCACTATGTCCGCTTTCATGTTCGGCCACCAGTACAAGATTTTCAGATCCTGATACATCTTATCAGAACACGGATGAACGGAGTATAGAGACTTGTGCGCTTCATCCAACACGAGCTCTCTTAGATCACCGTATAAAGGGACCCATATTCGCTCCATAAAATAGTGAATACCGTCAGACTTGGTTATGTGTTGTTTCTCCATGCACCGCATGGACTCAGCATGAAGGTTCCCGTTCTTCAATGCTTCGGTTTGGGCAGAACGAATATGGTCAGAAAGGTTAGAATGGATAGTGAGCTATAAGGCTCGAACGCGTCTAGGCTTGGTTTCCTTCCGACTAAGGGTGTCCGCTACCACATTAGCTTTGCCTGGATGGTACTTGATTGCACAATCGTAATCATTCAAAAGTTCAACCCAACGACGCTGTCGCATGTTCAACTCTTTCTAGTCAAAGATATGTTAAAGGCTCTTGTGATCGGTATCAATAGTGCATTTAGTACCGTACAAGTAATGCCTCCAGATTTTAAGTGCAAAGATTACGACTCCCAATTTCAAATCGTGAGTCATGTAATTCTTCTCGTGAGTCTTCAACTGTCGGGAAGCATAGGCTATCACTTTCTCGCGCTGCATCAAAACACAACCGAGATCCTGAATAGAAGCATCATAGTACACCACAAATGCATCCATACCATCGGTAGGGACAATATCGAAGCACTGCAAAGTTTCTGTTTCAAAAGCTGAAAGGCATTCTCCTGATTCGCTCCCTACGAATAAGTGACACCCTTCTGAGTTAAAGTGGTAAGAGGTTGAGCGATTTTTGAAAATCCCTCAATAAATCTACCATAGCACCTCGCGAGACCAAGAAATTTCCGCACCTCTGTAGGAGTCTTAGGTGCTGCCCAATTCTTGATAGAATCGAATTTTGATGGTTCAACATGTATTCCCAACTCGCTGACCACGTGACCAAGGAAGTGTACTTCTCGAATCCAGAAATCACACTTAGAGAACTTCGCGTATAGTTGTTCCTTCCTCAGGAGTTCCAAGATAAGACACAAGTGTCATTCATGATCCTCCTTGCTCTTAGAATAAATCAGAATGGCATCGACAAACACAATGACTAAGTCATCAAGATACAGTTTGCACACACGGTTCACGAGATCCATGAAGACCGCTGGTGCGTTGGTTAACCCGAATGGCATGACCAAAAACTTGTAGTGGTCGTACCGCGTTCGGAAGGCTGTCTTGGGAACATCTTTCTCTCACACTCTCATCTGATGATAGCCTGATCTTAAATCGATTTTTGAGTAGAAGCTTGACCTTTGCAGTTGGTCAAACAGATCGTCGATACGAGGAAGAGGGTAACCATTCTTGACCATCACCTTGTTGAGTTCGCGGTAATCGATACACATTCGGAAAGACCCGTCTTTCTTCTTCACAAATAAGACAGGGGCTCCCCACGGCGAAGAACTAGATCGGATAAAACCTCTATCCAACAGTTCTTGGAGTTGATTTGACAGTTCTTGCAACTCCCCCGGTGCAAGATAATAAGGAGCACGAGCAATCGGGGCTGCTCCTGGCGTGAGTTCGATTTGGAATTCCACCTGTGGATGTGGAGGTAGTCCTGGAAGTTCCTTAGGAAAAACATCGGAAAACTCACGAACGACTGGAATGTCCTCGATCTTCTTTTCCATAGGTTGAGTATCGGTAACGAGAGCTAGAATAGCAGGATAGCCCTTCCGTATGCACTTCTGGGCTTTCATAGCTGAGATGATGTCAACCGTAGCACCACTCCGATGACCTTGAATAGACAGAGAATCCCCACTAGGGAGAGGGATACGAATGATCTTCTCTTTTCAGAGAATTTCAGCTCGGTGTTTGGACAACCAGTCCATACCGACGACTACATTGAAGCTGACAAGGGTGACAGGAAGAAGGTCAATGTCAAACACTTGACCTAGAAGGTCGAGTTTGCACCCAACGTGAACATGAGACGCTTCAATTGGCTTACCATCTGCCAATTCTACGATATGCTTGGTTTCGAGAGGTGTCAGGGTCGAGACTAATAGTCTACTGAATTTCAAGGACACGTAACTCCAATCGGTACCTGAATCGAAAAAAACAGAGGCGAAAGGATTGTTCAAAGGAAATGTACTGGTCACAACGGTGTTATCATTCCTGGCGTCACCCGCACTAATAGTGAATGCTCTCCCGCGAGCACCATTTCCACCGTTGTTACCATTGTTATTGTTATGATTCCTGGCGTTGTTGTTATTGTTGTTGTTTCCGTTCTTGTTGGCGTTTTGGTTTAACTGTGGGCAATCCTTCTTGAAGTGACCCTCACTTCCACACTTGAAGCACACCTTTTGATTACCCTAATGCTGTTGTGGTTGTTGCCTCTGTTGCTGTTACGGCTGTTGCTGCTGTTGCTGTTGTTGTTGCTGCTGCTTCGGAAACGGAGCTCTGCAATCTTCACCATATGGCCCACTTTGTCACACCTATGACATGTTCGGGTGCACTGCCCATGATGATGGTAGTTACACTTGTTGCACTTTGGTTGCTTGCCTGCGTAAGAACCCTGATTCTGATTGGTGCCTTGGCTCCGATTTACAGAAGAAGACTGGTTGAAGTTGCGGTTATTGTTGTCAGCCATTTTCTGTTGTTGGCTGGAGTTGGAGGCCTTGTCTGAGTCGTTGCACTTTCGTTTGTTGTTAGTGGCAAGAGCGGTTACAAACCTCTGGTAGCGTACCACGTTAAACCTCTTGATCGGTAATCTTGTGAGCCAAACGAATAATCCGTCGTAAATTATCGAGATTCACTGAAGTAACCATACTTTTGATCTGAGGCGCTAACCCATTGATATACGATTCGATTCGCTTGTAGGGTGGGTTTGATAGGTTAGGGCACATCTTTGCAAGCTCGTGAGAACGTTTCGTGTAAGCTTTAATTTCCGATCCCACCATCTTCAGATGATAGTACTCGTTATCCAACTTTTGAATCTGCTCACGAGGACAGTACTCCTCCCGCATCAACTCCTTGAAATCGTCCCAAGTGGTAGCATTCGCCATGTCCATCCCAAGCATTTAAACTTCGGCATTCCACCAAGTTAAGGCACCATCCTCCAGTGTGCCTGTAGCAAACTTCACCCTGTCCCCAACTGGATAGTTACACATAGCAAACACTGATTCAGTCTTCTCAAACCAATAAAGAAGTCCCACTGCTACTTCAGTCCCACTGCTCCTTCAGTCCCACTGAAAGTTTGTGGTTTTGTAATCCATGAACGTCTTCAAAGTACAAACGGGCTGATTGTTCTGATTCTGGTTCACGTGTTGACTTGAAGGTAAACAAACGTACAATGCACGAGTGTGAGTTCGAGTATACAAATAAACAACAAGAGTTACCCTATCAAAGGTGTCGTACCAGCTTGCTGAGCTGCTAGAGCCTCAGCCACACGTGTGTTAATGAGATACGTCGGCTCTGCCTGAGTCATGATGATATTTCCACGTCCACCGCCTCGTCAAACGCGTCCACTCATGATTCTACATTCACAAGAAGAGTGGAAATGGTAACGATCAAGATTGAGTAGAATTCAATCATCGCTATGACTCCTATAGATTTGTTGAGTCCCCATTTATGTTGGATAATGGGTCAGAATCCTTTACACTCGCTAGGACTCACATGCACCCCAAATTATTATTACGTGTGCACCCATAATGATAATGTGACTTGCATGTTCATCTCAGTTCTTCCTAACTTGCGTCAATGGATCCTCAGATTCGAGTGTCAAAACGGTAAAGATCACAAAGGTCTAGAGATTGTGTCATACTAACGATGCACCAATATAAATAGGTAGCACATGTGTTTGTGCTATAACACTGTGTATGCAACTATATGTAATGCAATGCCTATATGTATGCTAGATGTATAATGTACACGATAATAAAGACAAACCTTGCAATCTGGAGCATAGTGTCATGGTCGCTTTCGAAACTGATTCGGTTATAGTCTGGTTTTATGAAAACTTTTTAAGACCTAATTCACTATAACCAGTATACCAAACTGTCACACCCCCAAAATACCACTTGCGGATTTCACCGCGAGGCATGTGACGTACCAAGATCTAGCCACTAATCACGTTGAGCTAACATTAGAATATTATACTCGATTTCTGTAGGTCCCCTATTCGTATGGATCTTCACAGAATTGTCTTTCCAATCAAGAGTGCGGAATCCTCTTGATCAGAATATCACAGAAACAAGTAGAAGAACAGAAACAGCAATACACTTTCAAACCAGGTTTACTATTGATTATCAAACAAACGTATTACAATCAATCTAAACACTAACCACACACAAATTCGTCAAAGTCTAGCTCTCACGAATTTCAATGCCTCTCAAATTTTGTTTTGGCTGATTAACCTAAACCCTAAAGCCTAACCTTGTTTATATAACACAAGGTTGCAACATTAGGCTGGGTTTGCTACATGGGCTAGGCCCAAATCATCTCCCATCACCTAATGTGGGTTTTGTTTAGCCCAAACTCTATTATCTCACTAATACAAAGCTAAACCCGCTAACTGTTTATCGTTTAACTAATTACAAGATATCCAAAGACCAAATCTAAGCTGTTGTCACAAACATGCACCAACAAACTCCCCCTTGACAATAGCTTCATAAAATAACTTTGTCTTCAGTCATCTTGCAATCTTCATGTAGTCTTGCACTGTCTTTGGTCTTTGGATAGCTTCAGCTTCAATAGCTTCTGTCAGCAACAGACTCCCCCTAAGCTGATGCATCCAATCACCAAATCTTCAAAACTTTAGTGTTTGAGTAAACTCCAGTTCAGCATATGTATAGCAATCTTCAAACTCTTCAACTCTGTCTGCAATGTAGAAAGGAGGTTCTACCATGCATCCAATCAAACTCTCACCTCTTCACAGCAACTCATCACTTTAACTTCGCTGCAACACACTGCTTCAATCTGTATATTATAAAACAAACATCTCGAGAAACCATAAGAATTTTTCAACAAAATTAAATAAATTATTATTTTTCAAGAGATAGTTAAACTATACCACAGATTAAGCATTTTCAACTTATCACCAACACGCAAAACTTTGTAATCACACCCTATAACCCGCATCATTTAAAATTTTGAACTCACTTTCCAACACCGTCTCCCCCTATCAGTAACAATTCCTCCAAGAATAACAGTTTTCTGTACGTTAAGAATTTTAAAAAGAAAAAGACACTATTTTTGGATTTTTATATTTTTCTGAAAGCAAGTAAATAACAAAAGCAATAAACACTCTATTTTTGTGAGAATCGCCAGTAAGAAGATCATATCAACATAATCAAACTGTTTTCACACTATTAGATAATTCTTTATTTGATTTTTCGTGAAAAGCAGTCCAAGACGATTACCAGTATGTTTGTCCTCTTAAACAAAATGCATGAACATTTCAAGTACCATTACCGTATGATACGTTAAGGTAATTTTATTTACTGAAATACTAGTGTGTCCCACTTCAGGATATACCCCCGCGGTCAAGGTATGCACAAAGATTCATCGTAGTAGGTGAGTATACTGATGTCATCCTTTAAGATATCCTGACAGTGCCTAGGTCTGCATATAATCTGTTTTATCATGTTTTGATTGCTTAACTATGAACACCCAAATAAATACTAATCAAATCCTGGAAATATAAACAACACACTCTATCATGCAAGTATCTTCCCTACCACATATTTCACAAGTCCAATCCAGATTTCTGAAATCTTAACTGGGAATAGGTTGAGAAGAGAACAGAATAGATCTTTAGCAGAGATGGTATAATATACAGATCAAATGAGTTTTTCTCAGTTTGATATAGGTTTCTTGGGTTTCTTTTGGGCACTTGAGGGCCTCTTTTGGGTGTATTAGATCTATAGCGCGACAACGTACAGCTAGGTCAGCATGTATCTGGATGCAGCAGAAGTTGTCGTTGCCTAGCACCTCCAGGTCAGCATATATCTGGATGCAGCAGAGGAGGTACACGACTTTTTTTCAGAGAAGATTTCAGAATCAGATCAAAATTGTGTGTATCGGGACAACATACAGACATTCAAATAGAAATGAGCTAATTCCAAGTGACTTTCTTTCCTGGGGTCATGTACAATTTTAGTTCTGAACAGAAGGACAGCCAAGATATCCCCAGATGAAATAACAGTATAAAGACCCAAAACTTCAGATTTTGGCAATCTATCAACGCAAGATTTAAGGTCATTAAACCATACACCACTGATGTGTTCCCCACTCATACACAGTTCATTTAGGTTTATATCACATTGGTAAGTTGATTATTTCATGCTTTTTGCCTACTGGTACATCGTATGATGAAGCTGCTATCACACTTAAGCAATTTAATTTATTTTCAGTGTGACAGTCTAACTTGCCGATGTACTATCATTTCTTCTTTTTCACACAGTGATAACTCATTTTTGTTTTTCTATTTTTTTTATGTTTTTGATTTTTCAATGTTTTTGTATTTTTGATTTTTTTTAAGAAAAGCAGTAATCTATTTACAAAAATTCTTATGAAAAACCAGTTATTCAGGATTCCTCATCCCGTTGAGTTCGACCAAATGTTCAAAGCGACACTGTCAAAAGCTTTAGTATAAAGATCTGCCAGGTTATCTAGTGTGTCGACTCAGCACTTTGAACTTCAGTTTAAATCAATCAATATATATATATCAACAATCTCACATCCCCCTTCATATGCCTAGAGCAACCATTATCAACATAAGTTTATAATCCTCCTTAGCAGCTCCTGCACACACCAACTAAGAAATTAGTTAGATTGGGGGACCCAAGCCTTAATGGTCTTGGGTCGTCCAAATTCACCAACCACTGGAACATCCATCCAATATCCATTACTCCTAACTTGAGTCTTAGATCTCAGACCTGTTGATGGAATTTGATTTTGTTTTCCATAAGGTCTATGGTCTTGAGGGTTCCTATACGTATTTGGACTATTTGACCTTTGAAAATTTTGATTTTGATATCTTGAATTTTGATTCCAAGAAGCTTTATTATCATAATTTCTAAAGCCATTGTTATAAAAAGTTCAACCACCATTATTTTATTGACCTTGACTTCTGAAATTATTTGAATTTCCATTAAAATTGTTCATTCTAGGTGAACTGCTTCTAGGTCTCTCGTATCTGCCTGGTGGAGATCTAGGCTGAAATCTTGGTGGATTTATTTGAAAACGTGGAACTTGTGGAGTTCCTTTTTCAGCCTTATCTACACCAACAACAACATTCTCTGGTTGCTTAGGAGCAGATTTCTTTGGAGAATTTGAACCTTTCTCCTCACTATCACCTTTCTTCTCTGGTAATTTTCCTCTATGTTTTTCACTAAGTCGTGCTTCACTCTTTTTGTTAGGACAGCAGCTAGCTACATGTCCCTTTATGTGACACTTAAAGCACGATCTCATTTTCAAAGACTTCTTAGCTGGAGTCTCTGAGGTAGATCCCTTATCAGATGGTGATGATCCCATGGATGAACCTTGTTTAGTTTGCTTGATTTCAGATTTTTCTATGTTCTTATTTTTAGCAAACTCTACATTTGATTCATTTTCAATAACAGTTGTTTCATTTTTCATATCACTACCTTGAACAAAATTAATCTTTTTAACAAAAGCTTGATTTTTATTCTTAGGCGGTGAATGTTTCCTTTTCAAAGGTTCCCTGTTATTGTTCTTCTTAGCATCATCACTCTCAGATCTATCACCTTGACTTGATGTGGATGGAAAACTACTTGGTGCAGATGCCATAAAGTCTGCTAGCTCATCTTCACTAGGCAGGAATGAATAGTCATGACTAAGAGGAGGTGGAACTTCATTAAAGCCCTGGAAGCCCACACTTGTCTTGTCATTACTCTTTTTTAACCCACCCATCATGTGTTTCATTACAAAAGACGAATCCCTGAATTGACTCAATTTCTTTTCAAGTTCAACAATTTTGAGTTGTGCATCTGACAACTCTTTGCATTTTTCAGAAATCTCTTTTGTTTTCTCAGCCATCATGTCATGAGCTAAGTCTATTACTTGAAGTTTCTCATTTAACTTGCATGTTAAAGCTTCAATTTCACTTTCATAACCTCTTATCTTCTTCAAGTATGTAGATTCATTTCTTTTAGCAAAAAAGTTTGCTTCTTTTATGTTAGACATCTCACTTACCAGACTTTGGTTTTGTGTTGACAACTTGTCAACCTCACCCAGTAGTTCACGACATCTTAAACACACAGAATTAGATTGTACCTTTTCCTCATGAACTTCTGAGGTTTCATCAGCAACAACCTGTTCAGCTTCACTCTCTTTCTCTACTTCAGCATCCACTTTTGCTTCAGCATTCTCCACTTGAGCTTCAGCATTTTTCACTTCAGATTCAGCATCACTCACAGTAGTTTCAGCCTTATCAACTGGCACTATCTCTGTCATGAATGCCTGAGTGGCACTCTCATTCCCCTGATATCCCTTTTGTAATGCATCCCACATATCCTTTGAATTAGTGTACTTTGTGAAGGTATGCTTGATGCTATCAGGTAAGGACATCTTTATCGCAGCCAAGGCTCTCTTTTCAGCCTCATACATCTTTTTATTATCCTCTTTCATGTTCACATAGTCTGTTCTACGTGGTCTGCCCTCATAATCGTGTGTTGGGTTTATGTACCCATCTTCAATACAGATCCACATGCGTGCATCCTGAGATTCAATGAAGGATTTGAAGTTGTCCTTCCATGTAAGATAATTCTCCACCTTCATCATCTTAGGTGCATTCAAATTTGTCATGTTCGACATTTTAATGCAACAGACTGGTAAAACCGTACAAAATATCTCCGAAAACAGTTGTTACCAAATTACACCTTTAGAATCGTCTCGAAAAGACAAATCCAATGATATATAATGTCAAAAACCGAATTCGGGATTTTTTTTTGCCCTAAAAATGCGAGGAATTCGACGGTGCAGACAGTTTAGTCAAACGAGCTACGGATCACTTTCTATTTGCAAAACTGTGAAATTTTATCGACGCTTACCAAACAAAATTCCACCACTTAATTTCTCACTTAATTTCGCTGGTTCTGAGTTAATTTCGCTGGACAACTAGGTCAAGTTCGCTGCTCAATAGTGTTACTTAAATTCGCTGGTCAGATGGTCAATTTCGCTGATCAAAGTTCAAGTTCGCTGATTAATTTCGTCCGTTAATTTCGCCGGGTAACTAGTTGTAAAGTCCCCGAAAACCGTAGTAAAGTCCCCGAAAACCATAGTAATTTCGCTGTGGATAATTACCCGGTTACCAAAGTCGCCTTTGGATTTACTTCGCCGATAGATATGCTGGTACAGTTAATTTCGCAGGTCAGGCAAATTCGCTGACTTGTTAATTTCGCTAAACCAGTAAATTCGGAAACTCAATCTGATCAAAATTCTGAAGATTTTCCTGATTCTCCAACACAAATCTGTAAAATCAAAACACCAAATCAGCACAATAATTTCGAAAATTATCTAGAATAGATGGAAAACCACGAAGAACACGAAGAACAGTCTTCGAATCTTCAAGAAATTCAGCCAAAAATTCTTCCAGAATCTACTCAAATTCTGTTTTGGCTGATTAACCTAAACCCTAAAGCCTAACCTTGTTTATATAACACAAGGTTGCAACATTAGGCTGGGTTTGCTACATGGGCTAGGCCCAAATCGTCCCCCATCACCTAATGTGGGTTTTGTTTAGCCCAAACTCTATTATCTCACTAATACAAAGCTAAACCCTCTAACTGTTTATCGTTTAACTAATTACAAGATATCCAAAGACCAAATCTAAGCTATTGTCACAAACATGCACCAACAATTTCATAATCAACATGAAAAGTGCATTTCAATAACAATCATTTCAAGAAAACAATGTATTCATCGGAAGCAAGGTAATTGTTTAAACATAATTAAAACCAATGTGTTAAGTGTTTCCTCAAGTGATACGCCCCATGACACTTCTCGCTCTCCAGATAGCAAGTTCCAAAGCATGATGTATCTAACGACCTGCAAGCATGCAGACAAGTGTGCCAACATAAAGTTGGCGAGTTCACAGTTTTGTTTAACGTAAACCATGTAAGTGTTTAGTTTAACGACTTGTTACGAATAATAAACTCAGTATCGATTGACTGTTCTGTTTGTTGTGCCCTTATCAATGTCTATCAGCATTGATCAAAAGTGTTTAAGGTCATTAGTTCACGCACGGCTCCCAGCACGGTGTGATGTTTATCAGGCCTAATAGCGCTATCAACTAATACCCCATTGCCTCCCATGCAACTAGCTCGGTAGTAAAGAGGGACTTTCGT
Organism: Helianthus tuberosus; assembly: GCA_030545235.1. Taxonomy (NCBI): domain Eukaryota; kingdom Viridiplantae; phylum Streptophyta; class Magnoliopsida; order Asterales; family Asteraceae; genus Helianthus; species Helianthus tuberosus. The sequence goes on from CM060403.1 coordinate 122,609,676, forward strand.
GATAGAGTTTGAGTTTATTAACCAACATCGAATTTAAACTACAACATATAGAAAAGGTATTGCTCCCAGAAATAATAGTTTAAAAGTATTCCTCCTAGGAATAGTAGTTTGTTTCTCCCCCCCAGGATGCATGCTTGTGAAAGAGTAGTTAACTCACCTTATTTTGCTCGGTTTGTGTTTACGTACTTCTAACGTTAAGTAAATGTTAGGTTTGTTACACGCGACCTAATGTACAATAAGTGTAAATACATTTACGAGTAGGGTTATGCAATACCCTGAGTTAGGGGTGTGCAAAAATATCTGAATTCGAAACCGAATCCGAATTATCCGAAATTCCGAATCCGAATTATCCGAAAAATCGGATATCCGAAATTTATCCGAATTTTTCGGATTCGGATAGTAATATTCAATATTTTCGGATATTTCGGATATCCGATATCCGAAATCCGAAATATTAAATAATATTATTTTTGAATTTTTAAATATATATAATAAGTTTTTTTTGAAAACCCTAATTCTATACATTCCTTTTCAGCCGCCACTATACAATACACAACCACACATCTATATTCCATTATGTGTCTCCTCCAGCCATCGATCTCGAGGGTTTGTGACTTTATTTCAGCCCGATCAACAGGTCAACGTCACCTCCGCACAAGATGTTGAACACCGACGCTGGATATTCGACGCTTAATCTCACAAATATGCTGTTGGTTTCATATCTGCTTGCCTCGATTTCAACTTGAAATCACTCATTTATGTTCTGATCTTACAAGTTTCGACTGAATCTGTTTGATTTTGATTGTGTTGAGAAAGGCTAACTGTAGAAAGTTAGAGCATCTTCTGCTAGTTGAGAGAAAACCTTAGGTATTTGGGTATTTAGTTGATAAAGTTAAATAAAAGCAATAAATTGATGAAAATGTATTGTATCGATTCACATAAACATTCTGCATTGTTACATATTCAAACAAGAAAGGTTATAATTTGATTTTGAAAGTAAAAGAAATCTCAACTTTAGTTTCTTACCTGTTCGTTTGCTTAAATTTAAATTAAGTTTCCTTTTATTCAATGTTGAATTTTTTTTTCTTTCAAAATTCGGATATCTGATTCGATATCCAAATCCGTATCCGAATTCGGATATCCGAAGTTTGGATATCCGAATTTTTGGATACAGATTCGGATATCGAAATCCACTATCCGAAATTTTCGGATATCCGAAATTCATTCGGATATCCGATTTTGAACACCCCTACCCTGAGTTTCCAAACAACAGTGTTTAGGTTTACAAGTTTAACACACTGTGACCAGTGTTGTAAAAGTCGGATTACTCGGCCGAGTACTCGGCGAGTACTCGGCGAGTACTCGGCGAGTACTCGGTCCTCGGACCCCCTCCGAGGCGACTTCCTCCTAGGCGGTCTCAATTAGTCGGCTTCGGGATTACTCAGGAGTACTCGGTGCCTAGTCGGCCTAGTCGGTGCCTAGTCGGACGTAGTCGGACGTAGTCGGCCTAGTCGGTCTAGGCGGTCAACGTGGTTTGTTGACTTTTAATCGGTCAAACTCGGTCAAAATCGGCCTACTCGGCCTTGTACTCAGACTAGTCGGACTTGTATTCAGAATATTTGAACTTTAAACATGTTTCATTTTAAATTATACTTAGTTGACATGAATTATGCTTATTTTAACACATAAATAATATATAACAATTAATTTTCTTTATATTTACCATGTCCGCGTACTCCCCGAATACTCTCCGAGTACTCCGATTACTCCCAACTCCCCAGTCGGCCGACTAGGGACCGCCTAGCGACTTTTACAACACTGACTGTGACTACTCTGGTGATAACAGTTGGTGATTTGAGAACACGGATTTCATATACACTCACGCGGCCAATCATATGTACATACATAAATAATTAATTCAGACCATGTGTTTATTCAGAGCTCAGTTGGTAAAATTTATAGTTATATTTGGAACATGAATATATAAATTCATATACTCGGACTCCCTCTATGTTGACAATTCAGAATTTACTAATAAAATTCCGGGATGCCATGTGAAACTCGGAGCCACGCATGCTTTGTTATTAAATCCGAAATATACAAGGCCCGTATATATTATAATTACACTCTGACTGATATAATATTTATGTTCAGAACCATTTATCTTGCATGGAACTTAGATTATTCCAACATATTAACTCGGAACCAATGTTCTGATTTCAAAGAAATTCAGACTCCACTAATTCATTAATAAAGTCTGACCTATTTTCATAACAAAGTCTGCCCACTATAAGTATATCAAATTAGGACAACCATTCCCTCATATATTCTAACTATTATCTTTCCAAATCCTGACTCAAGAATATAATTATATTCGGATCCACAAGAAAAGATAAGTTCTGAACATCTATACATTAAACCTGGCCCAATAAACATACTCAGACGACCCTAATAAAAGTAAAACCCTGACTTTACACTCTTTGCAAACTCGGACCTTATGATTGATACATATAGAAGTTCAGAACTTCTAAATAAATTCGGACCTTGTTCATTAAACAAATTTGGACAACCCCATCAATTAAATTGACCCTGAAGTTTTCTAAATTACAAACACATATACGGACTTCATCATTTAAATAAAGAAACCCTGACTGATCATTAATAAACTCTGACAAACACTAGGTGAATACATATACTCGGACAACATAGGTTTCTTACAAAACTCGGATATCATTCAAAACTCGGACTTTGTAACTTCACAAAGTCTGACAATTATTTCCGGACAATCAAACGCACAAAATCATACGCACAGATTAACACCAATCGCAATGTAACAGTTATAATCTGTAGTTCTACTGTTGGGATTAAACCCTACCAGAGGAACAGATAATTAAAGCCAAAACTGGGTCAGAGCAGTGGATCCAGAATAAGCAGATGTTACATACAAGTCTCTCCCCTTGAAAGTGGTTTCAACATCTGCTGACCTCCTATCTACTGATCGTACAAGCCACTGACCGTCAAATCTGCTGCTCTTGTAAAGACTAATAGAAGACTAAAAGCTCTGCTGCTCAATCTACTATCTTGAGTCAAGTACTGTTGATCCGGACATGCACTGTTGGGTTCACAGCAGCGGAAGGATGCAGCAGCTGTTTAAGTGTCTTTTATGTAATGACATGTAATAGCAGTAGTTAGTATAGCAGTGTTCGTATAGATCAGAGGTTAGAGTTTGTTAGGAGGTTAGATGTCACTTTCATGGTGAAGTCAGCTTAGATGCTCAGTGGTTTGTTAGTGCCTATAAATAGAACAGCGCTCTGTACTGTTCTATTAGCTCTTTGCAAACTTGTTTTCCTGCACGAACAAACGTTGAGCTCTGGCTGAGGGGGAGTTTGTATTCAAGCATTATCTAATTAAATTCAATCATTCGGTTTCTTGTTGAAAATGTCTTGATCAAAGCAATACTCTCGTTTGATTGTATGCAAAGTTTGTTTCCATATTAATTCCGCTGCACAACTCATCCATTTCCATTTTAATTCAAATAGAAAATACAATCAAAACCAAACTCAGATCCAACAATTGGTATCAGAGCCTGGACAGTCAAATTTGATTTAACAATCATTTTGACATAAATAGTTCAGCTCAAAATCGTTGATATCGATAGTTTGTTCGTTTGTGTTGAAAAACATAGCAAGGTTTAATCACCATTAAAGTTGATTAATCAGTGTCTGTAAAACAACCAGGATGACGTCACAATCTCAAGATGATAAGAATAACATTGGCTCGCTTTTTAAACCACCCATGCTTAAAAGAAATGAATACAGCATCTGGGAGCGAAGGATGGGTCACATCCTTGCTCAACAGAACACTGGATGTTGGAGGTCTGTTGTTTTTGGTCCCCATGTTCCTACAGTGCCAAGTGCCGAGGATCCAAAGAAGTTCGTACCAAAACCTTATGAAAACTATACTGAAACTGATTTTCAAAAATTCGAACTGGATGCCAAAGCATTTAGCATCATAGCATCTGCATTACCAAATGAGATCTATGCTGGACTGTTACATTGTAACAGCGCCAAAGAGCTATGGGATGCTTTGAAGGAACAGTTTGGGGGTACCGAAGAAGTCATTGAAAACAATAGGGAAATTTTGAATCAGCAGTATGAAACCTTCTATCACATTAAGGGTGAATCATTGACCCAACAATTTGAACGGTTCAGTTGTCTCATCAGTGAGTTAAGGCTTGTTAAGGTTGAATTTCCAAAATCAACCCAAAATAGCAGGTTTCTTAGGTCGCTACCTGATAAATGGGACACAATTGCATTTGTGACTAGAAACTCTGTTGAGTTCAAAGATCTGACCCTGACCCAACTTCATGGTAGACTCCTGACTTATGAAAGGGAGTTGAACCAGAAAAAGAAGTTGCAAGAGTCTGGAAAAGCCACTGATGATTACTCATTCTGTAGCACAGCTCTTCTGGGTCAGGAAGAATCTGGTGGCAGTAGTAAGGAACAGGGTTATGATCATTTCATTGATATAACAGCTGGTGGTAACTTTACCAACCCTGACTCTCACTCTGCAAACTATGCTTTCACTGCAAACACCGAAAACCAGATGTCAGATAATCAGTGCTTTGAACGCAATGATTTACAACATTTTGATCCCACTGACTTAGAGGAAATGGACATCCTGCACCAATTGGCTTTGCTTAGGGTTAGAACTAGCAAATTCTACAAAAGAACAGGGCGAAAATTCCCAGGTTTACATGGGAATCTAAGCGTTGGGTTGGATAAATCGAAAATCAAGTGTTACAAGTGTAATAGGTTGGGACATTTCGCTAGGGAATGTAGGAGTCAATCTACTAGTCCTATAATCACTCATCCTAGCTCAAATCCTAGACCTCAAAATCAAGGCACTGTGCACTATGCCCAATATACCCCTACAGCTCATGTTAATGCTGCACATTATGCTGCTGCCCCTGTGCCAGTGCACTATGTCCAAACTACTGTTCCCCAAATTCAGTACGTGCAAACCCCTGTCCCCCAGGCACAGGTGCAAACTGCAGCACCTCAAACTGCTGCTCCAGCAGTGGTACAACCAGATTAGCAAAGTTTTTTCACTCAAGGCTTTGTTGACTGGAGCAGCATGCCTGATGAGCTTAGTGATGAAAATTTTGCACTCTATGCTTCTAATGAACCTTCTAATGATGAATTTTGTTTGATGGCATTAGAGTCAATACCAGAGGGGATTGAAACTGAAGGTGAACAGCTAAGTGATGAAACAGTGGATGAAGTGACTGAAGCAGTTGTTAATGCAGTTGCTGGTGAATTGCTGCTGAGAGAAAATTCAGAAACCTTGATTGAACCATTGACAGATCCATGGTCCAAAGAGGACAAAGAAGAAGAGAAAATTGAGAAAGCAGGTGAGAAAGAAGAAAGAGCTGATGATGAAGAAAATCATCAATGTGATTGTGCAATGATGGCTGCTGCCAAGGTATCACCTCAAGTTCTTGAAAAACTGTGTTCAGACAATTGCATTATTGCTTTTGCTAACATCAAAGAGGTAAATGAAAACCTTCGGAATAAAATTTTAACTGATGAAGTCAAATTTGAAAAGTCTTTAAAAGAACTTAAAAACAAATTGACTGAAAAGGAAAAAGAGATCAGCAGTCTGAAAGAAGATCAAAGCATAACCAAAACTCAACTCCAAACTATGGTAGAAAAATACCAAGTTTGCAAAAAGGAGTTGGAGTCCACCCAAATCACCTGTGAAAGATGGGTGGAATCATGCAAAGGGTATGAGGTTATGCTTGAAAAACAGATAAAGAGCAATGTGAAATTTGGGGTTGGTTATAGAAAACATGATGATGAAAACACTGCTTTTGGAAAATCTGTTCAAACCACTGATGTAACCACTGAGTTCATACCCACAAACAAGAATGGCCAAGAAGTGAAAATCACTGACAAACTTGGTAACAAAATCACACTTGACGGACCAATAGGATCCTCTACTTTTGAGGAACTTGAAGATTATCAGTTTAAACCAAAATGGTCTGATGAGTGTGATATTCTTGAAAATTTCAAGCCAATGGACTTTACATCAACTGATGGTGTTAAAGCTCCAAAAGCTAAAGTCATTCCACTCAATGACATCCCAACAGAGGTTAAAACCTCTGCTGCAAAGGAGTCCGAAAAGAGAAAGAAGAAAGAAAAAATTGATAACTTGTTTTGTGAATTCTGTGAGAAAAGGAATCATCTAACAAAAGACTGTTTCCACTTAAAAGCTTATGATTTGAACAGAACAAGTGTCATTGTTTCAGCTGAAAGCTGCATTGTGTGTGGTAAAACAAACCACAAAACTCAAGCATGTGTGTATCTCAAAAACTTTGATGTGAAAAAGAATGAGTACATTGCTAAAACATCCTTGAGTTCATCAGCATCATCTGTCAAATTCACCAAGAAACAACCACTGTTTGTGCCAGTTCAAACAGCTGTCACAAAACAGCTGAACCAAACATCTGTCAAAAGAGATGTTTAGGTTACTGATGCACCCCCTGCCAATCAGTTCAGAAAAGGCAAGGAAAAACAGTCCTACCAAAGGATTCCACACGTTTATGAGGCCTACAAAAGGCCCTCTAAACCTAAAGTGAATAGGCATCCTTTTGGTTACCAACAGGTGATTGGTCAAGACCCCCAACAGTGGTTAGCAAGAAACAGTACTAACACTGTCCAAACCCCTGACCTAACCACTGTCCATCAATCTGCATCCATCCCAGACACTGTTGAGACCCCATCCAAAGCCCTGTTGGCTTTGGAGACCCTAATGAACTAATCCTTTTACTTCATGTGCAGGGAGCTTCTGCGTGCTTTGATAGACTTTGGTATGTAGATAGTGGAGGCTCTAGGCACATGACAGGATGTAAAGCCCTCCTCAAAGACTTTAAAATCCACGGAGGGGGTGATATATCCTTTGGGAATAATAGTAAAGGGAAAGTTCTGGGGTCTGGTACAGTGCAGTCTGGAAATGTAAAATTTGAAAATGTCAATCTGATAGACAATCTAAAATTCAACCTTCTGAGTGTATCATAAATGAGTAACAAAGGGTTTGGGTCATTCTTCACAAAAGATTGTTGTAGGATTGTTGGACCAGAAATGGTCAAGAAGATTGAAGCAATAATCAAAACTGGTCAAACTAAACTTGTTGCTCAAAGAAGTGGCAATGTTTATGTTGTTGATATGTCAAAAGAGTGTCCCAGAGCTGATGCCTGTCTGTTCTCAGCTGCCTCTAACAAAGAGACAGAACTTTGGCACAGAAGGCTGGGGCACACAAATCTTAAGACAATCACTGAAATTTCAAAAAATGGTTTGGTGAGAGGCCTACCACAAAAATTGTTTTCATGTCCTGAACATTGCATTTCCTGTTTAAAAGGAAAACAGGATAAAAGTTCTTATAAGTCCATTGAAGAGTCCAAAACAACCCAGTGTTTGCAAATGCTACACATGGATTTGTTTGGCCCAGTTCAAGTCATGAGCCTCAAGAAGAAAAGATATTGTTTGGTTATTGTTGATGACTTTTCTAGGTTTACATGGACTTTCTTTTTACACTCAAAAGATGAGACTGCAGGCATTTTGCAAGACTTTGTAACACAGGTTGGGATTAAACCCTACCAGAGGAATAGATAATTAAAGCCAAAACTGGGTCAGAGCAGTAGATCCAGAATAAGCAGATGTTACATACAAGTCTCTCCCCTTGAAAGTGGTTTCAACATCTGCTGACCTCCTATCTACTGATCGTACAAGCCACTGACCGTCAAATCTGCTGCTCTTGTAAAGACTGATAGAAGACTAAAAGGTCTGCTGCTCAATCTACTGTCTTGAGTCAAGTACTGCTGATCCGGACAAGCACTGCTGGGTTCACAGCAGTGGAAGGATGCAGCAGCTGTTTAAGTGTCTTTTATGTAATGAAATGTAATAGCAGTAGTTAGTATATCAGTGTTTGTATAGATCAGAGGTTAGAGTTTGTTAGGAGGTTAGATGTCACTTTCATGGTGATGTCAGCTTAGATGCTCAGTGGTTTGTTAGTGCCTATAAATAGAACAGTGCTCTGTACTGTTCTATTAGCTCTTTGCAAACTTGTTTTCCTGCACGAACAAACGCTGAGCTCTGGCTGAGGGGGAGTTTGTATTCAAGCATTATCTTGTAATCGTTGTTGAAATTAAATTCAATCATTCGGTTTCTTGTTGAAAATGTCTTGATCAAAGCAATACTCTCGTTTGATTGTATGCAAAGTTTGTTTCCATATTAATTCCGCTGCACAACTTATCCATTTCCATTTTAATTCAAATAGAAAATACAATCAAAACCAATCTCAGATCTAACATCTACGATCAAAACCCTAATCTACAATAATCAAGAATAGTTTAACAATTCTAGCATGTCAATTGTAGCCTAATATCAGGCAAAACAATTACACAATCATTCACAAACCATTGCACATTCAATCAGGATGATCAACTAACCACAAAACCATTATTTGGAGAATTAGGGTTTGCATGGAATCGGAGGAAGAAAGACAACAATGTATAATCATAAACACTTACCTCAAATTGATTCTAGGGTATGTTCTTGAAAGACTGAAAGATCAAGATTGATGTGTGTGAACTTGTGTAGCCAGGAATGATTGGAGATGATGATTAGAGAAATGATAGAAATTGTCGTATGATTGATTTGAGAGGTTTTAGGGTTATTAAGGTTTCTAATTTATCCATAATGCACCCCTAATTTCACATAAAGCACATAACAACATGTAATTTGCAATTAAAGCATGTAGTTCACGTATTTGTCATGCAGCACATAAGTTTCGTATAAACCATCCATTTATAATTATTATTCGCGTTAGTCACCAACTTTCAAGAGTTATCATGTGTATGTTCTGGTAATTCCCCGAATTACCATAGTAGACTCATTTAACTAACACTAGTTAAATGCAGTGTTATGAATGTATGACTAAGTTAACTGTGGTTAATTTTAAAGTAGTAACATGAAGTTGCGGGTTGTCACATTGTGTATGGTTGATTCTTATGAGATTAGAGGTGCAAACACCCTCTAAACTAGGGTTTTAACAACCCACAAGTGTTGAAACCATCCAAGTCTACCATAGTTCATATGGCAAGACTTGTGTTTTGGTGAAGGTGTGAACCTTGGAAGCCATGGCTAGCCTAACTTGTTCCACCACCTCACTTGATGTTTTATCTTGTTATTCCAAGTAGTTTACTAGTCCTAAAGTAACACAACCCCTCCGCAACTCCAAGATTTTCCATGATGGATACGAAACACCCGGGTTGATCTTACTTGGCTACTTGATGAAATGTTAGATACTCGCATTTTTCTTTTTCATTCATGACCATCCAAATCATCCTTGTGATGATTTATGCATTGGTGATTTCATACAATAAGGTTAATCTTACCTCCATGCTTGACTTATATGATATTTATGACAATCATGATGGACTTAGTTTTAAGATTACTATATAAAATACACACACACACACACATATATATATAAACATAGGCGAACTCATGTTATTAATCGGTTTATGATTATATGCATGAACTTGGGTTATCTTATCTGTGGTTCTAAGTTCCTCATTTTCGATTCTAATAGGCAAGTTAGGACCCATGAAATCACATACAAACTTTGTGCCAAAACGAGTACTTAGACAAGATATATTTTTATGAATACATACTTTTGTAATTAAATTCCAATCCGAATCCTTCGTCAAAAATCCGAATACTACACATCTTCGTTTACCCCATGTAGGGTGACCTCGGTGTTCCAACCTCCAACGCATCAACTTGCTGGATTTACATAGGAAAACTTTGCAAAACCGTGAGTATACTCGAACGCCCTTTTTACGTTTTACACTTTTGGGTGCAATATGTTTACCCTATCAAAATTCAAGTAATCACTTATACTTTATGCAATCACACAAACAATCATCCATATATGCTATACGTTATTCTTTGATTCATACGTGTTGGAACGTACTTATGTGATATACTTATCATTAACTTCGTACGAGCCTCCCTTTAACATGTATAGCGCTATAGGAGTAACCCACCGCCCGTAGTCTTGTGGTCATGTTAAGTTAAAACATAACGGTCCTATCGTTGCTACGATAGGATTACGCTAGCAGTAATCTCTGGTTTGACATTTATAGACACATGCCAATCGTATGTTAATTTTAGATAACTATTTGCCACGTTGATTGTTAAACTCTTTTATACTTATGTTATTATTTAAACTTGTATACTCGCCAATACATTTTGTATTGAACTATACTTTAAACATGTTGCAGGTTGATGATATTGATGAACCTGGAACCTAGTAGAGATGACTAGAAACGCACTTAGACTTCTAGATTATGTTATTGAATTTTATGTTGAAACTATGTTGTAATTTGCTTCATGTTGTACTTCGATTTCCAAATAATGTACTTGACAATTTGAGATGAATTGAAATCGGTTTTGATTAAATATTGTCACAAATAGTGTTATGAAGTCTCGAACAATCTCGTTTTCATCTCACTCCGATGTTTCCGCCATCAGTTGGGGTGTGACACTAGTAGCCTGTTCTCGGACACGTTAATCCAAGATGTGACCAAAGTTATGTCTCCATCTTCACTCCAAAGTCTTCTTGCCCTTTTACGAGTCTTTGTAGTGAAACGTGTGTTAAAAAGTGCACATGTGGATTGGAATACGAGTTGAATTTATAGCCGGTAAAGAAATAGTTGTTGGAAAAGTAATTATTGAAAAATAGTCTTTGTAAAAGTAGTAGTCTGAAAAGAAAACGTAAATATTCCTTTTTAGTATTTAATTTTGAATTTATTATTAAATAAATATACTAGATAACAAAATAGTAAAAATAATATAAAATACTTAATAAATAATAAATTAATTACTTATAGATTAAATAAATAAATTATTAATAGGTTAAATAAAAGAAAAAGTATGTTATATGGTGAATGTTTAGAATGATTTATTGTTGGAGGAAAAAGTGTGCTTAAATGGTTGACGTTTAGAATAATGTAGGGTACTGCTGTGGCAAGTTTAGATTTCAAACCCACCTTATTGTTGGAGATGCTTCAAGAGCATATCTAGTGGTAATCCCCACAAACCACAACAAATCGCCTCAACATGTCACATCAAATTTCATACCAACCTCCAAAAATTATCATGTTTCCAACAACAAACCTCCCCTCGGTATCCACCTCATCATTAGTTTTACCTTTTATTTGATCTATATCCAATTTGCTTATTTTATAATGAATTATTTTTTTATATTTTTTATATAATAAATTATATTAAATAAAATATATTAAAAATACATACAACTTTTAAAAATAAAGACACTAACATGAAGATTTAAAAAACTTACAACATTTGCTTAAAAATAAAATAAAAAAATAATAGAAAAACGTAAATAATAATTATTCTATGTCATGGCCTTTTATGATCATCTCGCACAACTTCTCATGCGTTGCTAGTGCTATCAGGTCCATAGTCGAGCAGTCCATTAATAGAATTTGGAAGTCCTAATTCTTAAGAAATAGAGACATTTGACCGGTGAATGTATCCATAGTTTGGTCTCATTTATCCATGTATTGATGCATTTGTAACTTGTCCATTGGTAGACGCATGTAAAAGTAACTCAAAAACTCTCTCTTCGTCTCTTCAATTCCCGAACGCCGGAGGGCTCGACGGAGATAAGATCCTCGGGTTAGCGTGCGAGGTCGCTTGTTTTTAGGCTTGACCTTGCACTCTAAACTGATTTCGAGTCTCCCATTCGCCATTCGGGATTCGGTATTCTTTTGGTCTTTTCTCGTGGTTCCTTCAACGCCGGCGGCTCGACGAAGGGAAGGATATCGGTATAGCGAGTGCGGATTTTTTATTTTCTCCTTAGTTGAAGGTCTATACCATCCCATTTTTCTATTCTGATATCTGAAACTTCCATTCGCTGTTTGGGTTGTCGGTCCATTTCCGGTTTCGTTATGGATGTTGATGATGACTCGTGGGAGGTGCAGAACAAGAAACGTAGAAGCAGCGGATCGGGTGATGGTCTTTTATCGGACGTATCTAAGTTTTTTGTGACTAACATTCCACAAGGATGTCGTCCCTGGGATCTGGCCAATGCGTTTAGACCCTTTGGGGAGATCGCGGGCGCCTTCATCGCTAAGAAGAAAGACAAACAAGGTAGAACCTTCGGGTTTGTTAGCTTTAGAGGGGTGAGGGATATGGAAGAACTTAAGGTCAGCATCTCTAAAGTTAAGCTGGGTGGCAATAAGTTGCTGGTCAATGTCGCTTTATTTGTGAAAGAGAATGCGATTCTTTATCCTTCTGGTAAGTTCGGGGGAAGAGAGAAGGGGTGGTGAAGGGTATGCGAGACCTCAGGGGGTTTTACCTAAGGGGAATGGAGCTCAACATGTCAAGAAGGGGATTTCGTTTTTGGACATTCTTACTAATAGATCTCATGCGGATAAAGAAGAAGATGTTGTGGCCGTCGATCCTAGAATTTTTTCCTTATCTAATTTGTCTGGGAAAGCTTTAGTAGGAAGAGCATCGGGTGTCTACGAACTAAGGTCAGTCAAGTCATCTCTGTTATTAGCGGGATATGCGGGAGCAGTTGTTCAATATCTTGGCGGTCTTTCAGTTTTGATATCTTTCGAAGATGGGGAATTGTCTAAGAAGTTGTTAGAAGAGAAAGAAGTCTGGTTTCGTTGGATTGTTAGTTTAACACCTTGGATTGGTCAATCCCTCCCTTATGAGCGTCTTGCTTGGGTGAACATTCTTGGCGTTCCCCCGCATTTAATCTCGAGAAGGGTTTTCGACTTGATTGGGAGTAAGTATGGCAAAGTGGTCCAGTCGTCTCAGTTCCGTGAAACAGATGGAGACTTATCATTTGATCGACTGGGCGTCCTTCTCGACACCGGAAACATAATTAACGGGGTTCTCAGTCTCAGCTGGCAGGATAAAAAAAATTCAAGGTTTAGGTAGTCGAAGAGAATGACCAATGGATTCCTGATTTTCTTGAAGATGAGGACAACTCGGTGGACGCTTCTTCGGAGTTGGGAGGAGGTTCAGCGATTCCGGCGGATGATGTTTTTTGTCGGAGAGGAAGACGGAGGGTTAGCGGATGATGATTTGGTGGAGGATATCGAAAATAGGACGGATACTCAAAGGTCTTTTGGTGACATGCAAATTCCCATGCAGAAAGTGACTAAGGACGGCGGTTATGCTCCCAATGAAATAAGAGGGCATTTATTTAATAATGGTGGTTATGCTCCCAATGAAATAAGTGGTCGGTTATTTAATAATGGTGGACAACATATTTCTAATTCTCATGTGTGCCTTAATAGTCCTCAGGTGGGGATTGTGGACCCGGGCCCATCCTTTCTTTTTAATATTGGAAAATCTAATACTAAAAAGTCCAGTATAGTTAGATCGGCCCTATTTAAAAAAGATAGGCCCAATTTTAGTGTTGATGGGGACAGTCTCTTTAATAAGGATTTTAGACCAAAGAAAAGGTCCAGAACGTTCATGGAAGGTAATGGAAAAGGTAGGCTGGTGAGATCAGAGGTCATCGAGGGTGCTGATTCAGATAAAGGCTTTGAAGAATTTTGTTTTGATCTGAATAAGATGGCGACAGCTGGGAATGTTGTGGCGGAGTAGTCGGAAGGTGATCCCGTGATAGTGGAACAGGTTTCCAACAGAGAAGAAGGAGGAGGAGATGTCGAGGGGAACAAAGAGATTTCGGAAGTGGAGAAGGAAATTATGGAAACAGTGGCTGTTGGTTCAAAGATTGGTATTGATATTTTCGGTCACTCGGAGTTACTCAGGACCTCGATGGTTTCAGGTATTAATGTTGTTGAATCATGAATCTGCTGTCCTTGAATATTAGGGGTATTGGGGGTTTGAACAAACCATGCTGGGTGAAGAGTTTGATTATTGAGCACCGTATTTCTTTCGTTTCGATCCAAGAGACTAAATCAACTAATGTTACCCATTCTGATATTATTAAAATTTGGGGCAATAATAACTTCGGGTGGGAATTTGTGGAATCTGTTGGTCTGTCGGGAGGGTTGCTTTGCGTTTGGGACGCTAATTTGTTTCGGAAATCCGGAGGATCAAGTAGTAGACATTATCTGCACATAAAAGGGTCTTTGGTGGGTTGTATATCTCCTGTTAACTTTCTGAACGTGTATGCCCCTCAAAGTGTGTTAGCTAAAAAGAATATGTGGGAGGAGCTGAAACAGATTATCGATTCGAATGAAGGTTTCTAGGTTGTTTCAGGCGATTTTAACGCGGTTCGGTTTAGAGAGGAGAAGAGGAATTGTTCTTTCAAGCAGAATTGTGCTAACAATTTTAATAATTTTATCTTTGATGCGGGGCTGATCGAATATAATATGAGTGGCCGGAAGTTCACATTTTGCTCTGATTTTGGTAACAAACTTAGTAAGCTCGATCGGTTCTTAGTGAACTCCGATTTTTTCAATGCTTGGCCGACGGCGTGCTGTAGGGTTTTGCCTAGGTTGTGGTCCGACCATAACCCCATTCTTTTGAAGTGTCAAGCTTTGAATTTCGGCCCACGTCCTTTTCGGGTATTTAACTCATGGTTTGGTAAACAAGGCTTCGATGAAGTTGTGAAAAAGGCTGTCAGGGAATTTATTTCAGCCGATATGCATCCGGATGTGTCTTTTATCAAAAAGCTGAGTTTCATTAGGGATCTTCTTAGAACTTGGAAAGTTGACATGAAACGCAAGGAAGGAGAGGAAGTGGAGGCCGCTAAAAGTGAAATTGACGTCTTAGAAGCTTCTTTGGACTCTAGAGACTTTACAGAGGAAGAGGAATGGATATATTATGAGAATAAAAAAATAATCCGAGAAGCGGAGGAGTCAAAAGTTATGGATCTTAGACAAAGATCCCGTATCAAATGGGCGAAGGAAGGAGACAAAAATTCGAAGTTTTTTCATTCTATGATTAATAGCAGGAAAACGAGTAATTCGATACATGGTATTGAAGTGAATGGGGTTTGGATTTCTAAACCGACTTTGGTTAAAAAGGAGGTTTTCGGTTTTTTAGAGACAAATTCGTGGATGATTGCGACGATAGACCACGTCTGGTTTGTCCTAAGCTGAAGCAGATTTCCCCGACTTTAGCGGCCAGCCTAGAAGCTTGTTTTTCTAAGGAGGAAATTAAAGTTGCTGTTTTCGAATGCGGTAAAGACCGGGCTCCCAGTCCGGATGGTTTTAACTTTAGATTCTTTACTTATTTTTGGGATCTTTTTGAAAATGATTTCTTCAATATTATGGCTGCTTTTTTCGAGACTGGCATGATTAATAGGGGATGCGGCTCGACGTTTATTGCTTTGATTCCGAAGTCTAGAGATCCGTTGGGGTTGAGTGATTACCGGCCTATCAGTCTGGTAGGAGTCATTAACAAAGTGATTTCTAAAATCCTTGCTAATAGGATGAAGCCGATTTTAAACGATATCATCTCTAATTCCCAGTCTGCCTTCCTTAAAGGAAGATTTATGTTTGTAACAACCCGCACTTTCATGCATTGTTATTACTCGATATACTCGTTACGCCTAGCACCAGAGATTCAGATCATAATGTAACTATATCGCATACATCGCTATTCGAAGGATAATCGCATATTTTCGCAATACATTATCACTATACTACACCAATCACAAACACTAACACTCACGATGGCACTGAGTGAGGACCTATTCTACCCTCCTCGGTGGCCGTGATGTGTCGAAACGCAGACAATTAACGCTAACAAGGACTCTCGGGTGAGTGCTATAGCTCCAGTCATCGTGACGATGATGACAATACGAGTGAACGGTACCCCGTCAGTCGTTGTGGCACAACACACAATAACGTTCACGATGACGTCAAGAAAGGACCTATACTACCCTCCTTGATGGCCGTGGAACGTCGCTAATAATCGCATACTCAAATCGAAAACCGATTGTTAATTATCGAAACCTTGGAATATGGATACGTAACTACGACCCCTAGTAATATATGTATGTATATAATAATGATATAAAAAGCACGAACTTCAAAATCTATCGCAACGCTCAAAAACGAAGAAATCCATCACGCCGGAGTGGCCATTCAAATGGACAGCCTCATCCGAACGGATGGGCCATCCGAACGAATAGCCAATCCGAACAGATGGGCCATCCGAACGGATGGGCCATCCGACCCAAAACCACTTCAGCTTGTCTTTTGCCTATAAATAGCCTATCACACCACTGTTCAAGTGATGTGACAGCTCCCACTCGACCAAGAACGCTCCAGGACCCTTTTCTCTCGATTCCTCGCGATTTCGGTAAGATTTCAACCTAAAACTCGTACTTCAATGATCTACACTCAATTCTACATCATTCTATCTTTTAAAACTCAATTTCTAACCGTGAAATCTGCTGATTTGAGGTGTTTTAAGGTGATGTCACCAAGAGTTCTTATGAACTTCAAGTTGTGACCTCATCCCACCATAAACGACTCAGATATGGGTGATTTCCACATGTTTTGATAACAAATCTCACCTAAATCTGTGTATTTAACCAAGGAACCGTGCGATTTCGAGTTTAGCATGAGAAACCGTCAAGAACGGCCAGATCTGATGGAACGAGGTGATTCCCGGCCGTCAGAACGGGTCGGAACTGATGGAATTTCAATTGCTAACACGGAGTTTCACTATCCCAGTAAAATCGCACGTATTTTTTCCGAAAACACTCGAAAACGGTTGTTCGGGACGCTGAAACAGACGTGTTATCCGACTGGACAACATGTCATCCGAACGGACCACATGCCATCCGATCGGATAGCATGTCATACGATCGGATAGCATGTCATCCGATCGGATGACTATCATTCGACCCAGGCAACTTCCATTCGATCGAATAGCAATTCGACCCAGTCAACTTCCATTCGATCGAATAGCAATTCGACACAGGAAATTTCCATTCGATCGAATAGCAATTCGACCCAGTCAACTTCCATTCGATCGAATAGCAATTCGACCCAGGCAACTTCCATTCGATCGGATAGCAAATCGACCCAATCACGTGTCATTCGACCGGATGACAGCCATCCGACCCAGATCCATATGTCATCCGATCGGATGAGCCCATCCGAACGGATGATTACTATCCGACCAGATAACTAACTGTTCGATGTTATTCTCGCTTAACCGTACATCGTTTACTATATCCTTCAATGATTTAACGCAGACGCACTCGCAGCCGACCCAATCAAGTTGTATTCTCGTTAAATACGCACTGTGAGTATACTTGAACCCTTTTTAATCGCATTTTGGGTGTAACATACGTTTCTAACAAATCGAACTTATCAAACGAAGTATTCAATCAATCGAATTCTCACTTGCGAATAACTGTTATGCATGGTTATACGTGATGCTAGTTGCATATGTGCAAGGGCTTATACTCGCAACGTCCCACCATGACTAGTATAGTACTATTGCGCCCGACGGGGTCTAGTTTGCCATCGCATATTCGAGCATCGAGGGCTTAGTTGGTAGTATCAGCTTTGTGAGTATATATGTCGTGTGTTACGTTCTTGCATATGGAAATTCGCTACACTTTTTATCTATTACGCTATACATATCAAACCTGTATACTCGCCAATACTTTTGTATTGACAAATATTTTAACGTATGTTGCAGGTTAGATCGCAGACTATGTCAAATCAAGCTAGGAAGTCTAGAAACTCAACTAAAATCTAGGTTGTCGGATTTGCATTGTTCGAGAGGACAAGAAATCTGTGATAACTTACGTGATTGTATTATTTGTTAGTATGGGATAACGAATGTATTAAATATTATTGCAATATAGTTGTTATGGATTCTCTTGAGTAATCTGATTCGCCTAGTGCCGCGCCCCGATGATTCCGCCATCGGTTGGGGTGTGACAGATTGGTATCAGAGCCATAACTATAGGGAATTAGGCAAGACTCGACCTAGTCCGGGTCGACGTCTTAGAAATTGACCTAGTCTATAGTCTAAGTACCAACAGGCCGACTCGTACGAACCCAGTAGGGTTTGTATCGGGCCTACTTGTTACTTTCATTCGAAGTCGCTAAAACTACTACTTCGCGTGAACACCGCGTACTACAATTTCATGCGAAAAAGCCTTTCCTAAGGCCAGAATATTACTTAGCCATTCCTAAGGCCAACACAATACACGTGTTTTTGAAAATACTCGCGTAACGAAACCGAGTGATCCATTCGAGACCAGGTGTGAAAACCCAGAACTCTCGATGAGATCACCCACTCAGCGCATTTCTCTAGCACGAGAACCTTTCATCGAGTTAGGAGTCACGTTCACATCTCGACGAAAGTCTCTATTTCAAAATCTAGTGGAACTCACGAATTTATTCGAAGAGCATAACCACAATTAGGAGCGAAACTGTTAAGATAGGGGTGAAACCCGTACCTTAATAAGACGTTCCACTCTCTAAATTAGTTTTCAAAAGCTCTCACCAAGGACTCGACTATCACAATAACTCGAGCCACGCAATGACTAGGAAGACGAATGCCATGAGCTGCATCCCAGTGGAAGCATGAAGTCTTCTAGGTCAACGCGCTTGCTCGAACTTGTTGAATATAGTTGGGTTACCTTGGGTAGTCGACGCCTAAACACCCAAGGCACTCTATCATACGACCCGCCGATCTTACAAATGGTTGGAACTTATTTACGTTTTGAAACTCTACGCTTTATCGATTTCTCGATTTAACAATTTTCACTCCCTGCTTTATAAACGCACAAATCGCACAACCATCGCAATCTAAAACGAAACCCGAATGTTCGCAACGAAACTAATGCATAATCTATCGCCTTCGCTCTCGTTTTCTCACCTCGACGCGTCCCCGCTTATTCTAAATCGACCTGTATATGTATAATTACAAATTACAAATATATAAATACATATATATACGTATAAACAACAAGTCATTATGTGAGAACTTAGGAACTTCGTGTCTCCTATATGGCTCCTATGTGATTCGCATTACTATTATATTATCGCATCAAGTTTTGAACGCGCTCAATCGCATCGCAAACTCAAAAATCATTATGATCGAATCTCATTCCAAGTCTCTTCCTGTCTAGATGCCTTCCAACAACTCTGCCTCGGGACGAGTAGCTAGGAGGAGAGCCAAACAAAGGGCCAATAAGAGGATTGCATCACTTGTGACTAAGGAAGTGGTTAAGCTTATTCCTCAAATTGCCGCTCGAGTGCACTCTCTCAGCAACTCTCGAGCCTCGGAAGACTCCAAGTCGGAAGCGCCGCAATATGCTTTTCTTTACAAACACTTCAAAGCCTGTGACCCGATGGGATTCACGGGTGAAGGAGGTGTATCTCAACTACTCCCGTGGTTCGATTCTATCGAAGTTACCCTTCGTCAAAGCGGGTGTCCCGATAGTTTCCGTACTACTTGCGCTACCGGAGTATTTCAATCACGAGCACTCGACTGGTGGACCGCCGAACGTAACAAACGTGGGATCTCCGCAGCTTACACTCTCTCTTGGGATGAGTTGAAAGAGCTCATGAAGAAAGAGTACTATCCTCCTCACGAAATTCAGAAGCTGGAAGACGAATTCTGGAAAATCAAGCAAGTCGAAAGCGACAACGCTGGCTACACCGCAAGGTTCAAACAGCTTAGCATAATCTGCCCAAGTCAAGTCAACACTTCGGAAAAAGCCATTTCGAAGTACATTCGCGGCTTGCCTGAGTGTGTGGGTGATTTTGTCGAAGCTGCAAGACCTGCTACCATCGAAGAAACCTATCGCTTAGCCGCAGAAATCAACAACAAACGACTCATGGAAGGGTTCTTCTCAAAGAATCCTGTCAAGCAAGCTTATCAAGCAATCGCCATAAATTCCTCAGGTGAACCTGATGATGATTCACTTGACGAATCTGCTAACGATTCTTCTGACGAATCTGCTGCCGATTCTTCTGACAAATCTGCCAACAGAACTTCTGACAACTCGACCAAGGATTCTACAAGGGAGTCCTTAGACGGATCTTCCAACGACGACGCCTCTTCGCAACACACCAACAAACCCAACCGCAAACGAAAGATTTCAAGCCCAAATTCATCAACCACCGAACTGCCACAGCCGAAGCCTCTTCAAGCAGTTCCGATGTTTCCAAAACGAGCGTACACTGGAGCTCATCCTCAGTGCTACTCATGCACCTATCATCACCCAGTTGAGGCTGACTGTCGCTATTGCAATAACTGCAATCGTTACGGTCACTTCACCCGCAACTGCCGCATCGAACCGCGAACTTAAGTACAGCAACGACAGCTCCAGCAGAAGCCTTCAGCATCTAGCAAGCGTAGGATAAAGTTGCAATGACACAATTTTCGACGTTAAATTCTAAGTTTTGAACCTGCTCTATTACTCGATGTTGCCACTATGTGTAACGTTAACTCTCATTTTCGCTTTCTCTCTCTCACACTCTAGTCATCACACTTAGACTAGATTCACACACATACTATCTACTATATCACGAAATAATATGTTTTATCCCCACTACACTCTTAGAACGAGGTATGATAAACGTGCAAGGAACGATTAATCACGGGTGCACACGTGATTATTTGGGTCAGTGCACGGAGATCGTAGTAAATTCTAAAGTGCCATGAGCATTACGACGAAGGGTGACACCAAACCACGGGATCTAAGTAGTAGGGGTCAAGCAAGGTGTGCTTTATCATGCTACCGAAGTTCCATGAAGAAAGTGCCACGTGGAGTTGAACGTTATTAGACCTATTATACTATTGTGATTATTTTCAACACACTACACTCAATCGTAAGGCGTAACAACCAAATCATACCATCACCAGACTTGTCATAAGTCTGCAAACGCAATGCAATCGCCTCATCGATGGACTCTGGGGAGTCTACCTCGCAGGGCAATTGCATCGACGCAAGACTGGACGTAAGTCTGTCGCAACGAAATCTCATCAAGTACATAAACGCTCATGATATTGTTGAGTGACGACCTATTCTACCCTCCTCGATAACCGTGATGCATCGCAATGTAACGTTAAGTTTATTCGAAACAAAAACTCGGCTAATTGCAATCACTTTTCATGTGTATCTCGCAATCTCCACCACTTATTAGGTGAATCTATATCACTTGCCGTGTATCAATCTATCGTTGTCGCCTACCGTTATCTGTGATGTTTGTGTTAAGTTAGCACACATGACCTCGCTTCACGAGATGAAGCTCATATGATTAAAGCAAGGTGTTTTAGTCATATCAGCAGGCTTTCGTGGAAAAAGGCCATGTGGGACCCGATGTTAGTAAACTCTGTGGTGTTAATCAATCAAATCAAACCGCATGAACCACGCATACCTCCATCGCTTGCAACGCAACAACTGTTGCTTATCGAATTCGTTTACCATCGCCATCATTGTTGGTGTGTCATTCGCTTAATCACCTAATCGCTTTTCGCTTATCGTGTATAGTCTACCGCTTATCCGCTCGTTGGTGTTCGCTACAGTCTATGTGGTATTAGTACGCATGACATCGCTTCACGAGGCAAAACTAACCTGGTTAAACGTGGTGTTTCACCATGTTAGCAAACTCTCGTGGAAACGTGCCATGCGGGTTCAATGTGGAATCTAATCGACATCGCGCTAATCGCTTATCGTCTACCGCTCGCCGCCTATCCAGACACGACGCATAAGCATTCCGTGTCATCAGGCTACTCGTGCACGCTGTTGTAGCTGCGTTCGCAATACAACTCGCTGGCTTAACCTATTCGATTGTATCTTATACTCGGTCTAACTTTCTATCGCTTGGGCAGAGTAAGCGCAATTCTATCGATGTAGTATCGGCACACGTGACACCGCCTCACGAAACGGAAGAAATATGGGCAAAACATGGTGGATACGCCGCTGGTACTTCCTATATATAAATGTTTTAATCATATTAACGAACTTCCGTGGGAAGGTGCCAAGTGGGGCCCGATGCTAAATTGTCTTTTTCAAACGGCTAAAACTGATTTTTATAAAAAATTTTATTAAGACCATGGGACGAGTGAAAATTCCTCACAACGTGGGAGTTAACATCGACTCAGTTTAACTCCATGCCCAAGGGAAGCTTTCATGAGTCCAAATTTTTCCTAAAAACCTTTTACAATATCAAAAACAAGACTTTCTTGAGACGTTGGTTCAACATCGAGTTCAGCTGAACCCATATCGTAGGAGAGTTTTCATCTTTGAATTCCTTAAAATGTTTAAAACCTAAACTTCCTTGCAACGTTGGTTAAGATCGACTCAGTGACCTTACGTTAAAAAGGAAATTTTTCAAGAGTTCCATCCAAAACTCCTTTCGAATGTCTAGAAACGAACGTCTCTTGTAACGTTGGTTAACGATCGACTCAGTTAACCCTACGTCATGAGAAACCTTTCAAGTCCTTTAAAATTGCAATCGCATCGAACTAACGAATTCTTCGCGACACGAGGTACTTTGGAACGCCAACTCGTGGGATATTACTTTTTTCGTTTACGTCGCCTTCTTGATATCGCAATCGATCTCTCTTATTCGAAGCACTCTCGCTCGTCAACTCATGGTCAAATCACTCACGGTATCGCTACTTGTACCAGATCAACTCTCAGAAGTCTACCTATTGGATTAATTTCGGGACGAAATTTCCTAAAGTAGGGGAGACTGTAACAACCCGCACTTTCGTGCGTTGTTATTACTCGATATACTCGTTACGCCTAGCACCGGAGATTCAGATCATAATGTAACTATATCGCATACATCGCTATTCGAAGGATAATCACATATTTTCGCAATACATTATCACTATACTACACCAATCACAAACACTAACACTCACGATGGCACTGAGTGAGGACCTATTCTACCCTCCTCGGTGGCCGTGATATGTCGAAACGCAGACAATTAACGCTAACAAGGACTCTCGGGTGAGTGCTATAGCTCCAGTCGTCGTGACGATGATGACAATACGAGTGAACAGTACCCCGTCAGTCGTTGTGGCACAACACACAATAACGTTCACAATGACGTCAAGAAAGGACCTATACTACCCTCCTTGATGCCCGTGGAACGTCGCTAATAATCGCATACTCGAATCGAAAACCGATTGTTAATTATCGAAACTTTGGAATATGGATACGTAAATACGACCCCTAGTAATATATGTATGTATATAATAATGATATAAAAAGCACGAACTTCAAAATCTATCGCAACGCTCAAAAACGAAGAAATCCATCGCGCCGGAGTGGCCATTCGGATGGACAGCCTCATCCGAACGGATGGGCCATCCGAACGGATGGGCCATCCGAACGGATGGGCCATCCGAACGGATGGGCCATCCGACCCAAAACCACTTCAGCTTGTCTTTTGCCTATAAATAGCCTATCACACCACTGTTCAAGTGATGTGACAGCTCCCACTCGACCAAGAACGCTCCAGGACCCTTTTCTCTCGATTCCTCGCGATTTCGGTAAGATTTCAACCTAAAACTCGTACTTCTATGATCTACACTCCATTCTACATCATTATATCTTTTAAAACTCAATTTCTAACCCTGAAATCTGCTGATTTGAGGTGTTTTAAGGTGATGTCACCAAGAGTTCTTATGAACTTCAAGTTGTGACCTCATCCCACCATAAACAACTCAGATCTGGGTGATTTCCACATGTTTTGATAACAAATCTCACCTAAATCTGTGTATTTAACCAAGGAACCGTGCGATTTCAAGTTAAGCATGAGAAACCGTCAAGAACGGCCAGATCTGATGGAACGGGGTGATTCCCGGCCGTCAGAACGGGTCAGAACTGATGGAATTTCAATTGCTAACACGGAGTTTCACTATCCCAGTAAAACCGCACGTATTTCTTTCGAAAACACTCGAAAACAGTTGATCGGGACGCTGAAACAGACGTGTTATCCGACTGGACAACATGTCATCCGAACGGACCACATGCCATCCGATCGGATAGCATGTCATCCTATCGGATGACTATCATTCGACCCAGGCAACTTCCATTCGATCGAATAGCAATTCGACCCAGTCAACTTCTATTCGATCGAATAGCAATTCGACCCAGGCAACTTCCATTCGATCGAATAGCAATTCGACCCAGTTAACTTCCATTCGATCGAATAGCAATTCGACCCAGGCAACTTCCATTCGATCGGATAGCAAATCGACCCAATCACGTGTCATTCGACCGGATGACAGCCATCCGACCCAGATCCATATGTCATCTGATCGGATGAGCCCATCCGAACGGATGAGCACCATCCGACCAGATAACTAACTGTTCGATGTTATTCTCGCTTAACCGTACATCGTTTACTATATCCTTCAATGATTTAACGCAGACGCACTCGCAGCCGACCCAATCAAGTTGTATTCTCGTTAAATACGCACTGTGAGTATACTTGAACCCTTTTTAATCGCATTTTGGGTGTAACATACGTTTCTAACAAATCGAACTTATCAAACGAAGTATTCAATCAATCGAATTCTCACTTGCGAATAACTGTTATGCATGGTTATACGTGATGCTAGTTGCATATGTGCTAGGGCTTATACTCGCGACGTCCCACCATGACTAGTATAGTACTATTGCGCCCGACGGGGTCTAGTTTGCCATCGCATATTCGAGCATCGAGGGCTTAGTTGGTAGTATCAGCTTTGTGAGTATATATGTCGTGTGTTACGTTCTTGCATATGGAAATTCGCTACACTTTTTATCTATTACGCTATACATATCAAACCTGTATACTCGCCAATACTTTTGTATTGACAAATATTTTAACGTATGTTGCAGGTTAGATCGCAGACTATGTCAAATCAAGCTAGGAAGTCTAGAAACTCAACTAAAATCTAGGTTGTCGGATTTGCATTGTTCGAGAGGACAAGAAATCTGTGATAACTTACGTGATTGTATTATTTGTTAGTATGGGATAACGAATGTATTAAATATTATCGCAATATAGTTGTTATGGATTCTCTTGAGCAATCTGATTCGCCTAGTGCCGCGCCCCGATGATTCCTCCATCGGTTGGGGTGTGACAATTTTAGACAGGCCTTTGGTTATTAACGAGCTGCTTTCGTGGGCGAGAAAAAATAAGAAACAGGTCTTTTTTCTCAAAGTCGATTTCGAGAAAGCGTACGACAACGTGAACTGGGGCTTTGTTGTAACACCCTTGCTATTATTTTTAGGGTTTTCGTATTATTTACGTAAATAAACATGTAATTATAATTACATATACATTGAAAATACGGTCAAATTAAAACTTCGGATTTGAAATAATACAATACAATATGTATAAATTCGTCGTTTTTAAATGACGACGAAACCATGTGCGGAAGCTTGTATCTTGATCGTGTTCGGTTCTTCAATGAGCTTGATCTTCATCCGGGACATCTTCACATTCACCTATGATCAAAACCAACTTAAAAGTTAGTTTCGATATCTTAAATATTAGTATAATCAAGTTCTAGTAGCGAACAATCAAAAACAAAATAAAATTTCAGAATTTAGTCTGTCACGCCACGCGACAGACTCCTCTTGATCTTTCGCGTGCCGCAAGCGCCCTCTCGTGTCGCGCCAGGATTACTGGTCCCTGTCGCGTGTCGCGGGGGAGATGATTTTCCAGCAGTTTTGTTACTGAAACCTGCATTTTTCCCAACTATGGTTATAATCGTAAAACGATCTTTAAAGTGTCATAACTTTTTATCTACAAGTCCGTTTTAGGTGATTCTTTTTCCTACGCGTTTGTAATAAAAATACGCATCAATTTATCCTATTTTCCGCATATGAAACCTGAATTATAAACGATTAGTTTATAATTTCTTATTTCATTTATTCGACCCATTTGTTTTAAAAGTTTACAACCTTGTTTCTAATTAACCATTTAGCATACATCAACATGCTTAACTCAAAATCTATAGTTCGGGTTTGTAACCTTTATGAATTACACGGCTAATACTCAATCTATGCGCATAATTCTTTTGAGCCGTTTCGAAGACTTAAACCTTTTAAGTTTAAATCTTTCCCTTTTGTTATGCACAATCCACTTTATACTTATCTATAACTTACATTATCATAATACACGATCTTAAACGGCTCATAAAGACCGTTTACCCGGTTTAGTGTTCATAGGTATTTTGATCAATTTCAGTCCCTCATATTACGACGAAGGGCTTTCACTGATGTTTGACCAACATATTACTTCTAACTATAATTTAAAATATGCGTACCTAGCTCGGGTCAACGTATAGACTCGTTTTGTACCTTTCTTTTATTAGCCGCTACTTTATAGCGACACAATAATCCACTTCCCGTTTACTCCTGTGAACATCTAACTTGGCAACCAAACATTAGTCGATATTGTCAAATGGTGTCGTCACCACCATTTGACCTATTTAGTCTTTATGACCAAACATTTATGCTTATGTCAAAACATGGTTTTTAATTACCCATTGACACATCCGACCCATTTCGGATTTTACCACAAGATCTTTTTTCTTACGTTTTTAACCCGTTGTGGCTTACGCCATGGGTATCCTTTTAATCTCAACTTACATTTAGTCAACACGTGACTAATTTACCCTTTTCCCCTTTTTCCCATTACTAGTTACGCTATAAGGTAACCTTAAGGAAAACTTATTAACTCCTAGTCAATTCACGACTAAATTACCATTTTGTCCATTTTTACCATTAACCATGGTTTTGATCGTTTTTTATTCATTCCGACTCATTTCGTTTCGTGTCGGAACTCAAATTTCGAATATAATCGGTTGTCACCTTTATCACCTATAAAATACATACGTATACTACAATGGGTGTAAGCTTTACTTACCTTGCATCAGAAGTACGCTTTCCCTTTACACTTGATCCGTTTGACCCGCTTCCTTTCCAAGCCTCCACCTAGCTTGTCAAGTGTCAAACTATCATCATGATTCGTAAGACGGTTAGATTAGTCATAATCATTTACGAATATACCATCCTACGGGTTTTATGTCGAATTTATCATTCGACCATATCAAAATTATCATTCGATCTAATCATTGGTCGGTTTCACTTTTTAAAAGTCAACCGACTTATCAACATATTCATATGCACATTTGGTTCATTGAACTCACATAGGCTTATTTCATCCCAACTCTTAACGAAATCAAATTTTACATACTAACTAGTAGGCCACGATTTCATTTAAGCATTCCATATCACTGAAAATGGGCTGTTTTTGGTGACTTGTTTAACCTGTTTACAAGTCTTCAAAAATTATGATTTTTTTATGTGGCGTACCTCTCGGAGGGTTAGACCTTGTGTTAAAATTTCAAGATCTAACTCTTTACCAAAAATTCGTAAAAATTCATTTACTAAGCTGCAATCAGATTCGTCACTTCTGACTGCAGCTTACGAAAAAATTCATTTAAAATTCCTCGTTTATCCGATTGACGAAATTCCAATTGGAAATTCTTTTAATCACTTAAAACTTTCTACAGTAAGAATTTGAGATCATAACTCAATTCCTAAATTGAGTTATGACATTCGTAATGGGCTGCAAATTCTGCCAGAAAACGCAGCTTGAACCTTTGATACGGAAAAATTCATAAAACGCTCAATTTTCGTCGAAAAAATGCGATTCCAGTGGGGTTTTAAAGATATTTCCTGGAATTACAATTTAGGCTCAAGAAACACATGTTTTTGTCACGTTTTGTCTAGCCGATACAAGTCGGCTGTAGATTCTGATCAGAAGCTGTTTGAATTCAGCTTTCAATTTGAACATGTTTATGACATTATGTCACACCCCGACCACGTAGAACATACAAAACGTGGCGGAAACATCGGGGAGTGTTGTAACAGAATTAATGTTTCACAACCGTGGTTATTAAAGTTTCGTTTTATTCATCAAACAAGCGAGTTACATTGTCTTTAAACAAGAAGTAAAGAGTACATAACATAAATTAACTAGTTCTTGTCTCGTTTTAAGTCACTAAGGCACAGGTCCGCCTAAGTATGTCTTGATAAGTCCTATGCATCATCTCCTGAAAACACATGTGAAAATAGGTACGTCAGCATAAAAATGCATGTGAGATACATAGGTTTTGTGAAAATGAGATTCATGACTTATGTTTAAGAAAATGTTTAGTCATGAACCTTTTAGTTTGCTTTGTTTTGTAAATCGTTTAAAAAGCAATAAGATCAGATGATATGTATAAGTAAGAAAATTATGTATGGTTAAATGAATAACCAAATAAAATGAGTTTGTAAAAGATAAGTTGTTTTGTAAAACAATGTCTTGTGAAAAGTATGTTATTTGTATGAAATGTTATATATCTCAAATTGAAATGATTCAAATAACGCTACAATATGTGATGTCATACAAGCACTTATATATAGGAAGTACCAGCGGCGTATCCACCATGCTTGTATCATATTACACACGCCTCGTTACTTAAATCACTTACTCAAACCAAACCCCCAAAGTAAAATGTTTATGTATAATCAAATGTCTAATGTCTATGTTGAATGTTTATGTCAAAAGTCCTTGTATAAACCATGTCAAATGTTGATAGTCCAAAAGTAGTCAAGTAATGTGTAACAAATGTTTATGTATGGTAAGTAAAATAAGATTACTTAAACCATAAGTAAAAATGTACAAAACAAAGTATTTTGAGTAAATCAAAAAGTTATGTTTTGTAAAATATATGCATGCTATACTGAATATGAACATTTATGCGGTATTGTGAAAAATTCATACATCCAAGCCTTGAGACAGTCGGATAACTATGTAAAAATGAGTTATCAAAAGAATATGTATTCGGATTCGGTCATTCCTTACGTCCAAACAAACCCGAGATTTCAGGAATGGGATTTGTCAAGTCCTATGGTACCACTACCTACTACCGAGCGGCATGATCGGTGTTAATGAATGTATAGTATAGTTTAAACAACCCAAATGTCATACCAAAATGTAAGCATGTTTTGTGAAGATAATGTACCTAGTATGCTAGAGTAAACATACAAGGTAGAGCTGTAAAACAATGTGTCCATATGTTACTGGAACATATGCAACAGAGATGCAATGTAAAATAATGTACTAAGTATGTACTAAATGGACATACGTAGCATAAAACACTATGAAATCATGTACTATAAATGTACTAATAAACATAGCAAGTATATGATGTGAAAACAGGAAAGCATGAAAGTAATAAGTAGGCACATGTGTTCCACCCCAAAACAGTTTGGAAAACAGTAAAAGAGGGGTCTATGTACTCACTTGAGATTGCTTAGTAGTCCTTGAGTAACAACCAAACAATTCTAGAGATCGCGGATATCAAACGGCACCTAATATAGGTAACTATGTTAATAAACCGGACCTAAATCGGAAGATTTGATAGAATGAGGGTTTGTAAACCAAACGAGTATGGAAACTCGTGTAATATGGTTTAACAAAGCCTACATACTAAATGAAACCTAACATAAGTGCTTACGACCCATTACGACCCGTTTAGGAAGCTTATGCTACTTTAACGCGTCGTGCGCGTGAAACGCGTTCGCACCGCCTAACTAGCCCTATGACAAGTAGAATATGCCTAAACATGTTACATAATCAGTTATGTGACAAAGGTTTAGGTTACATATGCTTAATTACCAATTATACATGAAAAGGGTATTCTGGTAATTTACCTAAGGCATATAAACTACCTATCATACAACTATTCAAACGAAGCGACCATAGGGCATAACCTCGGAAGGTTATTCCCTATATACTATGGTCACCTAATGTGTTTGGTCGGATCCTAATGATCGACCAAATGAGTCGGGTTCGAAGGTATAAGCGATTTATCAGATCGCTTACCCTACGACCCTAGACAACGTGGTAATCAGTAGGCATAGTCCCAAGGGACTATAACCAACGTGATTACACTCACGTTGCGAAGTTCAAACGAAATTTGCATTGACCATAAACTGGTCAATGTAGAAAGTCAAACAAAGTTTGACTTTCAGACTCTAAAAGACTCGAAAAGCAATAAAAGAACGAAAGAATACTTACGAAGGGTCCCCGAATGCTAATTTCGATTAAAAAATCTCAGGTATGAAACAATAGTTTCAACTTAGAGTTTCTCAAATCAAAATTCTTGTAAGTTTTGCAATGGGGTGGATGGGTATTTATAGGAATACCCGAACCGTTAGGATCGTTTGTCGAATATCGTGCCTTAATCGCATCCGTACAAGTGTTGGAAAGTTGTGGTGACTAAAATTTGGTTCTTATCAGCTGACTAGACAAGTGTGAGTGTGTGGTGGAGGATTAAACAGCTGCAATCTGCTGTTTGATTCATTTAATCTGGTCAGAAGGGGCCACGCGGCCCGCTTCAGGATGCACATAATATAATGCGGGCCGCCTGGACATGTCAGATCAGAAACATGTTTGAAAAATGACAGTTTCAGTCCTTGCACGTGTTTAAGGCTATTTCCGACACTTCTAAGGCCCGTAAAGCCAACTTTAAGGCCCTAAAATGATGCCTAAACATTGTGGACATGAAACATGTTCAAAAATATGCCGGATGTCGGTTCGTTTGGTCGTACAAACGCGATGTTCGCTTAATTACGACGGAATGCGCACAAGCGCGAAAAACGATCCAAGTGACCCGACGAATGGATTTTTGGCAAGCCAAACACTAAAGCATAATATAGTCATGCTTACATAAATTTTTGGATGTCCGGATGTATTCAGAACGTAAGTTATGCGCGAAAGTGCAAACTTGTGCACTTTTTGACACTTTTAGTCCCTGAATGACCCAAAAGTTTATTTTAGCATACCGAACCCCTCAAAGCCTATTTCTAAGCTATGTAAAGGATATTTATGGTATGTTTAACTTATGGTCATGTTCCGGAATGTTCGTTACAGTTCAAATTGGCATACTTTCGCAGTTTGTCAAGTTTAGTCCCTGTAAGCGAATTATCTTGTTTTTTTGCCATACCAAAGCCTTCAAAACTTATTTCTAAGTTATGTAAAGGTTATTTAAGGTATGTTAAGCCAATGTCACTATTCCGGAGTGTTTGTTGCATTAAACTGGTTATATTTACGCATCGGTGCGCGTATAACCTTCCAGAAAGCGATTTAGAGTTTGGAATTGAACAAAAATTCATCATCATCATCATCATCATCATACTCAGTAAATCCCACCAATAGCAAAGCTAAGGTAGGGTCTGAGGAGGGTAAGATGTAGACAACCTTACCTCTATCCCGTAGGAATAGAGAGGCTGCTTCCAGTGAGACCCCCGGCTCGATAGTAGTTTTGCATCAAGCCTTGGACATAAGGAACATAACACTCGGCAATCGGGACAAAGACCAATTAGTGCATGTTCCCTTTTGTCTTTCGGCTATCAACGCCACCACATGATGCATGATTAACCGTCCGCCGCTTTTAACGTTATTTTCGCGAACTTAGTAAAATAACGTTAAAATTAGTGCAATTTCACTTTTGCCCTCCAAGTGCCCACACATATATACATTATATGCGCATACTGCAAGTGCCCACAAAAATTGATATGTGCAAATGATACACATATTTTTACAAATCCCAAGTATGAAATATAATATTTCATTGGTTCGGTATTTGTTTGATGGCCGTGGAGGCACAGGTGTTACAGTCTCCCCTACTTTAGGAAATTTCGTCCCGAAATTTTATCTAGAGGAAACTTGTGTGAGTTTGAAAACATGAAGTTGAAAAGATCGAACATCTTTGGTTAGGGTTCTGAACTTCTAGTAATCTTTAATAACATCATGATTGCAATGTAAGAGGGATACTTATATACAAGTATATGAAGCGTCATTGGTGCGTCCACCGTACCTCCATTACATTCGTTCTCATTTCGTTATTGTTGTCACTATCGGTTCTTACACATAATAATTCTTACTGTGTTTCTGTGCACTAAATTTCATAATTATGTACACGTCCATAATCAGACAATTCCTTGCACAGTTCACACAGTCTATTTTATAATGTGTAGGGGAAAACCAAATGAACAATCCTGTGATGAGTGTGACTAGACCACCATAGAGTCCTTTTTATTAAATCATTAAATGATCTAAATAGACTATCAAGGAGTCTGTTCAGCTATATCACTACATGTCATTCTTTAACCAAATTGTGAATCAATCTTTTTGACTAGACCACTAAAGGGTCTCTTATGAATCATGGAGTGGTACTATATAATCTAAGGGTCTTAACTATTACATAGAAGCCCATTAAAGAGTTAAGGTAGCGCCTTTTGAATATCCTGCTACGAATCCATCATATGAAGATATGAAAGATTCTACGAGGATTTGGATAACGAATATCCAGAGTATACAAAAACACAAAAAAATGCATAAAAGAAAACATAAGATGAATAAACACATAGTCGTATAACCACAAAGATTGTTTATTAATTGTCTTGTTAATTGCGTACATGCATTTAAAGCACACTAGGAATCCATTCCGTGGATTTCATTTGGTACTTTAAACGTTATCAAGAATCTAACTATAAAGATAGAAAGATTTTTAAAACAAAAATTCGTTTTCGATTATAAGGAACCGAAATGTTCGAATTTAGGTACATAAGGAATCCAATTAAGGACTCTGATTTGTATGACAATTATCCACAAGGATCTAATTGTGAAAATAAAAAGATCCCATATGAATTTAAAAGTTGAAGATGTTTTGAAACCTTGCACTGGATGTGCTTAGGTCAAAACATGATGTAAAATGCTTATGAAGTTGAGATGCTTGATATGTTAAGGCGACATATGAAGCAGAATTTGAAGGTTAAGTCAATGTATGAGGAAAATATTTTTGAAAACTATGCATGGGGTTCCTTTAAGAAAAATGTGTTTAACGTTTTTGAAACCTTATATATAATACTTTTGAAATCATAAAGTAGGTGTATTAGATAGATATATTTAAAAATGTTTTAAAATCATGCGAGATGAATTTTGAAATTATGTATAAGGTTTTTGAAAAACATGAATGATGCTTTTCGAAATCATGCACTTGATAAGAAAATGTATTGTGTTAATATTGTCTTCAGACTATATGAAATATTTTGAAATTAGAAAGGTTGGTTTTGATAACATGGCCAATGTTTTTGAAATAACATAGACAATGTATCTAGAAATATTGTTTTCAAACTATATGAAATGTTTTGAGATCATGAAGATTGTGTTGAAATACTTGTACTGTGTATGTTGAAAAATCAAAACGTAATGGATATGAGATTTGAAAATACCCTTAGTTATCTAACCAAGGATTTAAAGGTAAAGATGTGCTGAAGCATGATTACTCATAATGGTCACTTTATTTTCTGTACTTCGCATCTTAGAATGAAACGAGTACTCATGAGCGATCATTTGAAAGAGAGAATCACAAGAGTAGTTTGTAAGGAACATAGTTCCTTAATGCAGGTATTATAGGGAAATGCCATAAACACTTGTTATTATACTTGTATATCAGAATTGTGATCAACAACTTTTATTTATGAACAAGACATATTGTTTCACAATACACGAAAACAAAAGAAACAAAGGCATAAGACAGCAACATCCTTTGTTCAGCCGAATGCTCATCCAAGGGTTGGATTTGCACTGACTATCTTCGGGCAGTTGTTCCTGAAATGGCTCGTCTCGCCACAGTTGTAGCAAGTACCAGGCGGAAAACGAGCTTGAGTAGGGTTGACTTGGAGTTGGGTAGCAGCAAGATTTGCAACAGCTTTGTTTTGGATAGCAAACGGCATGTGTTAATCAAATGTCCCCTCCGTCCACAGTAGGTACATTTGAAGCAGGGTATGAGGTTTGAATGATGACCGTTGCATCGCTTGCACCTAGGAGCAGTTCCTAAGTACGGCTTCCTAGCTGGTGGCCTTGCCACTTGGCTAGGTCCCGCTTGATTAGGTGTAACCGCTGCGGGTTTCCTTGAAGCCTTACGTGTAACACCCCGTCCCGGAATGGGCCGGCGTGTCACAATAACAGTAGTCAGATCAAAAACATAATTCCATTTATACTTAAATGTATTACAAGGCTTTACAACTTAATAAAGGATATCTAATCCATTACAATTATTTCTACCGTCTTTTCTAAACACTCGAGCACTCTTCCATATTCCGTCCCAGCTTGTCTTGATAACCTGACGTAAAGAAGAAAACAACAACAACAAAAAACGTACGTCTGAGCAAAATTTTGATAAAGTTTTGCCCAGTGTGCGGATAGAGGAAAACAAAAGCTTATTTTATTTTAATAACCGGATGGAACTTGACGATGCAAATAACTTAATTTCATAATTATATCTTACGGATGTACCCATGAGCAAACTGAAAACGTGACAATACACAGGTAGCTACTCCTGCATACTTATCACACGAAATGGCAAGTTGGCATACCTGTTATCCATTTCCTGAAAACTTAAATCCTAGGATCGATCCATACGCCTCCTAATAACTTATATGTACCACACTTGTACTTAAGAGACGCCGTGAACTAATCTCTCCGTCACGGATGGAGCACATGATGTCGATGCCGCAACAACATGCTCGTGGGACACTCCACGAGAAGCGATACTCAGGGTATCAGAGTACAAATGGTCTTATTCACATAACTTATAAAACTTATTTTCAGAACAAAACAGAACATATATTGGAACATGCGATAATGAGTACAACTTAACAGAAAACTATCGCATGACATGAGAGCTAAAATCAAGGTTACGATTATAATAGGAATTCAACGGACTGTCAAATGAACCGATAATCAAAGACGTGAGGAGTTTTAAAAACAAGACATAGTAATTTAAAACAATTTGACTTGAGTAACATAATACTTATATATCATATTAAACTTGTAACTTATTTACTTATAACTTATAAGTCTTAAGATATTTAACTTGTAACTTGTAAAATACGAATCTTTGGCGAGATTGAAAATATAAGAGTGGAACCAGTCATCAAGGTATGGTTATCAATCCTATCTTGACAATTTCGTCCCCAAAATGTGGTTTATTAAACGAAACAAGATAAAACCTTGACTCGTTAATAAGGAACCACTAGAGTAGGAAATGAAACTTGTATAAAATAAACCATTTTCTAAATAACTGATGTAAAACAAAACCTTTTCAAAACGTTTGTAACTTTCAACACATGTTTCATAACTTAATCTTAATACGGAATCTATAACTTATTTCATAACTTAATCTTAATACGGAATCTATAACTTATTTCATAACTTAATCTTAATATGGAATCTATAACTTTATTTCATAACTTAATCTTAATACGGAATCTATAACTTATAACTTAATCTTAATACGGAATCTATAATCAGGAATGATATACTTGTATCAAAACGATCTAAATCGAAAGAAAGGATTCTATCCGTACCCAACGGACATAAATCGACACAAAGGATTCTTATAAAAACGACATAAATCGAACGAAAGGAATCTACCCGTACGGAATTTATAACTTATTTCATAACTTAATCTTAATATGGAATCTATAACTTATTTCATAACTTAATCTTAATATGGAAACTTAAATTCAGGAACGACATCAATCAAAAGAAAGGGATTCTATCCGTACCCAACGGACATAAATCGACAGAAAGGGTTCTTATAAAAACGACATAAATCGAAAGAAAGGATTCTTATATAAACGACATAAATCGAAAGAAAGGATTCTACCCGTACGATATATCAGAATTGACAGAAATCGAAAGAAAGGAATCTACCCGTACGGAATTTATAACTTAATCTTAATATGGAATTTATAATCAAGAATGACATACTTGTATCAAAACGACATAAATCGAAAGAAAGGATTCTACCCGTACCTTAAAATTTTCCAAATGATGCTACCTTGTTTCCAATTGTAGATTCATACGGACAGAGTTTAGCTTACTGATTATTCTCTTAACCTAATTTGCACACAAACTAGGTAATTAACTAATACAGCTTTTACGATAACTCACGAGATTAAACCTTCACAACAAATGACAAAGTGCGATACTTCATCCATCGAATTAACGATGATCCATTGAATTAACGACGAACGACAAAGTACGATACTTAAACATCCAGCGGATTCACAACTAAGGACGGAGTATAGTCCGTTTTCGGACAGCACTCAAACATCCCGTCGAAATCACGACGAATGACAAAGTATAAGCCCAATTTGAGCAGCACTTAAACATCTATTGGTTAGTTCAAATCGATCGGACAATGAATCGTAGCAGCGATTGAGTTAATACCCTGATTGCGGCAGCACCCCGCTATACTAATTAGTGTTTCGTGTGTGTTAATTGAGAGTATTTGGACGATATCTCCGCGTCTGAGTTGAATTTTATCGTCGTTTGAACACCCAGAATCGAATGCCAATGTCTTCTATTTATAGCTGCAATTTGGACATGCTTGCCTACCTGCTTGACATGCCTACCTACCTGCTTGACATGCCTACCTACCTGCTTGACATGCCTACCTACCTGCTTGGCTTAATTAATCTTGCTTAGCTTAATTAATCTTACTTAGCCGTTAATTAATCTTACTTAGCTAATAATTTTACTTAATTGCTTAATATTCTATTTTAGGATCTCCCTGGTTACGAGTTCTAATTTCTAGATACAACGGAACTTGCATTAGTGTATTAACTCCATTCAACTTTAACGATGATCACTTGGGTGTTTCAATTAGGGTTTCCTATTGGACTATAAATCATAAGAAATAATAGTTTTTAATGAGGGTTGTTACATTTAAAATTTTCGGGTGTTACATTACGCTTCCTTGATGTTGGTGCAAGCCTGACTTCTGCTTCCTTTGGTGGCCCTTGAGTGGCTTCATTGTCGAGACGAGAGGCTTCATTGTTGAGATGAGCCATGGCAATGCCTAAATCCACAGTCTTCTGAATCACTTCGTCTATTTGCTGGATAAATTTGGCTGTTCGCTCGGGCATTTGACCAGTGCTGAAAGGAATAGACATTCTAGAAGGAAATGAAAGTCTTAGGAAGAAACAAGTGAAAGGTTATTGGAAAATCAATACAGAATGGTAACGAATGAAAATTGTGATCATTTGTTTGTTGCCTAAGGCAAACAAATGAGATGGTGACAAATCAAAGTAAATGGGTCAAAAATAATGTATCGCGAAGACATGCTCGCCTATAAGTGAACACTCATTCCAAGAATTCCCAGGTAAGCACAACTGGTCTCGCGTCTGATGAGATGTATACGAAGTGCTTGCCTAGACAGAAAACCCAGAATACAGGCATTCACCCTTCCAGTTTGCACGTGTTCACATTATTTAAAACCCAAAACCTTGACGAGATTTTAAAAACTCAAAGGGGTTCAAAACCATATAATAGAGAGTTCAAAACCTTACAATAGAGGGTTCAAAACCTAGTAACCAATCATCTTAGAACAGATGATTAGTTTTCAAAGCGGTTTTGAAATTTGTGTTCTTGTTGGGGTCGTCGCCTAAGGATAGGTGACGGTATTGTTTTATGACTAAACGCAAGTAAACTCGCGTTAGGGTCCTAGAAAGGTTATAGACTAGGTCAAAGCATTACTAATAACCTAATTCCCTATAACCATGAGCTCTGATACCATCTTTTCTGTCACACCCCGACCACGTAGAACATACAAAACATGGCGGAAACATCGGGGAGTGTTGTAACAGAATTAATGTTTCACAACCATGGATATTAAAGTTTCTTTTTATTCATCAAACAAGCGAGTTACATTGTCTTTAAACAAGAAGTAAAGAGTACATAACATAAATTAACTAGTTCTTGTCTCGTTTTAAGTCACTAAGGCACAGGTCCGCCTAAGTATGTCTTGATAAGTCCTATGCATCATCTCCTGAAAACACATGTGAAAATAGGTACGTCAGCATAAAAATGCCTGTGAGATACATAGGTTTTGTGAAAATGAGATTCATGACTTATGTTTAAGAAAATGTTTAGTCATGTACCTTTTAGTTTGCTTTGTTTTGTAAATCGTTTAAAAAGCAATAAGATCAGATGATATGTATAAGTAAGAGAATTATGTATGGTTAAATGAATAACCAAATAAAATGAGTTTGTAAAAGATAAGTTGTTTTGTAAAACAATGTATTGTGAAAAGTATGTTATTTGTATAAAATGTTATATATCTCAAATTGAAATGACTCAAATAACGCTACAATATGTGATGTCATACAAGCACTTATATATAGGAAGTACCAGCGGCGTATCCACCATGCTTGTATCATATTACACACGCCTCGTTACTTAAATTACTTACTCAAACCAAACCCCCGAAGTAAAATGTTTATGTATAATCAAATGTCTAATGTCTATGTTGAATGTTTATGTCAAAAGTCCTTGTATAAACCATGTCAAATGTTGATAGTCTAAAAGTAGTCAAGTAATGTGTAACAAATGTTTATGTATGGTAAGTAAAATAAGACTACTTAAACCATAAGTTTAAAATGTACAAAACAAAGTATTTTGAGTAAATCAAAAAGTTATGTTATGTAAAATATATGCATGCTATACTGAATATGAACATTTATGCGGTATTGTGAAAATTCATACATCCAAGCCTTGAGACAGTCGGATAACTATGTAAAAATGAGTTATCAAAAGAATATGTATTCGGATTCGGTCATTCCTTACGTCCAAACAAACCCGAGATTTCAGGAATGGGATTTGTCAAGTCCTATGGTACCACTACCTACTACCGAGCGGCATGATCGGTGTTAATGAATGTATAGTATAGTTTAAACAACCCAAATGTCATACCAAAATGTAAGCATGTTTTATGAAGATAATGTACCTAGTATGCTAGAGTAAACATACAAGGTAGAGCTGTAAAACAATGTGTTCATATGTTACTGGAACATATGCAACAGAGATGCAATGTAAAATAATGTACTAAGTATGTACTAAATGGACATACGTAGCATAAAACACTATGAAATCATGTACTATAAATGTACTAATAAACATAGCAAGTATATGATGTGAAAACAGGAAAGCATGAAAGTAATAAGTAGGCACATGTGTTCCACCCCAAAACAGTTTGGAAAACAGTAAAAGAGGGGTCTATGTACTCACTTAAGATTGCTTAGTAGTCCTTGAGTAACAACCAAACAATGCTAGAGATCGCGGATATCAAACGACACCTAATATAGGTAACTATGTTAATAAATCGGACCTAAATCGGAAGATTTGATAGAATGAGGGTTTGTAAACCAAACGAGTATGGAAACTCGTGTAATATGGTTTAACAAAGCCTACATACTAAATGAAACCTAACATAAGTGCTTACGACCCATTACGACCCGTTTAGGAAGCTTATGCTACTTTAACGCGTCGTGCGCGTGAAACGCGTTCGCACCGCCTAACTAGCCCTATGACAAGTAGAATATGCCTAAACATGTTACATAATCAGTTATGTGACAAAGGTTTAGGTTACATATGCTTAATTACCAATTATACATGAAAAGGGTATTCTGGTAATTTACCTAAGGCTAGGGCTGTAAACGAACCGAACGTTCAGCGAACAGTTCGTGAACCGTTCGGCGGGAAGTTTGTTTATGTTCGTTCGATAAGCTTAACGAACGAACACGAACAAAAAATTTTGTTCGATAAGCTTAACGAACGAACACGAACAAAGGTCTCGTTCGTTCGACTGCGTTCGTGAACGTTCGGTAATATGTTCGTTTATGTTCGTTCATGTTTGGTTTTTTATGTTTATTTTTATAAAAATTTTTAATTTTTTACTTTCCCCCATATGTATTTCCCTCTTTGGCCCTCTCCCTCTTTGATATCACGCTCCTTCATTCAGCCTATCTCCAATCAATTGAACCCAATATCATCCATCCCTTCAATTTTTAAATGGTTATATTTAACTACTTTCTTTGTATACAATGTTAAGATTAACGATGCCTTTTTTTATTTTCAAAATTAAAGTTCATTTGTGTTCGTCTGTGTTCATTTGCGTTCGTGGTTAGTGTTCACGAACTGTTCGCGAACAACCAAAATTCCATAACGAACGAACATGAACACAAACTTCTGTTCGTCATGTGTTCGCGAACAGTTCACGAACATCCAAATTTCCTTAACGAACGAACAAGAACATAGCCTTGTTCGTGTTCGTTCGGTTCGTTTACAGCCCTACCTAAGGGATATAAACTACCTATCATACAACTATTCAAACGAAGCGACCATAGGGCATAATCTCGGAAGGTTATTCCCTATATACTATGGTCACCTAATGTGTTTGGTCAGATCCTAATGATCGACCAAATGGGTCGGGTTCGAAGGTATAAGCGATTTATCAGATCGCTTACCCTACGACCCTAGACAACGTGGTAATCAGTAGGCATAGTCCCAAGGGACTATAACCAACGTGATTACACTCACGTTGCGAAGTTCAAACGAACTTCGCATTGACCATAAACTGGTCAATGCAGAAAGTCAAACAAAGTTTGACTTTCAGACTCTAAAAGACTCGAAAAGCAATAAAAGAACGAAAGAATACTTACGAAGGGTCCCCGAATGCTAATTTCGATTCAAAAATCTCAGGTATGAAACAATAGTTTCAACTTAGAGTTTCTCAAATCAAAATTCTTGTAAGTTTTGCAATGGGGTGGATGGGTATTTATAGGAATACCCGAACCGTTAGGATCGTTTGTCGAATATCGTGCCTTAATCGCATCCGTACAAGTGTTGGAAAGTTGTGGTGACTAAAATTTGGTTCTTATCAGCTGACTAGACAAGTGTGAGTGTGTGGTGGAGGATTAAACAGCTGCAATCTGCTGTTTGATTCATTTAATCTGGTCAGAAGGGGCCACGCGGCCCGCTTCAGGATGCACATAATATAATGCGGGCCGCCTGGACATGTCAGATCAGAAACATGTTTGAAAAATGACAGTTTCAGTCCTTGCACGTGTTTAAGGCTATTTCCGACACTTCTAAGGCCCGTAAAGCCAACTTTAAGGCCCTAAAATGATGCCTAAACATTGTGGACATGAAACATGTTCAAAAATATGCCGGATGTCGGTTCGTTTGGTCGTACGAACGCGATGTTCGCTTAATTACGACGGAATGCGCACAAGCGCGAAAAACGATCCAAGTGACCCGACGAATGGATTTTTGGCAAGCCAAACACTAAAGCATAATATAGTCATGCTTACATAAATTTTTGGATGTCCGGATGTATTCAGAACGTAAGTTATGCGCGAAAGTGCAAACTTGTGCACTTTTTGACACTTTTAGTCCCTGAATGACCCAAAAGTTTATTTTAGCATACCGAACCCCTCAAAGCCTATTTCTAAGCTATGTAAAGGATATTTATGGTATGTTTAACTTATGGTCATGTTCCGGAATGTTCGTTACAGTTCAAATTGGCATACTTTCGCAGTTTGTCAAGTTTAGTCCCTGTAAGCGAATTAACTTGTTTTTTTTTGCCATACCAAAGCCTTCAAGGCTTATTTCTAAGTTATGTAAAGGTTATTTAAGGTATGTTAAGCCAATGTCACTATTCCGGAGTGTTTGTTGCATTAAACTGGTTATATTTACGCATCGGTGCGCGTATAACCTTCCAGAAAGCGATTTAGAGTTTGGAATTGAACAAAAATTGATATGTGCAAATGATACACATATTTTTACAAATCCCAAGTATGAAATATAATATTTCATTGGTTCGGTATTTGTTTGATGGCCGTGGAGGCACAGGTGTTACACATTATAACTCTTATTCTTAGCAATCAAAACCCCTAAAAGCATCACATACACGAATTTAGTCAAAACCCACTTAGCACATGCAAGGGTAATCATCAAATCCCTAGTCTTTAATACTAATTCATCAAGTTTTTCAACTAGGGTTTGTTTCTAAACATGAATTCATCCTAGTTTCAGCCAAACATCAATCATTCAAGCTTGAATTTCGATTTTTCATAAGTTCATCAAAAATCACAACTTCATAAATATCAAAAATTTGACTTACCTTACGATCCCCACGACTAGGTGATCGTTTCTATGTGTTCATGCATTTGATTCGAGCTAATCTTGGCCTTCAATTTGATGAATTTGGGTGAGCTAGGGTTTCACCCCTCTTTCTCCTTGGTCGATCCTACGAACACACACTGTGTTTTTTTTTTTCTTTTTTTTTTGTTATTTATTTAGTTAACTTTCAAGTTAACCCTTTTGGCCCCTCATGTTTATTTTGTTTCAAAAGAAGCTATAATTTATTATTCATCACTTAATCATATATTACTAACTAGGCTAATTATTCCTAGTTAACTTAATGGGTTCGGGGAGTTAAAATCCCGTTTTATTTTGAGTCCCGTTAACTCGGGCCTTCTATATACTTTGTTTTCTCAAAGTATCTATCCTCGTTTTATTTATTATTAAACTTATTTATTTAAATCCTAATAATTTCCGGTTTAATCTATTCTGCTAACGGTATTATACTCGCTCTTTAGTATTAACGGGGTTTAATTACCAAACCCGTTTTCGGGGTGTTACATTTGTTTTGGATATTCTTCATCAAATGGGTTTCGGGGAGAAGTGGTGTGGCTGGATATCAGGTGTTCTGAAATCAGCCAGGGCGTCTGTTTTGGTGAACGGGTCTCCTACCTTCGAGTTCGGATGCAGTAAAGGTATGCGGCAGGGTGATCCGATCTCCCCGTTCCTTTTTGTTGTTGCAATGGAGGCGCTTTCTTGCTTATTCAATAAGGCTTGTGAGGTTAACGTGTTTCAAGGTATTCATCTTCCAGATAGCGACCAATTTGTTTCTCATTTATTCTATGCTGACGATGCAATGATTATGGGGGAGTGGAGCAAAAACAACATTGTTAATATTATAAGGATCCTTCGATGCTTTCACGCTTGCTCGGGCCTAAAAATCAATCTTAGCAAGTCTAGCATTTTCGGTAATGGTATAAGTAGCATTGAAGTCGAGGAGATGGCGAATTGGATTGGTTGTAAGGCCGATTCCATTCCGTTTAAGTATTTAGGCTTGGCGGTAGGTGCTAATATGAATCGTATAAACAATTGGAGGCCGGTGTTTGATATCTTTGAAAAGTGTCTCTCTCTTTGGAAGGCTGCGTTGTTATCTATAGGAGGAAGGGTTACATTGATTCGGTCAGTTCTCGAGAGTTTACCAACTTACTATATGTCCATTTACAAGGCCCCTGTGAAAGTCGTCAAAGATCTAGAAAGCATCATTACAAAGTTTTTATGGGGAGGCTCGAGCAATGTTTGGAAGACCCATTGGGTGGCTTGGGATAGGGTGTCTTTACCGAAGAAAGCAGGAGGTTTGGGGCTGTGTAAATTAAGAGATGTTAATCTGGCGTTGCTTCGTAAATGGGGATGGAGGTTTAAGATCGAAGGCGACAATTTATGGGTCAAAGTTGTTCAAGCTATTCATTCGGGCCGATCGGAGTGGGATTTTATGCCTTGTAATAAATCTGTCAGGGGAGTTTGGGTTAACATATGCAGCGCTATGAACAAGCCGGTAGTGGGCAATAAGTCCATTCACAGATTTTTTAAAGGAGAGGTCGCCTCGGGTACTGAAGTTCTTTTCTGGTTAGATCCCTGGATATCTGAGTCTCCTCTTAAAGATATTCTTCTTTGTCTCTTTCGGCTAGAGGTGGTTAAGTGTTGTTCGGTGAGCGATAGATTGGCTGGAGGGGGTTCGTGGCTGTGGAAACACGAGCCGGATTTGGCTGCTGAGGTTGCGGAGTTTGCTATTCTCTCGGGTATGCTGTCTTCGTTTTCTCTTAGTAGTGGTAGAGATAAATGGAAATGGTTGGGTGATTCAACAGGTCTCTTTTCGGTGAAATCGGTCAAGGAGTTACTCGTTCGTGACAGATGCGATCCAAATGTATATGTGAATGATTGGTGCAAATGGGTCCCTTTGAAGTGTAATATTTTCGTTTGGAGGATGGTACTGAATCGCATTCCGACGTATGACGTTTTATACCATAGGGGAATTATTAACCAAGCCGGATCATGCTCTCTTTGTGGCTGCGAATTAGAGTCAGTTGATCACCTCTTTATTTCATGCCAACTTGCGGATCTTATTTGGCAAAAGGTCAGTAGATGGTGTCACATCCCGATGATTTACGCGTTCTCTATTAAAGACTTGTTGGAAATTCATAAGTTTAGTAGGTTGGGTCTGGCAGGAAAAAAGATCTTACAGGGCATTATTATTATTGCTTGCTGGAGCATTTGGATGGCTAGAAATAAAGCGATTTTTTCAGGATCCCGGGTTTGTGCGGAAGATGTTTTCAGCGAAATAAGATCGTTGGGGTTCTTTTGGCTGAAGTATAGGTCGTCTTTTCGATCCATTGGGTGGAGTGATTGGTGTAAATTTGTAATTATGTAATCTCTGTTCTTTTTCCTTGTTTGTTGGTTGGTCCTGCTCGGTTTTCGGGTTCGGCTGTTTGTTAGTGATAGTTTATTTAAAAAAAAAAAAAAAAACTTGTCCATTGGTGCCAACTCTGATGTCGCACTCGTTCCTTGTTCCCCTTTTACCCTTGTCGCCGTCGATATTGCCTCCTTTTCTGGGTTTCATTTCCCCATGTTGATATTGA
Source organism: Helianthus tuberosus (assembly GCA_030545235.1). NCBI lineage: Eukaryota > Viridiplantae > Streptophyta > Magnoliopsida > Asterales > Asteraceae > Helianthus > Helianthus tuberosus. The sequence goes on from CM060403.1 coordinate 122,654,385, forward strand.
AATTCATAATTGGGGTTAGAGTATTACTGTCATTGAGGTCGATTGCATCGGAATTAGATGTGGTGTAGTTGCTTGATTCCGATGTCTTCATCCTATTTGAAATTAATGGCAACGGAGCGTGCCATTTTGGCTCATCTTTCACAATATGAAAAACATGATCATAGTTGAATTGATGTTTGGTTAGTTTTACGTACTCTTTTTTTTTTGCACAAGTTGATTGATGGCTTCAGAAAACCCGTTGTGGCTGCAATGGTTGTGGTTCTAAATTTCATTAAACGCCGCTGGAATAAGTTCAATCAGAGTTCATTCGAGCAAGTTACTATAAAATAAAAATACTTCTTTCTTACTTACCTCATTACAATAAAATAAAATAAAGGGTAAATTACTTTTTGAGTCCCTGTGTTTTATGGATTTTAACTAGTTGAGTCCAAAAGCAAAAAGTTTAATGGCCTGAGTCCCTATAAGCATTTTCTTTAACCATTTGAGTCCAAATTTCTAACTCTATCCATCAAGTCTGTTAACTACAAGGGCAATTTAGTCATTTACACACAGAGTACAACTCTAATATGCATAAAAGAACAAGTCTTTAATGCACAGGAGTAAAATATTATATATTATACTGCACCTTCTCTCTCTTTGGAGATCCTACCACCATCACCCTCCATCACCGTAGCACCACCACCATCCCCGCCACCGTAGCACCACCATCCCCACCACTGGACCACCACTAACAGACATCGCTGAATAAGTACCTGAACCACTTCAGATGGTAGACAATGGGTATGGAAACGCATTGCATTTAATAAGCTTAACCTTTCTCACAATCCTCAAATGAATAAAGGATTACAGAAACAAAATTGAAGATTAAAAATTGACACACAACAATTTTTATATTCTTCAACGCCTTTTCAACCTGTTCTTTTTCTTCAATAGTCATCTTTCTTGACTTTTGCACAATAACTTCATGAAAAAAGGTAACCGGTTTTGCAAATACTGGATCACACCCACCGGGTTATGAAACGTAGTGAGTGTCAAGTCAACAGTGAGCGACAAACCTTGTTGTGTCGGAGCGTTGAGAGAGGTGGAGCAGCTTCTTCAATTAGGGCGGCGGTTCTGCTTCACCTCCGCCGTGTACGGTTGGTTTTGCTTCACCTCCGCCGTGTACGGTATCTGCTTCACCTCCGCCGTGTACGACGGCGAAGCACAATTAGGGCTTCCCACCCATTTTTACACCCACAAAGCATAGACTGCAGGGAACCAGCCATATGAAATCAAGCATCAACCTCTGCTACCCTCACCAACCATCGAACTAGTATCCGTCTTGGATGAACAAGATGAAGAAATTGAAGAATATGATGATGAAATTGAGCGATATGGGGATCGGGTTTGTGTGACTTGTTACTATGATGATGTTTCAATTGTTTAAGATCATCTTGTTGTTGAAGATGAAGATCGGTGGTGGGTGTTGTGGTGGTGACGGTGTAGTGGTGGTGGTGACGGTGGAGGTGCGGTGGTGACGGTGGAGGTGCAGTGGCGACGGTGGTGTTGATGGTGTGGCGACGGTGGAGGTGTGGTGGTGGGATGGGGATGGTTTAGGTAGAGAGAGAGAGAAAGTTCTGGAGGTGCTGGAAATGATCTAGAGAACATGTATATATATTTAATAATAAAATAGTTTTTTTAATTAAAAGGGTAATTTGGTCATTTAACAAAAGTTAACAGAATAATTTTAACAGTGTTAGAAATTTGGACTCAAATGGTTAAAGAAAATGCTTATAGGGACTCAGGTCGTTAAACTTTTTGCTTTTGGACTCAACTAGTTAAAACCTATAAAACACAGGGACTCAAAAAGTAATTTACCCTAAAATAAATATATACCATGTAAATCTATTCATCATCGAATACAAAAATTAGAAATATGAACATGCACAGCATATCGAATGGTGAATGCATTAACTGTGAAAATGAGCATTAACTGTGTACACGGCCATATATGTCGATCAACTTGAATACAAAATCTTATGAACATAATAGAACACAACTGAAATCAGAAGATCACGCAATGACAGTAAAATTGGTATGTATTGATTGTTGAATATGAAGAGAAGTAGTAATGTAAGACGATATAATTCGTAGATCTAGAATGTGGAAATGAACATGAACACGTTCGCCTTGCCTTCTAAACTTGGTTTAAAAAAGCGGGAAGCGCACAAAAGCGATGAGGTCTAAAAAAGCTTTTTTTAAAGCGAAGCGCAAAAGCGGTGAGCTTTTCGTACGCGAAGCGTAAAGTGATTATAAAATTTATTTTTTATATATCCCATAAGTGTGTAGCCTCCAATACCTATGATTTAGCTATAATTAAGCTTTATATATGTTTTAAAATGAAAAAAACATAAATGTACACATAGTTACTAGCAAAGGACTTATATATTGGGTGTGTGAATGAAAGTCTCAAAAGGTGGTAAATACTGTCCCACATCGGTGTGGGGACAAAGTGAGTGGTTGTTTATAAGGTAAAGTCTTTACTACTCCATTGTAGCTTTATGACATGGGGTGCAAAAAATGAGTTTCTGAATTGAATTGAAATTTAATTGAACTCGTGCATGCCCGCACATCCTGCGGACACAAATGCAGCTCCGAAAACCCCAGGCACGCGTGTGCCAGTTTTTTGCATTTAACCTTCATTTTTTTGTATTAAAGCCAAGCCCAGACGAGAGGTTTAAAAAAAACTGTACAAAGCATAGAAACAACCCATGTACAAAAAACGTACGCCTCAGCCTGCGCCTTGGGTCGATTTTCCCCTAAAAATCGCGCCTCAGCTGCGCTATTTGTACATAGTGCGCCTTATGTCACACAAGGCGATCCAGCCTGCGCCTAGATGCGTTTCGCGCTTAAGGCGCGCTTTTTAAAACCAAGCTTCTAAACAAACAAACATGTACAAGAAAATATGTTCGTGTCGTTTGTTTGTTCGGTTGAAGTTCAAATAACCAACATGATCAAGCCCTGTCCGTGTTCAATCACTTTGTATACAAACCTATTAATCCCCGACCTAATAAGGGGGAACACAAATGGAACGCCCGAACCATTAGATGAAAAATACACCCAAAGAGCAGGACCAATGAGTTTTACTATGCTACTACTTACTGTATTCGAGAGTTAACTACAACTTTGTCCAGAGTTCCAGATACATGTTATGGTAGTACCTACAGTACAATCATGATGAATAAACATTCCCAGACACAAGGAAAGGAGATAAAATTCTTAGGAACCAATAAGAAGGTAGGAACAAGATGATTGCGGTTAGAAATCAGGGGTGTGTTCAATACTAATAAGGTTTTTTGGTTGTGATATCCATCTTCATACATCATAGATGATATAACACTAGGTTGTTCTTGATTACTTCAGTGCTAGAGTCTAGAACACCACCACTGATTTCATAAACAATTTGTTGAACAAAGCCACCATTCCTTGTAAATTAGTAAGGACAGCTCTTAAAAAACGTAAACATAATCATCAACAAGCACATCTACCAGATAGTTATAAGTAGTATTTTGTAAGATAACTTGATCGATTTGTAAATCTGGATTCTAACAGCACCTTTGTATAACAAATCATACTACACGTTTATAAGATGATAAAGGCATACACTCATTCACTCACTCCATTAGTCCATTATGTTGATGCCACAACCCTTCACAAACAAGGACTATTTTCACATGCTCACACCATGATTCCATAATTTGTATTAGAATATCAAGAGCATAGAATCTTAGAGATGATAAAGAAAAAAATACGAACCAGAACATTTCAATGATACACGATAGTAATTCACATAATATTCTACTTCGAAAGGATATATAGAATACAATACATGTGATGAAATTCCACGTAACTTATGGCTTCGTGCTTGTATCAAGTTGCAAGAGCTGATTGGCAAAAAGTAAATGTGTTCTAACTTTAAGCATATTTTCCTACAAAAACCATGATCATTTTCTGTGTTTTCTCTAACTGTAACCATTCTCTCTTTGCCGTCTAGCACTAACTTGATCATCAGAGAAAAACATGAGTCCACTCTCATTTGGATCTCAAAAGTACACATAAAAGTGTTCATAGTCGATTACATCATCACAGCCCCTGTGTAATCAAAGATCTTCCACGCCAAGTCTTGAGGTCCATGTTCGAGATAGAAACAATAGAAATAATAGTATTAAATTACTATGTTGATCCAACCCTTCCATCTTACAATTTCAGTTAAGTGATGTTCCTATGGCTGTAGAACTCCTACAACCCCACTCACAATGTAAACCAACACTACTACACCACTGCCTTAAAGGTCATGGAACATTGGCGCATAAACCTTAAACTTTGCTAAAAAAGAGTGAACAAAAGATTAAACCCCGAACTTCCTCTAGATTTGACCGCAACCGGCAACAATCAACTATATGATCTAGTCTTTCGATACATGCAGGTCCATAGTTGTTAATAGCGGCTATAGCGACCGCTATAGCGCGCTATGTAGCCATGCGACCAAGTGTCGCTATATGGGTCTTAGCGATGTATAGCGAGGTTAGCGACAGGTTTTTTTTTCTTGGTTTCAGGCTGTATTTCGCACCTCTTTGCCTCTTGTTTGGACCTATGTTGTCAAAGACGCAAGGCGCAGGCGAGGCGCATCGGCCTCGCCCGGAGCCTAGGCGCAAGGCGCAAAAAAAGCGTGGGCTTTTTTAAGAAAAGCGCACATAGAGAAAAAATATAAAAAATATGTTATGCTTTGAAAAACTATAAAAAATATGTTTCTGAGCTGGAATTTGGCCAGCGTGAGGCAGTTTTTGCACGCACTCGGTTTCATTTTTTTCTTTTTTTTCAGTTTTCCTGCTTATCCTGCGCCTCAGCACCGTTTTTGCGCCTAGGCGCGCGCCTTTTTGCGCCTCAGCAGCGTTTTTTTCAAAAAAACCCATTTTTGCGCCTTGGTTACCACCAGGCGCTATAGGTGCGCCTCGCTGCGCCCGGGCGCACGCTTTTTGCGCTTTTGACAACATAGGTTTGGACCATTTAAAAAACGAAAAACCACGCGGGTCCGGGTTTTCGGAGCTGCATTCGTGTCCGCAGGATGCGGGCACGCACGAGTTCAGTTAAATTCCAATTCAGAAACTCAGTAGTAAAGACTTTACCTTATAAACAACCACTCACTTTGTTCACACACCAATGTGTGACAAAGTATTTACCACCTTTTGAGACTTTCATTCACACACCCAACATATAAGTCCTAAACTTTTGCTACTAACTATTAGTTTTTGTTAAATATACATGTAAAATAGCATATATACAAGGGTATTTTGATGTAATATACATATAAAAATTTTCAAAATTCCTTTTCTAGTGTAATCGCTATTTATAAAATAGCCGTCGCTATTCGCTACGTAGCCTATAGGTGCCTTGTCGCTATTCGCTATCGACAACTATGTGCAGGTCGAGCTTACATAAAAGTTCATTTAGCAACCCATAAGTCTCTGCTCCAAACTCAGCTAGTAAAACTTACACTCGTCATACCATAATTATAAGCACGTTTGGCATCATACAAATATATACACAAGAAACAATATCATACTGTTTTGCATATAAGAATGACTTCACACATTCTGTATGATTGTCACAAAATTAAGGAGATAACTATCAATAATCAAGAAGAGGTTGCAGTGTAGAGGGAATAACCAGAAATGACAGAGCTGAACGCGAAGGCAACAAAAGCCGCGAAACCCAAACCAACTGATGCAGTAGCCAACTCCGGGAACTTGTCTGCACCCCAGTTTGATTTCCAATCATCCACTCTGGTGGCTGCTGATGATCCCGACGATATCAGCAGGTAAGTCAGCATCTGAAAGTTTAGCAATTTTCAGCAACAGTTAAGAAACAATTTATGATAATCTGATAATTTAGGGTTCGAACTTCATATAACTTGCCTGATCCATGGCGAAATCAAAGTAGTAGCGGAGATTGTGGCGTCTGCTGGAATGATTTCCTGTGGCCAGTTGATACGCCAGATCACATCCTTGTAGCACAGCGTATGCAAATCCTATCACATTCACTCCCATGGAGTACCTGCAAATCCACCAAGGTTATCAAGTAACCTCAGAGTGAAGAAAATTTTTTATTTCTAGGTTTACTAGTAAAGTGACAAGTGTTTCTCAAAGATTAGAAAGTGTTTTTGGTTTATAGGGAGTTCGCTACCTAAGGCAGTGGACTCTAAAAAATTCTAACACCAGACATTCACGTGACAAGGAAAGCGAACTCCTCCATTACGCTGACGTGTCAAAACTAAAAGGAAAGCGAACTCCTCCAAGGAAAGCCTATTTTGGTTACTAGCATGCTCCTTTGACTAGTGATTGAGTCTCCTCCGTTGACTAGCAAACTCCCTAGAAACCAAAATAGGCTTGGAAACCTCTTAGAAACGCCTATGATTTAGTCTGCTTCTTTAACTTGCACTCCTTAGAAAACAAAGTAAGTTCAAAAACCTCCTAGAAACGCTTACGACCAAGTCTGCTCCTTTAACTAGTGGACTTCCAACAAATCAAAATAAGTTCATAAACCTCCTAGAAACACTTATGACCAAGTCTGCTCCTTTAACTAGTGGACTTCCTATAAACCAAAATAAGTTCATAAACCTCCTAGTAACGTTTATGTCGAGTCGGCTCCTTTAACTAGTGATCGATCGAGTCTGCTCCTTTAACTAGTGGACTTCCTATAAATCAAAATAAGTTCATAAACCTCCTAGTAACGTTTATGTCGAGTCGGCTCCTTTAACTAGTGATCGATCGAGTTTGCTCCTTTAACTAGTGGACTCCCTAGAAATCAAAATAAGTTCAAAACCCCCCTCGAATCGAAACCCTTATAATCAAGCCGGCTCCTCCGACTAACAGAATCCCTACAAACCAAAACAGCTTTTCTACAGAAATCAATAAAAAATATCTAATTAAACAACTGAAAGTTACCGGAACTCTTTGTAACGGTAGTACGAGTCAAGAGCCCATCCCTGACGCTTATCAGTAGCCATAACCGACAACGACACCAAACAAAACAACAATTCGAAAACCCTAAACCCTAACGCTATCTTCCTCATCGAACCTTCTTTCTCCACTCTCCTTCCACCCGACCTAAACCGCCTCCATCCTCCTCCGGCACCGCCAACGCCGCCGCCACCTGCTCGCAACTCTTCGTCCGGCCGCCGTACAAATCCGTCACGTGCGCCGTGATCCGCTTTCGTAACCGTCGGAGTCTCCTCTCGAACATACCGGTTCACCATCGGCACCGGCGTCGGTGACGTCACTCTCTCCGCTGGTAACTCCGGCAACGGATCTAACGGCGGCGATCCGTGTGATGCTTCTGGTAGTTGTTGTTGTTCTGGTTCTAGTCTTTCCGGAGAGAATCTATGGCTGAGAGGTGATAGAGATGATAAGGATGATGCCGGAGAATCTTCCGGTGACCTGGCGGAGAGAGAGAAAGATGGCGGTGGTTTCCGATCTCGGAGTTGACGGGAAGCGGAAGTTGCCGGTGAATCGACATCGGTTTGTGGTTGTTTTGATTCTGTTTCCATAGTGAAATCAAGCTGTTGAGTTCAAGCTGAAGAAGTTTTGTTTTACAAGTGGATTGGTTGGTTGGTTGGTTGGATGAAGGGTAAAGCTGTATATAGGTTCCAAGGTTGTTTGTTTGGACATATCTTAACATGTTGGTAATTACACTATGATTTTTATTTATTTAATTATTTAATTTAATTTGTTTTGCTTTGTATTTAGGGATGGCAAAAAAGCCAAGCCCGACGGGTATACCCGAAACCCGAAACATACGGGTCGGGTATACCTGAAGGCCAATGAATATGGGCCAGGTACGGGCTTAAAAATAGAAAAAATTCGGGTATGGGTACGGGTATGGGATTTAGTGATACCCGCCCGATACCCGGCTCATTTACCCGAATAATACCCGAAAGTATCATATTATAGATTTCCATATATATAAATTTAGCACATGTACTTGTTACCTTCTCTATAGTCATATGTGGATACGTATTTGGCAAGTGTTTAGTGAACATATAACTTATTTTTGAGCATGTATATTGGATATGGAAGCTATCACCATTTATTATGTGGATGTTTTATACAATTAGGTGGTCCTGATACAATTACTTAATTACGTAATCATTTTAATTTAGTTTAGTATATGTGGTTTGAATATGATATGTAAGTTATTAATCATATTTTCATTTGTTATAGTCATTAAAGTAGTAAATTATATAAACATCAAAGTAAAAATTGCACATTTGTCCCAACGGATATTTTTAAGAAATTAACGGTTATACCCGATACCCGCAGGCATGCCCGATACCCGACGGGTAATTACCCGAAAAATACCCGACGGGTAATGGGCCGGGTATGGGACAAAGAATTACAACCGGGTACGGGCCAGGGATTACCAATACCCGGCCCATTGCCATTCCTATTTGTATTAGCACTAGGTGTTGCCCCGTCCGTGTTGCTTGGCGATGGCCGAATAATTCTCAATCAATTAAAAAAATAGTACCAAAGTTTTGCTAGAAAGAAAAAGTAAAAAGAGTGTTAGCCAGCTCCTTAACACGATTTTTAGCTGGGAGCTAAGTCATATTTTTATTTGGGGGTAAATCAATTTTTTTTTCCCGAGGGTAAAATCATAATTTTTAGCTAATGGAAAACCATATTTTTGTTTTGCACCGGAGGCAAAAAACGTAAGTTTGAATTGAGGGTGATATCGTAATTTTGAACCGAGTGGAAAATCGTAAATTTTAGCTAGGGGCAAAAGTATAATTTTATTTTAAACTGGGGCAAATACGTAACTTTAAACTGGTGTAAAATCGAAATTTTGAGCCGGGGAAAAACAAATTTTTTTTTGAACTGGAGCGAAAACGTAATTTTAAAGTGGATATAAAATAATAAACTGGTGTAAAATCGTAATTTTGAGCCGAGGGAAAAACAAAATTTTATTTTGAACTGGGACGAAAACTTAATTTTGGTTGAGGGTAAAAGCGTAGTTTTTTTACCGAGGGCGAAATCGTATTTTCGGTTTAGCTGGGTGTAAAGTCATATTTTTATTTTGAACTGGGGGAAAATCATAATTTTGAACCGAGGGTAAAATCATGATTTTGAGGTAGGGGAAAACCATAATTTTATTTTTATCTGGGGGCAAAAAAGTAAATTTAAACTGAGGGTGAAATCGTAAATTTGCACCGAGGGAAAAATCGTAATTTTGAGCTGGGAACAAAAGCATAATTTTATTTTGAACTGGGGGCGAAGACGTTATTTTAAACTGGGGGCAAAACCGTAATTTTAAAGCGGGTATAAAATAAAAGGCTGAGGGTAAAATCGTAATTTTTGAACCGATAGCAAAATCGTAATTTGACCTGCTAGGAAAAGGGTTATTATATTTTTTAGTTGGGAGAAAAGCGTAATTTAAACTGTGGGTAAAACCGTAATTTTAAAGTGGATATAAAATAATAAAATGGTTGGTCCAATAGAAGAGGGGCGGCCGCCCAATTCGACCAATGGCAGAGAAGCACTATTCTCTGCCATGGTAAATGTATATGTTGAAAAATTTATAATTAAATTATCTGTTTTTATACCTTTTAATATTTGGTGGCAAAAAATATCTTTTAGATAATTAAAAACTAAAGGGAATTTAGAATGTTAGTTTTGTTAGAAAATAGGAAGAGACACTTAAGAGTAAGTATTCTAGACTCGGCCAATTATTACTCGCCACATTAAATGTTGCTCAAAGTACCTATTACCTAAAGAAGTGACGGTGCCTATCCATGCTGCAAACTTTTTATTAATTTATATTAAATAGAGTCAAATGTTAATGTAAAAAATAAACTTCATTAAAATAAAATTACATAATTCAAATTCAACCAAAAACCGGAAAAAAAAATTAAAAAATGACAATGTGAGAAAATAAAACAACCTAGAAATCCGGTAAATGACTCGTCGGCCAACCCCATTTTTCCATAAGTTCTCGTTTGCGGGCTACAAAGACTTTTTTCACTTCGACGATGAGATTTTCGTGAGGCATAATATACGTTTGAAAATCTATATCTCTCGCAACATGAGCGACACTTTCGCGTTATTCGTTAATCAAGGCGTAGAGGCTTGGATATTTTCTTCTCTTGCATCGGCCAACTTCTGCATCCTCGCTTCCTTCTTTTGGGCGTAAGATCTTATTTCGTCACTTACCAATCCATGTTGGCTTGTAGTTTGGCTTGACAAACCCAGAGTTCTAACTTCTGCCATCCTCTTGGGTTGTGTTGGGCTAACTTCGTAGTTCAAGTCCAGCACCAACTTATCGGATGGCTCGAAGTTAGCCGAATCCAAGGTTTTTCTCTTGCTAGAACTTCCACTGGAATCTTCGTTCAATAAGTCAATTTGACCCAATTTGGATGCCTCTTTAATAACGTTCCATGCAAAACCGTGCTTAAACGCTTGTTTATATTTTTTTAGAAAATCTTCTTGCGCCTTTTCCAAAACTTTTAAATCATTGCACCCGCTTTATGAATGCGATCCGATATTTTTAAAAAACAATGATAATATACAAATTCATTTAAAAAACTATAAAAATTTAAAGTTAATTAAAATAAATTATAATTTTAACCGCTTGAATGTAAAGGTCGTTGAACCAATCAATTTTCGTCAACATTGGACCCCATTTTGAGTTTATTTGTGTCACAACCCCCGACCCCTACCGTGGGAGCGGGAGCCGCGAGCCATTAAGATGGTATCGGTGTTTATTAATTTGATAGCGGAAATTAACATCAGGACCGTAGTTAGGAAATAGTTTATCAGAGTTAAAACACCACACTTTTATAAATAATAAATACATGGGAAAAACCCAAGTTTTATTTACAATACATTTATAGAGATAAAGCCTAATTATTGAAAATATGATTTCCTTTTTATTTAGGTAACTTTTATAGCCACTTCTTTAAGCCTTCAGTGCTCTCCAGCTGGCTTCTATTAGCTTTACTTTAAGTTACCTGAAACGCGTTTTAAAAAGGTATTATCAGCAAGAAATACTGGTGAGTAAATCCCAGTTTAATCAAAACAAGTTTTATCATTTTACAGTATTGAGAGTGATTACAATGTTTATATCTACACAATTACTCATTCAGTACTGTCAATCCTGAGTGATGGGTCATATTACACATTTGCTATCTCGTTGTCCAATGGTAATGTGTTCCACATTTTGTATACAAATACCCAACATACCGGCAGTAATTGAAGAATTACAAAGACTCAATCACTGCTAATTATACTTTAAAATAAATAAATGTTTTGTAAAAACAGTTTATAAAAGGTTTACAAAAAGGAGATTACTCACATTGCAATTTTAGATAATTCCTGGTGACTTCCTGGTTATAATTTATTAAATAAACAATGCACACGCATTAGTAAGATGACCCAATTTACATTAGCTATACCTTTCCCCCGAGACAGAACTCCAACGACTGAGTCAAGCAGAGCCCTGACATGCGTTACGGAGCTCTAGATCAATCGGCCAGAGTAACTAATACGTAACCGGGGTTATAACACTTACAACGAGGCAGAGCTTCGCTTTTTAGTGGGTATAATTCCCCAGCATAATAGCCCACTATATCTCAGAGAGAAGAAAATAAATTTGAACGGAAATGAATGATGGTGATCGCTGCCTTTTATAGGCTGGACGAGGCGGCTCGCGCCCCGCGATGCCCACCCCTTCCTCCTTCGCGGCCCGCGAGAGCCGTAGGCTAGGCTATAGGTTTGGTGAGTCACCCGGGTAGCCTTCACACGCGTTGGGACACGTGGCGCAAGCGGGTTCCGCCTGGTGTCACTAAGTCGCGCCCCGCGACAGACCCATGGAGATGGGTCGCGGCCCGCGAGAACCCTCAGAAATTGTTTTTATTTGATTTTTAATAATATAAAGGTTATTTGAGTTCGTTTAAGCGTATGCGGTTGTATTTAGGAGCGTTTAGGGTGTTTTATGAGGGTTGTTATATAATTTAATAAAATATGTAATGCACTCGCGTTAAGTATAGTAACCCAATTCAACTTTATCAATATGTCACGAGACAGAACCCCAACGTATTTAGTCGGGCAGAGCCTTGACATGTGTTGGTGGGTCCTAAATCAATCGGACAGGGTATCGACTCAATGATCAGGGGTGACAACACTTTAAACGAGGCAGGGCTTTATTATTATTATGGTGTGAAATATTAAAGAAAGAAAAATAAATAAAGAAAAGACATAGAGGGGAACGAGATGAAGGCCATAGAGGGAAAAGATGAATATGTCATTAGAACGAGAATATTTGTGTCCACATTTTGAACCAAGTTTCATTAAAAACGGAGTAGGTTTAAATATATTGTATTTTTATAATTTAATTATTAAACGATTCCTAGGTCCGTCTAGGTACTTCATATTTCTAACAGACAACTTACCCGTGATCTTTCCGTTTAATAACATAAGTTTTTTTATATATACTTTAATTTAAAATTTTGGGAATGTTACATCCTCCCTACCTTGTTTTAAATCTTGTCCTCGAGATTTACTGAAATGTGGAGGAATACTTTTAGTTCGTCACTTTTCCTAGTATATTTTGGTCCTTGATTTGAATTCTAATTTACTTTGACCAGAACTATTCTCTATGTTTTGAGATTCTTATCTTCTCAGGAGTTGTTAATGAAAGTAAAATTACTATTAAGTTTTTATATGTTTTGTGTCTTTGTACAACTTTTAGTTACGGGTTTTCTAATGCTTTAATAATCACAAGGGGAATTCTTATACTTTTGATGGCGTCCCGACTTATAGGGTTCCTGTCGTTTATCTTGTCACACGAGTACGATACTGATGATCAAACGAAATAGTGTTTGATATCGGAATTACAGAATTATAGAGGTATACGAGAGATTCCTGATAAATAAATCTAAAATTATCATTGACACACCTGTTCGTGATTTATCCCTAATTGTCAATCATTATGGCTTTTGGATTTCCTTATAGATATACATATCTATATAATCATATATTTTACATACGGTAATATACACACCATTCATAAGGTCATGTATTTAATAGATTCATATCTCAAAAACAGGTCAGGCATCAGGTCATAGTACTATTTAGGGAATTCCATTAACATAACATATACCCCATCTTACCCGGTCTCGTCGGAGAGGTACCCCCCATTTTACCTGGACAAGCTGGAGAGTCTACTACACCATACCCCGTCTTGCCGGAGAGGTAATTATCATTGTATTTCCCATAAATAGAATTCTCTCAAATCATGATTTTAAAAATTCATAGTTTATTATGGCTTGCATCAAGAAACAAGGGATTTAGTATTCTCATGATGGATCATATTCTAGAACCGAGTAGTATTAATAAACAAGAAATAACAGTGGCCAGGTGTTATCGCTTATCTATTATACTTGCACTGTTCTAGTCATCATCCTCACGGCATACCAACACCCATCACACTTTATCTACACAAGTAATTTAGCTTATCTTGAAGCTTATACTAAGGCATTTTTCTTAGGTTCAAGTCTAAATACTATTCTGGGTGTTATGAGTAAATATCAATATCTTAACTCTTTTTGTTTAAGCATAGATATTGTTATGGTTGTGACTTTCTTTTACATATTTAGATTTTGATTCCTATTTCCACGTACAGAATCATATTTTTATATGTTAAGTTTTATTTTATTATTTTATATATTATAATTAATTCAGCTGCTTCATTCATTTGGCGCTTATAACTTCTAAAATATGATGTTTTATAAAAAGATGAATATGTCATTAGAACTAGAATATTTGTGTCTATATTTTGAACCAAGTTTCATTAAAAACGGAGTAGGTTTAAATATATTGTATTTTTATAATTTAATTATTAAACGGTTCTTAGGTCCGTCTAGGTACTTCATATTTCTAACAGTCAACTTACCCGTGATCTTTCCGTTTAATAACATAAGTTTTTTTATATACTTTAATTTAAAATTTTGGGAATGTTACAATTTGATTGTGCGTTCCGTCGACACTACCCCAATCCCAACGAAGTGTTTGTGGACCGATTTCCACAAATCGTCACTTCTTTGATGGTTTCCTTTTAATCGGTCCACCGATACGTGGAGGTATGCTTTAGCTAACATTTCTTCCTCCACGGGCCTCCATTCCGTTCGGTTCGCCCGATTAGCGAATTTCCCTTTTTCTTGCCTTTAGTGTTTTCCACAATCTTCTCTACACACTCTTCACTTCCAACTTGCATTTCTTCCAAATTAGGATCAAAATGTGTTTCTTGGACGTATTCCTCATCACCCTCATCTTCATCAAGGTCATGACACAGTGGTAGCTCTCGTTCTTCATTTTCTTCTTCAAAATGACACGGGTTTCTATACGTCACAAACGGTTCGAAGTTTTGCATAGCTTCAAAATGAAGTGCACCTTCCAGCTCTAAGAACTCCTTAGGCAAACCCCACTGCAAGTTCTGTAAAAAGACAAGACATAAGCAGAAGGAATGCCCTGACTTTAAGGAGTGACTGGCTAAGAAAGGTAACAATTTTTTCATGATACTTGAATCCTATAATTTAAATGTTCCAACTAATTCTTGGTGGTTTGATTCTGGTTCTATGGTTTATGTAACCAACTCTACTCATGGTTTCATTTCAATCCGGAAGATGGGAAGAAACCAAAGAACACTTAAAGTTGGGGATGATCGAGAATTAGAAGTGAAGACCATAGGAACATTACAATTATTTATGAAAATTGGTTTATGCATTAAACTTTATGATACCTTATATGTTCCAGAGGTAACTCGGAACCTTGTATCAGGACCAAAGTTAGACATGGACGATTTTATTGTTTTCCATGGTCATCGCAAACCTTCTATTCTCTATGATTCCGTTGTTTATGGTACCAGCGTTCTGGATGGTGGTCTTTATAGATTAGAACTAGATGATGATTTTTCCAAATCTTTGTTGTCATATAACATTAAGGAATCACTCACAAAAATGAAAGAGAAACGAGACTTAGAGACTTCATCCATGTTGTGGCATCAACGTTTAGGCCACATCTCAAGAGAACGATTAAATCGTCTCGTAAAGGATGAAGTCTTACCTCCTCTCGATTTCACTGATTTGGGAACATGTGTCAAATGTCTTAAAGGCAAAATGACATTAGCGAATAAAAAGGTGCCACTAGGAGCAATAATTTATGAGAAAAGTCATTCACACTTACATTAGTGGTCCTTACCAAATCGCTGGCATCACTAGACATACTTCATTTATCATTTTCATTGATGATTATTCTCGTTACATATACTTGTATCTCATTAAGGAAAAATCTGAATCTCTTGCAACTTTTAAAGATTATAAAGCTGAAGTTGAAAAACAACTAGATCGTCAAATTAAAGTTGTGAGATCAGATAGAGGCGGTGAATATTATGGAAGACATGCTGATGTGGGTCAAGCTCCTGGTCCATTTTATGAGTTTTGTAAGGGTCAGGGGATTGTGAACCAATACACCATGCCTGGTACACCTTAGTAGAACAGTGTCGCTGAACGAAGAAACCGTACCCTTATGAACATGGTGCGCAGTAGTTAGCCAACACTAATTTACCATTATTCCTCTGGACTGAAGCGTTAAAAGCAGTTGTTCATATACTCAATAGAGTTCTTTCCAAGTTTGTCCCTAAAACTCGTTATGAACTTTGGACATGAAGGAAACCGAGTCTTAAATATATTAAAGTATGGTGCTGCATTGCTGAAGCAAAACTTTATAATCATTTCCTAAGGAAACTTGACCCTAAAACAGTTACTTTTTTCTTTATCGGGTATCCAGATCACTCAAAGGGTTACCGTTTCTATTGTCCTTCCCATGTCACTCGTATTGTTGAAACCAAGCATGTTGCGTTCCTAGAGGATTTCAAGGTTAGTGGGAGTAGTACCAACCCTTCTGAAGAATTGCAAGAAGTACAAGACGCGAGGGGGGTGGGGGACTCGTCGCTTACTATTACTCCGATTACACCTCTTGTACCCAATGCAACAACGACACTTGAAGCTACTGCACCAACTCAAAATTTACCTCCACAATCAGAACCCCTTATACCTCATAACGAAGGCACATCAAACGCTCAAAACCAAGACAACGCTGAACCCGATAATCAACTTGGGAGGTCATCTAAGCCCAGAAGGCCTACTAATTGGGATGATTATGTTACCTACCTGACTGAAATGGATCCCGGAAAAGTTCAATGATCCTATCTCTTATAATGAAGCTATTAGCAGTGGTCAGTCTTCTGAATGGAATACAACAATGATTGATGATCTTGAATCCATGAAGAAAAATGACGTTTGGGATTTGGTAGAATTACCCAACGGTGTCAAACCCGTTGGACGTAAATGGGTGTTCAAAACAAAACTGGATCCGAATAGGAACGTTGAACGCTACAAAGCGAGATTGGTTGCAAAGGGCTACACTCAGAAAGAGGGAATTGATTATCAAGAGACGTTTTCCCCTGTCTCTCGTAAAGATTCATTAAGGATCGTTATGGCCCTAGTAGCTCATTTTGATTTAGAGCTGCATCAGATGGACGTTAAAACCGCTTTCCTTAACAGAGACTTAGACGAAGATGTTTACATGAAACAACCTGAAGGCTTTAAACCTGAAGGTCAGGAGCATCTAGTCTGTAAGTTGAAGAAATCCATTTATGGGTTAAAACAAGCATCATGTCAATGGTATCTCAAGTTGAATGAAGTCATGAAGAAACAAGGTTTTGTAAAAAAATCAAGTGGATCAATGCACCTACCTCAAGATGAGTGGGAGCAACTTTACCATACTTGTCCTTTATGTAGATGATATTCTATTGGCAAGTAATAGTTTAGACATGTTGCATGAGTCGAAGCGGTTACTCTCGCATAACTTCGACATGAAGGATCTCGGAGATACTTCTTACGTCGTTAGCATCGAAACTCACCGAGATAGACACAAAGGGATCTTAGGATTGTCTCAAAAGGCTTTCATAGATCGGGTCTTTACACGTTACAACATGCAACAGTGCAAACCCTAAGTCACTCCAGTAGTCAAGGGAGATGTTTTCGGTTCATTCCAGTGTCCAACAACAGAGGTTGAAAATGAGTAAATGAGCCAGATACCTTACGCGCAGTAGTCGGGAGCCTGATGTATGCTCAAGTCTGTACTCGCCCAGATATCGCTTATATTGCTGGAATGCTAGGCCGTTATCAGACTAATCCTGGTCTAGATCCTTGGAAGCAGCTAAGAAGGTACTTCGATATCTACAAGGGACGAAAGACTATAAACTGACTTAATGAAAAAGTGATCATTTAGAAGTGGTAGGCTATTCTGATTCTGACTTTGCCAAATGCAAAGATGACAAAAAATCCACTTCGGGCTATATCTTTATAATAGCAGGCAGACCCATCTCATGGAAGAGTCATAAACAACAGTTAACCACAACTTCCACAATGATGGCATAATACATTATTGTTTATAATGCAACCTGTCATGGAATGTTGCTTAGGAATCTGATTACTGGACTCAGAATCGTTAATTCCATTTCTAGACGATTGAAGCTTTACTGTGATAACTCAGCTGCCGTTAGTTTCTCGAATAGTAATAGTTCGACTGGAGCTAGTTTATATCTCGATATGCTTGCGGATCCGATGACTAAAGGTTTCTCACCTAAACTTTACGAATAACATGTTCGGAATATAGGATTTACTAAAGATCTTATTTAGCATATTGTACTAGCTTATGTTTTAGTTAATGAATTTTCCTCAGTTTGATTTTGTATGTCTCTAAGAATATGTTCAACCGGTATAATGGCATATAGACAAATAAAATTACAAATCAAACAAATGGCTTATGCGTATTATGATCATAACGATTACGTTTTAAATTGAGGTTGTAGTATGACTAATGGGGGTCCTGAGTCGCATAATGATTCAACGGCTGTATTTCTCTGCTACAGTTCTTGGTTTAGAGCTAAAATGAGTGTTAACTCCTGATTAGGCTTATCTAATACTCATAGTAATGATTACTTGGCTAAGTGGGAGAATGTAAGATTAAATATATTATTATGTTGTATTTAATCTAGTAGCCATTATAAGTATTTACATTATATGGATCAAAATATATAACAACCTATTAAATAATTAGTTGGTAATTGTTGATGGACCATATTACCTTTATTAACTAATTGGGTTTCCTCTTGGGTGCATAAATAAGGAGACTAATGTAGAGGTTAAAAGGTTAAACTTCTTGATTAACTTAATAACATCAAACTCGTCTCTCTCTCCATAACCGATTACCCTTTATCGGTTCTTCATCACCATTATTACTTTGCACCCTAAGGAGGAACCGGATTATCTGGAGAAGTATGTCAAACTCAATGGCTGCATCTTTGACTGGATTCTCTGTTGGGCTGTCTGCTATCACATGTATATTATTAATGTTTTCCATTATGTTTAAACATAAATAATCAACATGTTATCCTAGGATATTAGCCATTTATGTTAGATTCTACTGTCAAATACAATATAAAACGATGTACATACATTTTTTGCTAGGAGTGTAACCAACAATATACAAGGATATTATCTTGTATATACAGGTTATTTGTATATTATATCAAATATAATGCTTATTTATAGCTAAATATTGTGTAGTTGATACAACAAAAGCTATGGGAAATATAAAAAAATACATAAAAATACTTCACGCCTCACGTACAAAAAATAGTAAGCATTTATATTTTTTTTCTGTGTCGGCTAAAGACCCGATCGCCCTATGAGTATCGCGTCTTTATTAAACTTTATTAAAATAAGTTATAATACTGTTAGGCTATTGACAACTGTCTTCATCCCATGAGTGTGGCTTCCCCTTTTTATCAATATATTTCATGGGGAGAAATAAAAAGCTAGTGTGATTGTGTGAGCAGAGAAAAGTTTAAACAAGAAAGCAGTTGCTCCCTTTCATTTCCACAAACATTCATTCATGCATCCTTCACAACTAAAAATGGAGGGCAACAACAATGACCACATCAAAAACGGCTTTCTTCGAGCAGATCAGATCGATCTCAAGAGCTTAGACGAACAACTGCAAAGGCATCTCACCTCTTCTGCATCAACCGCCAGAAGAGGAAGAAGCTTCGATAAGAGCACTAACATCAATCTCAACATTAGCGGCATCGGTTTAAATAATTCTTCGTCTCATCACCCGAAACCACATGATGATCATCATAATCACCATTTAGATGGAGGTACCTCCATAACTAGATTAAGAATTGATACGAATGTTAATCGCCAAAGGCAGGATTGGGAGATCGATCCTTCGAAGCTTGTAATCAAATCTGTTATTGCTCGTGGCTCGTTCGGCACTGTTCATCGCGGCTTTTATGACGGTCTTGATGTTGCAGGTGTGTGCATATATTCATTCTTGATCTCAATTACATTTGATGTTATTTTGTGTTCATCCTACGTAATAATAATGCATATAGATAACATGTAGTATATACATAACAACTATATATTTTTTAGTTTTTCTTTTTGTAACATTCTTGTATAAGTAACTGACTCTCACGGCCTACTAAACATTAGTGCATAAAATTTAAAATTATGATCGTTTATTAAATGAGCTTTAGTTTAGGTTTGAACACCGTGTTTATCATATATTTTAAATTATTATATAATTATTTTTATGTGTTATATGTCAATATTTTCTAATATATTTGAAATTATATATCAGAATTATGTATATAATAAAGTTCATTATGTAATTCTACAATACTATTGTGATAAATAATAGATTTGTTTAGTATGACAGATCTAATCAATATTTGCGTATAAAACATAGAGTTATCATCGGTTATTAAGTGAGCTTCAGTTTAGGTTTGGATTTGTTTAACATTTACTTGATTCAAGCTTTTAACCAACAATATTCTAGAAAAAACAAAGAGCAACTTGACTTGTAAATGTGGTAATTAAATCTTTAATTTTCACATAGAAGGACTTGATCCATAGTTGCATTGCCCAATTTTCTTTAAATGTGTATTTTGATGTTTTAGTGCAAGATCTAAAAATTAAAAATACTTTTCTAAGGTATTACTTCTTTTTTAATTGTATTATTATATTAAAAAAGGATATATTATAAAGTGTTTATATAGATTTAAAGTATTAAAATGAAGATGGTTAAGTGCTTAAAGTTATAAATGCAGTGACTTTTAGTAGCAAGTCACGAGATGGGGCTGATCCATAGCTGGTAAGCTTTTTATTTCTACCCAAATTGAGTGGTATTTGAGCTTGACATGTGAATTATATGTGAAGGAGAATAAAAGATGTATGCCTTTATAACTTTCTTTTTTAATGTAAAGTAAGTGTTTCTTTTTGGATTAATGTGATAATAGAGTTTACCGCGAAAAGTGTCATAGGTGGCGCTTTCTTAGAACAAATATAAACTTAACATCATTTTCTTAATTATGTTATATTATATTTTTTTAGAACTATAGACTAGAAGAATCAGAGTTACTAATACTACTACTATTATTTATATTATCCACGGGAGGCTTTGATGGTGTGCGGAGAGGACCTCCGCACAAGGCCCGCGATTTCAAAGGGCATGCGATTTAAAAAAAAATCTGATACGGATATTTTATTTTTTCTAAATAGTAAACACATACCACTTCCAGTATAGGCCCATTTACAAATCATTTTTTATGGTTTAGAATTTAGCCCACTTGGAATTAGGTTTATGAAACCCAATACTAAGTTGATTTTTTTAAAATAATAACAAAACATAACGGAAGGACACATTTTTTCAAGCTCGAACAGGGTATGTGAATTCTGAGAGACGTCTCTGATATTATCAATATATTATAAATTAGCTAATATTTTAGTTAAGTAGTAATATGATTATTAGTAGTTTTTAGATAGGTATTTAATCAGCTTATAATCTTTTTATCCTTTAAGTTTACATTCGGAAAAGCTAGCTAGTCATTTATCCAAATAAACACTTTAATTGTAATTAGTAAAAAGATCCCTAAAGAATACATTTACATAGTTTCGAATGTGTTCGAAGGCATCAAGAAAATTAACAAGGAAAGAAGAAGGCTCCATAGAAACTAAAAGAAATAAACACATAGTTAACTTATAATGACCAATAGCGAAGCTTATACGAGTCAACTATGGTTAGAACTTACTAGTTGAGACTGTTGAGTTTACAAATTGAAGAAGTGTTGGACCTCATGGGGACAGATATGGTAAACTGCTAAGCTACAAGCTCTTTGTTGAACATCTGTAGCAGTGTAGGTAAAAGGGTCAAAATGAACTGAGATCGAAAATCAAAAGGAATTTATGTAATATCCGCCAAAAAGAATCACATACATCAGGTGATCGATCAACAACACTTATTTTCAACTTTCATAAACATGTAGTGATTTATACTACGAACCAAAGAATTTTCACTGACGTCGAAATCTGTCAATTAACATATATGGAAAATCCTGTAGTGGGTAAAGACGGGTTTTTACAAACGGAAATTTCATCCATATGATATAATTACAAGACTATATATAAATATGTTTTGGATAGTTTTCTCCCCATTATACCCATTTAACCTGTTTGATGTTTAGCAGATGGCCACCTCTACTTGAACTAAATCCTAAGGTGGATTTTCAGTCGAATTATTCGCCTATGTTATATACTTCTATGTTGGCGGTTTGGGTCCTTAAGCTATGCAATTATAGATCATCTTAACCATTGTTAAAAAAAACAAAAACAAAAACAAAAAACAAACATATAACATTATCCATTCTTGTATTTGAACCAGCCATGATGTCATTGGTAATGTAGAAACACTATTAGAGTTATTTTGTTTAACTAATGTAGAAAAATTATGTCTGGCTACTTGTTAAGTCTAATTGGTTTTTTATCCTCAGTTAAACTTCTTGATTGGGGTGAAGAAGGCCACAGAACCAATGCTGAAATAGCTTCCCTTAGAGCCGCCTTTACACAAGAAGTCATTGTGTGGTACAAACTCGACCATCCTAATGTAACCAAGGTAATTTACCATTTTTGGCGCGGTTGAAAAATAGTAAAATTCCATACTCAAAACAATGCGTTAATTATGTAAACCATGGATGGTTTGCATAATAATATAGTAAACTTCTTATTCTAGCTGTTGTTTGATATTAGCTAGAACTGTTGTTTTCCAGTATATGTTTAGTGTTTCACCTTTGGTTTTGGTTTCTCTTTGGTAGTTCATAGGGGCTACAATGGGCACGCCAGAACTAAACATTCAAGGAGATAATGGTCATTTTGGCGTGCCGCGTAACTCTTGCTGTGTAGTCGTGGAGTACCTTCCCGGTGGTGCTTTGAAATCTTTCCTCATCAAAAACCGAAGAAAGAAGTTGGCTTTTAAAGTCGTCATGCAACTAGCACTTGATCTTGCTAGAGGGTGCATTGTCACAATATGTTTATACAAATTTTCATAATTGACTTGACTATCTACCTATAGTTCTTAAAGTAAGTTGACTTTTGCAGTTTGAATTATCTGCATACAAAGAAGATTGTTCACAGAGATGTGAAGACAGAAAATATGCTTTTGGACAAGAATCGGACCTTAAAGATTGCAGACTTCGGGGTTGCTCGTGTAGAGGCATCCAATCCATCTGACATGACCGGTGAGACCGGAACCCTCGGTTACATGGCACCAGAAGTATGTTTAGTTAATATATAATTCCCATTTGGCATTCTAACTTCTTGTAGATCAATATTGTAACCATCTGTTTATTCTTTAATCAACATGGAGACAGGTTCTTAATGGCAGCGCATATAATAGGAAATGTGATGTTTATAGTTTTGGGATATGTCTGTGGGAAATATACTGTTGCGACATGCCTTATCCCGATCTTAGCTTTTCGGAAGTCACATCAGCTGTTGTTCGTCAGGTATGCAAACTGCTCAAACTTTTATTTGAGTGCAAAAACGAGCTCAAAACATATACCAAGCTATAGATATAATATAAGAACTTAGACTCAAATTCTTATCAACCCAATGTGTGTGTTAATATCCTTTTTTTTGGTAAGAAAATCACTGGACATGCCTGTTAACCAAATGAGATCAGGTAAAACGCGTCTTACGCCGAGCAGGTGGGAGGTTAAAAGGCAGAAAAATAGTGGAACTTGGAATCGGGTCAATTTATATATAGTTGTGAGACATTTTGGAGCTGTCTTTTTTTCCTTTTTAATGAAAATTTGTTGTGAAATTACAGAATTTGAGGCCGGAGATACCACGTTGCTGCCCTAACTCACTTGCAAGTGTTATGAAGAGATGCTGGGATGCAAATCCAGACAAGAGGCCGGAGATGGACGAGGTGGTGGCGATGTTGGAGGCTATCGACACTTCAAAGGGCGGAGGAATGATACCCGGAGATCAACAAGGATGTTTCTGCTTCAACCGGACTAGAGGCCCTTAAGATCGGGTGAAAATCGACAAATGTTCCATGGTCTTTTGGTGTTTGATAGTATAATTATCTGCAGATATACATACTAGCTTTTTCTGAACTGTTTATATAGTTGTATAATCTGTGTATTGGATCCTACATTAAATCTCTTAAACTTTATGGCATTTTTCTTAAACTATATTATTAATAATAATAACAATATCTAATACTTTATGATTGTGTTTACAACTTACAAGAGTCACTGTTAAGAAAAGTAAATCATATTTTTGTTAGTGGTTTCTAAACATTATTATTTTCTGGTTGTAGGACTAAATTTTCAAATATTTATTTATGAGTAATTTAATATCATTCTAAATTTGAGAAAAAGCCTACTAGAAAAATGAGAACTTATGGGGTAGAGAAGTGGGAGGCTTCCATGGATATTGCTTCCTTAACATATAGGGACGAGGTGGAAGCTCAAAAAGGTGTAATGCACTCTTTCGCACACACATCGTGGGCGTAATGTGGTGTTTTGATGGCGCACACATGCCCTAGTGCAGCTGCTTGAGAGCTGCCTTGGGCTTCTGATGATGATGAAGGGTGGCTCAAAGATGGTACGAACTTAGTTCCTAACGACGGTTGGCTGGGGTCGGTAGGAACTTGGTTGCTACCAAACAGATTGGTCGGCCCAAAACAATCCAAGTTTGTACCAATGGGTGCAGTAGGAATTGCTAGCGAAGGTGGCTTGGCGGTACAAGTTCAGTTGCTACCAAAGGTTCCTACATGTGAGGTTTTGACATCCAAACAAACCAAACCAACCCAAACCGAACTATGTCAATTGCCATCTTTTTACTTTTCCTAAAACTCAAAATCATTTGACTGTATTTTTTAAATATATTTTCCCAAAAGACTCTAGTTTGTTTTTTTTTTTTACTTAAATTACTTCTCCGATTTGAAACTAATCATGTTGTTTTTGTTCGGTAAACTATTGAGTTTTGTTTGACGTTTTGATGAATGATTATTACGTTGTGTTTCCAATTTAAAGTAATGACCCAATCCAATTCGTTCATTTTGTACGTATATGTTTGATTCACGGATTCGCTATAGCTTTCACCTGCTTGTTAACAAAGTACAAACAAGAAAATTCAATCAATTGAATTCACTTCATTAAACACCATAAAGAAAATCCCCATAAAATTAGATATATACCACCAAATTCCTCTCAAAAGTTATATTCATGAAACTAAAAATATCTAAAAACAATTCAAATGTCAATGACCAAAACAAGAATCCAACAGAAAATGGACAGAATCTCAAGCCTAACTCAAACCAACTATGAAAAAAACCAAGAAAACCTAACTTCACATTTATACCAACGCAACAGGCAAATGTAAATTTCTATACATTTTGGAGCTGCACCTCAGGATCTGCAGCAGCGGCACGTGAAGTTTTGCTCTTCTTTGGAGTTGTTCCATAGTAAGATAACCATAAAACGATCTGTATCAACCCAAGAACCGCACCAGTACCATTTGCAATCTACAATGAAAAGATAAAACAAAAATCAAATGATTGCATATTGATTTAGGCTAACGATTTAACAATAATTAATGATTTATGTTTTAGTTACCAAAATGGCTAAATCAAATTTGAGGAGAGCGTATGCTGTCCAGCAGCATCCATTCGAGAAAGCAGCTATTGAAAGTGGTAATGGCATGAACTCAACACTCTTTGTTTTGATCACTTTCCACTGTTGATTTTCACACAAACACATGAAACGATCGGTTAGTAATGTTCATTCCCATCTATTGAATACATGAAGAAAAAAGGTAACAAAACGAAAAACTCACCATGATAGTTAAAGGAGACGCGTACATGGCGACACCAAACACCACACAAAACACGCCCACGAAAGTGGACCGAGACTTATGAGTGTGGAATACATTCAAATCAATACCCGCAACAATTCCAAGGAAGACGACCTCGATAATTAAAAAGAGTGTGATCTTCTTCTGCAGATCAGAATATCAGATATGTTATATGAACACTTGAACAGAAAACCAGCAAACAGTTAAGACATTATGAAGCAAGTGCATACCCTGTGTGAATTTTTGCCATATATGAGGAATATACTAAGATAGATGAGCTCCAACACTAGACCAGTGCCATTAATAGTGACGACAAGCGTACTGTTGGGATGATTAAACGGCAGACCATAGAAGATCCACAACATACAGTTTAATACACAAGCTATATAAGGGTCTGGTAAAAACTCTTCTACTGATTTGTTCCTGAAGATTCTCCATATTGTAGGCCTACAGGTTTATCAGTTTGATTAATCATCATTAATTATCAGTTTATCACTTCTGTATCTAACATATGAACAAAAGAAAAGAAAGTTACGCTGGTGAGATGAACAGGACGAAAGAAATGACATTCCCTGCACACAGAAAATTGTGAATAAGATACTTTAAATACAAAATATCGTTTTATAATCCCTAAATCTTCACTACTAGCTATTTAATATATTTTACTCAACCGTGTAATACACATGTTTCTAACCTAGTAATATAATATAAACCGAACAAACAGCTATACGAATTGAAACCAGAAGTCTAAAGGGCAATCATATCATAAGCGTTTAATACTAAAACGTCCATTGCAAGTTAACCTAGCAGATAACCGTGCTTTATTACTTAAAGTAGTTACTTATAAGTAATTTCAATTCGATCTTATCTCAAAATATCGTTTTATAATCTCTAATTATTCATCACTAGCTATTTAAATTTATTCAACCAATAAAAAACACGTTAACAGCTATACGAATTGAAATCAGAAGTCGAAAGGACAATCACATCATTAGCATTCAATGAATTAGCTATAAACTAAAACGTTCATTGCAAGTTAACCTAGCAGATAATCAACCGAATTAACAAAACTGAAAACTAAGATTCAAATCAGAATTCAAACAGACAATTCTTATCAGCTTATAATTAGTAATGAATCGATACATTGAATGCTTCCGTTAACCTTACAGAGGTTTAAACACATCATAACAGATTAACAATAAACAACAGTAAGATCATCATTTACTGCAGTTTGTAATCAGTAGAACACACACAAATCAACGTAACAGATACTGATCACACATTCGTAATCAATTCAAAACTACACAGTTCAATTCATCATGTCAATACATACACACCTAATGAATGAATGTCGGTTTCATAAACAATTCTTCTGGAACTCTTACGTAATTCATACAGATACGTATACGCATTAATAAAAAAAACATCAAAATCATAAAATGATAATGAAAATTCAATCATATCAATCACATGATAAATATGAAACGCTTAATTAAATCGATCGTGAAACCTACAAGTAGTTAATCATACACATAGATTAATCGATTACGTACCAATTATGCCTACGACAGTACGAATCTGCATTGCATTCATCGTCATCTTTGAAACCGGAGCGAAGAAAATTCAGAAAAGCGTCAAATTGAAGTTTGGATGTACGGATTAACCGCAGCATGGATGTTATATATATAGATAGATATAATTTTATAGATATACACATGCGAGATAGAGAGCCTATCCGACTTCTAGTATAATTGGTTAACTTAGCCTAAAAATAGTACCATGACTCGTCTTACTAAAATAAATAAATAAATATTCAAACTTATCATGTGTTTTATGCATATCCAAATAACTGAACTGAATATCTATTTTCGAAATACAAATTATTAAAAAAACAAACTTAATTTAAAATAATTGTTTTAGACAGAACTTGCTATGTGAATTTAGGTTGCAAACGACCCAACCCAAGCCCGAGCTCATTTATTTTTGAGTTTGGGGGCTCGAGCTCAATTTCGGCTCGTCTAGAGTTCTATTTCGAAAGCTAGAGCTTGTCTTGGGTTCATCTCGTTTGTTAGTTATTAATTATTTAGTTGTTTTATTTATATATTTTGTAATATATATTGTTTAATTATTTTATCATATGTAACCTAAGTAGTTAATACGTTAAAATCTCGGGTATCGGTCAAAGATTTATATTTGAGACATCAGTTATCGTGGTGGGATATCGGTAATTTTAATATCATGCTAAATTTATACATATAGCAGTTTAACACTAACAATTCAGTATACTCTTCTACCATTAACAAATTAATCTTTTACAACTTGCAAAACACTATCAATTGTAGTAACTAGGAACTGGATAAGACTTAAACTAACATTTGACACTGACAACTAATAATTAAGACTTAAAACACTAATAGCAACAATAAGAAGAAAGACGAATGGTATAACTAAGAAGAAAAGATACTTATATCGGGAAAATCGATGATATATCAATTAATCCAATATCGGTCAACATCGCCGATATTATCAATACCGATATTTTGCACCGATATCTCGACAGAGGACCAATAACCGATATCACTACTAGAAAACTGGGTATTTGCGACTGCATTTACAGTCGCAAAACGGTCGTAATTGCCTTGTTGCAACCGCTTTGTGACCAAACATGCGATCGGAAAAACACACGTCGCAATTGCCCTATTGCGACCAAGCTGCGACCGCTGCAATATTTTTACGATCGGATTTTGCGAGCAAAAAAGCGGTCGCAAATTTTGCGACTGTTTTCTTTGGATCTGCGAGACGGTCTTGTTGCGACCATTTTGCAACCACTTATCTTTTATAAACTTGTGACCGTTTAGCGACCTTTGCTTTTTACAAACTTCCAATTGTTTTGCGGTCGCAAATTGTTTTTTTTTTTTTTCAGCCATATAGTATTTTAAACCTGCTAATAATGTTTATATTTTTCGAATCTATGCATTTATCGCACTTTCAAAATTATATAAAACATTCCACTTAAAATTTACAAATCGGAACATCAAAGACCCAAGTTATCCTAATTCCTAACATAATACATATGCAAAATAAAGAGTTTATAGCCTGACTCGAGGATTAGACGTTTTGAGACCTAGCTATACGATCTTGAGTTTCTGTAGCTCTTTACAAGCAACTTTTCCCCTCCACGCACATTGTAAAGAAATCGTGCCTTTCTTTGCGTTGATAAAGTGCAAGCGGGCCAAGAACTTGCGGCAATGGCTCTACAATCAGTAACTAACTAGAGTGAATCAATTATACATATAAACTGGAATTTGAGCAACAGGTAAAAAAATGCCACCCTTAGCTTACAATTCTCTTGCTCTAAGATGTTTGCAGAATCGAAATTTTCGCAAAGAGTATTGCCGAATTTATATTTTTAACATAAAGTTTAACAAAGAAAATGGAGGTGATAAAATGAGGTCATGTGGGTCAGGTAAATGATTAAAATATGTACTATTTCAGTATGGGTCAAAGAGAGTTGGGTTGACCATTGTAAGTTTTATAATCAAGTATTTGTATTAAAATGATTTCACTTATTTATTCATCGAAAAACACTTTGGGAAACATTCAACCCATCTACGCCGTATAACTTCAAACTAATGTGATGTATTTGACCTGAATAAGGATTGTTGCTTTTGTCTGCCTTCTAAATCGAAGCTCATCACGTGCAGCCATTCCATGTAAACCTGTTTGGATTGAAACAGCTGAGAATTGAAGCTCTTTATAACCTTCCCTTGCAAGATGCATTCGCGAATTCCTTTAAATCTGTATACTAGAAGCTTCTCTCCACATGCATTCATAAATTCGGCGAGTAAGTTGGCCTGTTCAAAAATATATAAATGTGTGCCAAATTTAGATGTGCTCTGGTCTGTCAAAGAAAGAAAATAATTGAAGATGTTAAAAAAAGTACCTCGGCAAACAGATTGAGTTTGAAAGCAAAACTTTTAAATAATATATCTCTTCTAAGTCATAAGTTAATGAACTTTTCTTTGAATGTTGCTAGCTGGTCTACCTAGGACCTCAGTCCGGCGAGCATCAAGCTCTGCCATGTGTCTGGCCCTTAGAAACGCCTTTGTTTTACCAATCTGCATGTGACATATAAACAAACAAGAAAACATAAATAACTAAAAAAGTAATCTTAACTGAAACATCGGATGTAGGAAAGCTTTCAATAGATGGCATTGCATCCCAATCTTTTCTTACCTGATAGACTTCAGGTCCAGCTTTCTCTAGAAGCCTCTTGCAAGCACGAATTTTATCACTATTATCCTAAGTCAGTCACAAAGATGAACACAGGGTCAGTTCATTTATCTCATCATACGCTCATGTTTTACAAATCGTCCAAAATTTTATTAACTTTCTAGTTTCTATAACTAGTTAGTGTCAAAAATGATTTTAATAGTAATATGTTTCTTGGAGTGGAGAAAAAAACGAATCAGGAGGCTTACGCATTAAAAATATACTACGGGGACTTTTGACCCGTTTGAACCGTAACCATGTCCTTTTAAGTAATATATTCGTTAGAAATAAACATAAGCCAAACCGACCCATGTATACAAATGGGTTGAAATTGGCACCTCGGACAAGATCGTTCCACTTACTTTCCATCCAAAACTTTAGGAGCCAAGATGCTAAATCGATCCACAAATTCACTAAATGATTTTCTGGTGGGATACCCTGCACAACTTATCCTGATTGCCTCCAAGACCCCCTGATTATATTACATGGCATGTGCTAGCAAAATATATATGAAGCAACTGTGTTATAAAATATTAAGAGACGAAAAAAATGAAGAGTGTGTTTACCTTATTAAAAATATTAAAAAAATCCACAAGAAGAGGTACTTGGGAGGGTCTGCCCTTCTGTTCTGAAGGTTTGTAAAATCCCTATTAAGAGATAAATGCAAAATTATTTATGTACGCTTATATATTTGTGACATAATATTTATGATTTGACCAGCACACCTAGACCGCTCATTATTATAGTTGACTTGCAACTCTTCAAGGCTGGTAACAAAAGCAACCATTCAAGAATCATATGAGGAAAGGAAAAAAAGAGAAGCAAAAAAGGTCTGGTACAAACTTGATACCTACTTTGATAACTGAATATCTAGATGGCAACAACCATCACAAATACTTCTCCCCTGAAAAGGAATTATAAGTGTTGAATTGCATTATTAATTCAAGACCAACCAGAAGGCAAATAAAAGAATACCTGAAGAGAATTTCTTGCAGCCACAACACTTTGGCGTAACTGAAATTGAATTAGTGCTTGAAAACCTACAAAGTTCAAAACATAAAAAGGAACATACTAGATGTGGCGATTAAAATAGAAAATAAACAAGAATTGAAATTGTAAATTTGCTGTTGAAAGTCGCTACATATATATTCAACCTACTGGATGTTGCGATTAACTAACATAACAAATAATCTGATTTATAGCAAGAGTAAACAATGACTTAAGAAATGAGATTCAAAAGACTCACGCAAAGTCACTCCACTTTTAACAACCAATCCTGCAACCCTCAATTTATACCAATCATGGTTAAAGCATCCAGCCAACCAGATGTCTACCTCTAAAGATTAATAAATCACAAAGGCAACGTCACTAACCATAAGGTGAATACTACAGAAGCATTTGAACTTATTTTCAAGTTAGCAATTTCATTCACAGGGCATGAGCATGAACAACCATCCATGGGTCAAATGGTTAAGACATTGAACTTTTGAATAAACTAAAGATTCTGCAGTTGATGTAACATCAAACTTCTAGTAAGAATATGCACATATATTGCAGCAGCTGAGAAAGACGTACATCCTAACAGAAGTCTTATACACCATCAATCACAATGGCACAATGTATAAAAACTGATTGCAAGTTCAATCATCCACCATACAATGTGCTGCTGATGATTGTTTTCGCTTCCACAAGCACCATGGGAACTTTTCGTCAAGCACAATGGCACCATCTGTTGCTGCAATATTTGCCTAAATCAAAGTCAAATGCTTCGAATAGAATTAAAAATTTATCGAATTGAGTAGTCTCAATCAATATTAGCCTTGTTATTATTAGACATATAAATTATAAGTTAACCATCAATCATTGATGACATAAATCTATCTACAAGCAGAGCTTAATCAGTTCAACAATGAATATGGAAAAAAATGATCCAGATATTAAAATAATCACCACAAAACCAATCCAGTTATAAAACAAAAATAAATAAAAAAACAGCTTACAAACTTCTTTTGCTTAACATCATACGCGTATTCTTTAATCGACAGAAATGCACCAATTCAAAACGCTAATTAAACCAAAGAAATAACAGAGGAAAAAAAATATACCGATGAAATTGATGTCATACAAGTAACCACACAACTGAGTCTTACCAAGTTGATCCTTATCCGACTTGGATCTGACAATTCTCAACTATCGATTCACCACCTGCAAAATCAACACATTTTCAGTACATCTTGAATAATCAAGCAGTCTCCATTAATCACAATAACATTATGCATCACTAGTATTCACCTAAATCAAGCAGCTTAACCTAAGTTAGGGTTTCTCTATAGTCAAATCACGATACCACTACCGATGATTTCAGATTTAAGGAATTAGGTTTAATCAAATTAAGGTCATTCAGTAAAGGCAATTTTGATATATGAATGCAAAACCACATCTAACCTAAAAATCTGTTCCAAGATAAACGAAATTGAATTCAAAATCAACATTGATTTTCCTACTTCTCATCTCTAACAAAGAAATCAAAACATCTAAACATCAATTTTGAAGGCACAAGGAACAAGCGTTCCTTAAACCTTCTCTGTTTATCATCTTGAAGCTTCAAATTCTGTAAACCAATAACAATTATCAGAAAGCAACTGGTAATTACGAGAAATACCGGCGAACAACTGGATTTGAGCAACACGGTGGCGATGATGCACGGAATTAGGTTTTCCAGCGGAAGACCACGACGGAACCCTCCGGCATCCGACGATTCAATCTCCGAAGATCTGATCAGCAGGTGGCGATGAGTGCGTGGAGGTTTCGAACGGAAGTGGTGATGATGGCGATTGTGATGAAGCTGAACCAGTGGCGAGAATTTGGATGCTTTATGAAGTTGAACCAGTGTTGATTGTAAAAATGCCCTAAATTGATTTTGAGCGTTGATTAGTGAGCGCAAGTTGGTTTTACTCCGCTTGAAATTTTAGCCAATATTGCCACCGCCAAGACAGTCACAAAATGAGCATATTGCGACCACCAAGACGGTTGCAAACTGAGCAGTCAGAATGCGGTCGCAATTCCCATGAAGTTAACCATATTTTAGAATTCTTTTGACTGTTTTTGCGACAGGAAATAATTGGTTGCAACATTTGCCACCGTTTTATGACTGTATCATAGTCAATCGCTAATGTTGCTACCACTTAGAGATCAGTCGGAAAAAAGTCACTAATTTTGTAACCATTTTTTCCAGTCGCAAATTTCGGTAGCAATTGCTTAGTTTTCTAGTAGTGTATATCACTGATATATCGGTGATACATCGGGATATTAACTACATAATATGTAACATAGTTGATATACATATAAAAGCTCATTTATGCTCGCGAACAGGCTTGAGCTTAATATGTGCAGCTCGGGCTCAGGCTCATTTGTTAGATAGGCCATAATGAGAATTTAAACACATTTAAGTTAAGCTCGATTCAAGTTCTTAACAAGCCGATATCGAGTAGCTTACTTAATTTATACGTGATTGAGAAAATCGAGGGGGATAGATAGTAGTAAATTGATAAAACAGGGGCATCAGGTGTTACTTTTAGTTTTCTTGCAGCGAAAGAATGGGACTCGGAAACTTGAAGACGCTTGTTTGATTCTGAACTGAATTTACGACTCCAACCTCGTCACGAAAAAGACGTGATTGGAATTTTAAATTTTAAATTAATTGCATCGTAACTATTGTATGACCACAATAGTCGAATTGTATGTTTTAAGAATGAAAAAGAGGATATAATTTCTACTCAAAGTGTATATAGATGGATAATATAATTTCTTTTTAAGTGACAAATTTATGTGTAATGACAAATGTTTTAAACTAGTTATTGCCCTGTCCGCGTTGCGGGCATAAAGTCGAATATTTCTCTCTTATAACATATACGTCTATGTTTCGGTTAATCTAAAAAAATTAGATCAAATCAACCAATTAAAGCAAAACACTAGTATACTTTTGCTAAAAAAACTAAAACGATGAAAAAACTATAATTTTTAACTTGGGCAAAAATGTAATTTTTCATGACAAATGAGCGTGTGCCAGACAGCCGCCTGCCACAAATAAAAATTACACCGAGTGAACCAATTAAAACAAAACGTTACCCTAGTTTTGTCAAGAAAAAAAACTAAAAATGATGGCATGACTGCATATTTACACCAGGGGCAAAATCGCAATTTAATAGGAAAAAACAAAAAATTATGGCAAAATGGGGACAATGTCAGCATTTGACTGACCTTGAAATTTGAATTTCACCTAACACGCATCGTATAGACTTATATGATGCGTATTGGTGGTGTCGATTTAATTTTGATGTATTTAAGAAAATGGGTTGAAATTGAAAGCGTTTTATGTTCTGTATTGAAATTGAAAGGTGGGAAAAAAAGGTAGTTTGTACTCTAATGCAATTTATATATGTGAATCTATCATCTTAAATCCTCCTCTACACAATAACATAAATTACATCTTCTAAATGGGAGAAGTGGGTGCATTTTGATGTAGCGGGCATTGTATAAGTCCCGTTTGTTTCTGTTTCTTTTTTGTTTTTATTCGTTGTTTTTCCTCCAGTTTCTTGCTGGCCCTATATATTTAAATATATAGAGTTGTCATTCAAAAAAAAAAATTACATCTTAATTTCATGTATTTCTAAGCAAATGTTTTATCCCAAGTTTGGTTTTTGTCTATTAATTGAAATTAAACAAACCGAACAAAAAACCGTCAATCTAACCTAATAAACCAAACTGATTAACTAAAAATCGATTAGTTAATAAAATAGGCTAACTGATAACTTCGGTTGAGAATAATAACTGAACTAACTGAACCATGCACACTCTTTCAGTATCTTTCTTTTCCGTTGTATCACGCAGATACCCTTCAAGTATATAATTTAAGTAGCTTAGTAGTTAGTTGTCCATTGTTTGCAAAAGTAAACAGGTTGCATGGGCTTATACATAAAACTATTAGTTTTTTTGGCTTACACTAATTTTCATTAAGTTGTTAGAATACACATGAGGTTATTTAAAATTGAAATTAAAAAAAAATTAAATCAGTAGTAAAGACAAAATCAAAATCAATAATATGACAAAGTAATTAACTTTTTTTTTTTAACCAAAACATCTAAGGGGTTTTTTTTTTCTTAATTTTTTAACAAATGTATTAGTTTGAAACCACTATGGCCACCATACTCCACCGATGAACTCCACCACACTACTATTGTTGTAGCCTCTAAGCCATCGTTGTCACCTCCTTCATTATGGTCGTCATCTCCGCCTCCAATAACCCTGTCGTCACTAACCAACATATAAATAAATATAATGGATGAGCCAAGTTTGATATTTTTTTTTATTCTAAAGTGACCATTTTCATTCCAAGGTAATTTTTGTTTGAACCCGTTTCAACACGAAGGAAGGTGATACCTTCGTGCTATGAGTTCGCAGGTGGACAACGCACGGTTCGAGAGGGGCAACCTTCTTGGCATTTGCATGCATATCGAAGGGAAAAAGATGATATTGTTTTTGGGTGACGTGATGAGTACGCGAGGCTAATCTTTTAGGGTTTTACCCCGGTGTAGACTTTGTAAGATTTTTGGGTTTCAACATTTATCTTTATGATTTAATTTGTGACTTGTTGTGCTTAACCTTTTGAGACTTGTAGTCAGTGTTTTAAAAACCGGTTCAAACCGGCCGGTTGTACCGGTTGAACCATCCGGTAAAACCGGTTAAACCACCCGATACACTCGGTTGAACCGCCTAATACACCCGGTTAAACCGTTTTTGAGCCAAATCTGGTACGGTATAAAACCCGGATTTTAAAACATTGCTTGCAGTAATTGTCTTGCATTTATATTGGATTCATGAATTGTCGAATGAGTTATGAAATTTAACTTTGTGAAATAAATATGTGCAATTATGCCTTGCTATAGGTTAGGATTTACATGTTCTTCGAAACGAAGTGTAGTGCGGTCCGTTATCTATGACGTTAATAACTCTTGGCACCCAAGCCACGTAATACTAAATCCGTTAATAATCAAATGCAACTAAATTAAGTCTAACGTGTAGGAACCCTAGGTCTTGCAATTGTCAAACCAGGTGTGACCCTTGTTTCTAAATTATTATTTTTACTCATTCTAATTAGTCGTTTTTGATAATTATTCTAAACAAACTTTTAAAAAGAAAATTAGCAAGCTTCATAATTATTTTGTACATTTTTTGTGAATAATTTAACTAATTAAACAACTAGTGTGATACTGACCACATGCTCTTCGTGGATACGATATCTGACTTCCCTAGCTACTAGGTTAATTAGGTTTTTGACTGATTGGGACGACACGGCTTGTCACTTCCTAAACCATAAAGGGACTTTTAGCTTGCATTGATGATTTGGTCCTCTATATAAGAAGGAAATATTAATGTCTAATTGATGGAAAACAACATATATCCACAAGTGAATATGTATGATACATTAGAGTAGATGCAATCATCAAACATTTTACATGTGACATTCTACCACCACCAAAACTTGCACGTCCTCATGTATCTAAACACAAAAGGTAGCACCCGAAAATATAGGCTTTACTTTGGCTTGTTGGCTAAAGTGACACTTATAAAAAAGTTAATCCCAATGTGCAGCGACCATTTTCATCCGCCTCAACCTATGTACTTGGGCAGGTCGATTAATGTAACATCCCATTTTAGGATTTACAATAGATAGAAAAAATGGAAGTTGTAGTTTGGGTCCATAATTTCAAAAACCAAATTATAAGAATTATTTGTGCGATAAACCCGTTTTGGTTACATGCCTATTTGAACGCGAAGGTGCACCTGTAATACAGTTAGTGGGAAACTAACAATGTAAGTAAGTTAGAAAGAAAAATGAAAGTTTTGGCAAATAGTGAAAAATACCTAACTACGGGGACGAAAGTTGTAATTATATCTAACTTAGTAAATTCCCACAAGTTTATGTTGAAAGAAGATGTTGTCACATGGTGGGATTACATGGGTTAAATACGAGTGAAAAGTGGTAGTATGGTGGCAATTAACCAAAAACCCAAACTAGAGGGACCAAAGGTGACATATGGGGAAAGTTGATTTATAATTCAGCTTTTAATGGAAAAAAGAACCAGAATTTTCTGGTTCATATGTGTGTGTCGCATATAGGGGAGAGGAGAAAGGAAGAGAGGAGAAATCCAACAACCCAAAAAATTGATAAATGATCTTCATTTTGCATGTTTGAGGATTTCTACCATCAAGTGATATCTAGAGCTAAGGTGTGTTAATTGTAACACCCTTCTAGTTTTACTTGAATTTAATAATAGTTTATACCATTTTTAATAAATGATGCTTAATTAACATAGATTTCATAAGTAGCATAAACCTTAGTCAACCAACGACTAAGTTAAAACATTTCCAAAAGTTGTTTAACAATTGTTTACAACCCATAAACATAGACTAATAAAGCTTTAAAACGTTGCGGAAGCTTGTATGTAGTGTTCGGTTCTTCAAAATCTAGCTCGATCATCTTCCGGTTACTTTCCAACATCACCTAAGATCAAAACCATAACAAATGTTAGTTTTGATCAAGTTACAATGGATACAAACAAGTTCCAAAGGTCAGCAACCAAGAAAAAAAATAAAAAAAATTCGGAAGAGGGCTTCGCGTGACGCCAAGGACCCTCGCGTCACGCCTAGCCCCTATTTTCTCAGAATGTTAATTTCTTGGTGCTACAGATTCCCAGCTCCAAGTTTAATCAAGTTCCAACTTAAAATGACCATAACTTTTGACTCGTAAGTCCGTTTTAGGTGATTCTTTTTCCTATGCGTTTGTAAATTCATTACCAACATGCCTATTACAAATTTCATACCGAAAAATTTGTTTACGGACCGAAAGACTATGTATCCATATGAAATTATTCGACCCATTCTAACTTAGCCATTTTACTACCATTTAACTAGTAAACCTAAGGCGCTTATTACCCAACTTCCGGGGCTTATTATCACCGGCACTTCATTACCAAACCTATGGCTTCGTGCTCTTGTGACCATTTCTGCCATTTCTATTTACTTACAATATTATCATTACAATGTAACATTATTCGACCCGTTTGGTTCATCTTCGGAAATCCTCCATTTTGATGACTACCAAACGACTACAAACCAATTCTTAGCATACGGATTAAGTAATGAACAAGGTCGCTACAATCAACACAACTTTTAATCAACAATGCATAGTTTAACAGCGATTCATTCAATGTAACGGGTCAAGTTACATACCTTTAAACCAAGCTCTTCAAACGTGCGTCCACACCGGTTTGTCCGCTTGATGCCCCGGCTTCCCTTCCTATAGAGTTCAATCAATTTATGTTTAGAAATCTTTGTTTCACATATATAACGCACATTTTTCCATACATCATAATTATGCGTTTTTAAGTTAAACATTTCAGTTTCAAGCTTTCTTTGAGGCATTTCAACAAACATTTCAAGGGCAGATTTTACATGATTACATATCCAATCCCTAACTTATCATTTAGCCCTAATTTCACATCATTCAACCATTTTACACAATTGTTAGCTTCTATAATTCTGAAGTTACTTCACAATTGTCAAATTACACTAGAACAACACCCAATCTCCTAGTGTTTATCAAATTTTACATAACCCACTAATCACCTACAATGGTGTTCATGGATTTTACTAAGATTTCACATGATTTCAACTTGTATTTGTCTAGGGTTTGTCCCTAGACACTATAGTGTTCCTAAATCATCATAAAACACACATGCAACCATAAATTTCAGATTTTCCCAATTTCATGAGAATTTCAAGTTGAGAGTTTTCATCAAATTTTACATACCTTGTAATCCTCTTGTGATGAGGATCAATAATCTATACTCGGATTTTGATTTTGACTTGATTTGAACCCTCAATTTGTGAGTTTTAGTGATGAACTAGGGTTTGGATGGAGCTTGGGGTCGCCCCTGCTCTTGGTCGATTTCAACAAAACACAGACAATGTGTTTTGTGTTTTAATTTTGTTAAGTCAATAAAATTAGTTTTCATTTAGGCACATTTAGTCCCTCATTTTCATTTTTTTGTTTGTTTGAATCCCCTAACTACTCATAAGTGACTACTAACTTAGTTAGTGTCATTTCTAGTTAGTTTATTTTACTATTTTACTTACAACTAATTTGTAAATTTATGAACTCGTATTTTCGGGATGTTACAAGTCCATCCCCAATAAAAGGGTTTCGTCCCCGAAACCAAAGTACGTACCAAATAAAATAGGGTAGAGACGTCGCATTTCCTCTTCGGACTCCCATGTGGTATCCGCACCCTTTCTGTGTTCCCATTTAACCTTCACTTGGTTAATCACCTTGTTTCTCAAGCTCTTCTCTTTACGATCTAAAATCGCAATTGGTTTTACGGCATAGTTGAGACTGTTATCCACCTCAATATCATTGTAGTGGATACGAGCAGTTTCGTCTGCTAAACATTTACGGAGATGTGACACGTGGAATGTGCTATGAATCCCACTCAACTCCTCGGGTAATTCGAGACGATATGCCACCTTACCAACCCGTTCGGTGATTCTGAATGGTCCAATAAACCTCGGGCTTAGCTTCCCCCTTTTTCTGAATCTAATAACGCCCTTCCATGGGGAAACTTTTAGCATAACCATGTCGCCAACCTGGAATTCGATTGGCCTATTCCTTTTATCAGCATACGCCTTTTGCATGTCTTGAGCCGCTTTCAAGTGTGCCCAAAGCACATCAATCTTTTCATTAGTGGCTTGTACTATATCTTGGTGGGCGAGTTCACGTGGTCCCACTTCTACCGGGGTTCGGCATTTCCTACCATAGAGCATTTCGTATGGCGCCATCTTAATACTAGCGTAGTAGCTGTTATTATACGAAAACTCGACTAACGGTAGGTAAACATCCCAACTTCCTCCAAAGTCGATTATACACGCCCGTAGCATGTCCTCCAATGTTTGTATTGTTCTTTCACTTTGTCCATCTGTTTGAGAATGGTACGCAATGCTTATAAACAATTTGGTTCCCATTTGCTCTTGGAAATCTCGTCAGAAATTTGAAGTAAACCGGGTATCCCTATCAGACACGATGGATACCGGTACTCCATGACGTGCTATTATTTCATTAGTATAAACTTCTGACATCTTTTCTGACGTATAAGTCTCACGAATCGGAATGAAGTGAGCACTTTTCGTCAATCTATCCACCACTACCCATATGGCATCGAAACCACGATTTGTCTTAGGCAATTTGGTTAATAGGTCCATTGTAATATGTCCCCATTTCCAAACCGGGATTTCTAACGGTTGGAGTTTGCCGTATGGTTTTTGGTGTTCCGCCTTGACTTGTAGACATGTCAAGCATTTTTCCATATACTTCGCCACATCCCTCTTCATTCCAGGCCACCAATAATTTTGTTTCAGATCATTGTACATCTTGGTTGCACCCGGATGAATTGAATATCGAGATTTATGAGCTTCATCAAGTAGAAGCGTCTTCACTCCACAAGTATTTGGAACCCATGTCCTTCCGAATCGAGTCTTCAACCCGTTATTCCCATCCGACAAATCTTTCAACTGACCGATTATTCTTTCTTTCTTCCAATTCTCCTCTTTCACTGCTTCTAATTGTGCCTCTCGAATACGTTCAAGTATACCCGAGGTCACCACGAGCTGCATCGATCTTACACGTATTGGGACACAGTCCGCTTTTCTGCTCAGAGCATCCGCTACCACATTTGCCCTTCCGGGGTGATAGTGTATTTCACAGTCGAAATCTTTCACCGTTTCTAGCCATCGCCTTTGTCGCATATTTAACTCCTTCTGATCGAAGAAGTATTTCAGGCTCTTGTGATCGGTGAATATGGTGCACTTTACCCCATATAAGTAGTGCCTCCATATTTTTAAGGCAAATACCACCGCAGCCAACTCGAGATCGTGCGTTGGATATTTCTTCTCGTGTATCTTCAATTGTCTCGAGGCATAAGCTATAACTTTGCCCCGTTGCATCAGAACGCATCCGAGCCCCGATAGTGAAGCATCCGAATAAACCACCATGTCTTCGACTCCGTCCGACAATGTCAGTACCGGAGCTTGAGTTAACTTCTCTTTTAGCGTTTGAAACGCTCTTTCTTGGTCGACACCCCAAATGAACTTTTCTTTCTTCCGGTTTAGCTTTGTTAGCGGTGACGCAATCTTGGAGAAATCTTGAATGAATCTCCTATAGTATCCCGCGAGCCCCAAAAAGCTTCTAATTTCCTAAGGGTTCTTCGGGGGATTCCATTTTGACACGGCCTCAATCTTTGACGGATCCACCAATACTCCGTCGGCACTTATGACGTGGCCAAGAAATTGTACCTCTCGTAACCAAAAGGCACACTTAGAGAATTTTGCATACAACCTTTCTCGTCTAAGTGTCTCTAACACCTCTTGTAAGTGGTGTGCGTGTTCAGCTTCGCTTTTCGAATACACCAAAATATCATCGATAAACACGATGACCGACTTATCCAACATTGGCTTGCAAACCCGGTTCATTAGGTCCATGAAAGCTGCGGGTGCATTTGTTAGCCCAAATGACATCACGAGGAATTCGTAATGTCCATATCGCGTACGGAAAGCTATCTTCGGCACATCTTCCTCCTTGACCTTTAGTTGGTGATACCCCGATCTAAGGTCAATTTTTGAAAACTAGTTCGCACCTTGTAATTGGTCGAATAAATCATCTATCCTCGGAAGCAGGTATCGGTTCTTTACCGTGAGTTTGTTTAACTTCCGGTAATCGATACACATCCGCATGCTCCCGTCTTTCTTTTTCACGAACAGTACCGGTGTGCCCCAAGGAGACACACTCGGCCTTATAAATCCTTTGTCAAGCAGGTCTTGAATCTGGGACATCAACTCTTGTAATTCCGACGGTGCGAGTCGGTACGGTGCTTTAGCTACGGGTTTTGTGCCCAGAATCAATTCGATCCCGAACTCTACTTCCCGTTCTGGCGGTATCCCCGGTAAATCCTTCGGAAACACATCTTCATAGTCTCGCACTACCGGTACATCTTCAATCTTCCGCGATTCCTTCTCGGGTTCATTTGCGTATATCATGAATGCCTTGCATCCTCGCTTCATAAGCTTGTGAGCTTTCAACATTGAGCATACTACGGGGTTACCTCCTTTTTCGCCATAGATGGTGACGTGTTTCCCGCTCGGAGATGTTAGTTTTATCTCTTTACGAAAACACACGACCTTTGCATGGTGCTGAGATAGCCAATCCATCCCAACAACTACTTGAAATTCCCCCATTAACATCGGGATTAGGTCTATCAAGTATTCCTCATCGTCGATGCTTAATTTGCAGCCTCGACAAACATCACAAACTATAAAACTTTTGTTGTCCCCTATTTCAACTTCTAAGGGCACAGATAATTTCGTCAATACAAAAGAAGGATGTCGAATAAATCCATGCGAAATGAAGGATTTATTCGCACCCGTATCAAACAATACACGTGCTGGAATTGAGTTAATTGTGAATATACCTGAGACCACATCGGGTTCTGTTTTCGCTTCAGCCGCGGTAAGTTGAAAGGAGCTAGCCTTTGCTTTGAGAGCTTCTGTTGGAGGCTCTTTTGTGTCTCTCTTTCCCACTAACTCGGGGCATTCAGACTTCTTGTGACCGGGTTGATAACACTTGTAACAAACGGAAACTTTTCCGGGACATAGCGATGCAGTGTGCCCCGTCTTCCCACATATCGGACACGGCTTGTCTTTGAAGCGGCACTCACCCTTGTGCCCCTTTCCACATACTTTACAGCTTGGCGACCCGCCTTTAGCCTTCGCTTTCTTCCCCGGTTCAGCAGTTCTAGCTTTCTTTGTAGGGCTTGGATTCACATCTTGTGCCCTCCGCTCGCCCCTTTCAACTGGTTTCTTTAACTCAATTTCCCGCTCCCGGGCGGTGTTGATGATTTCTGTGAGAGTTTCATATTTTGAGGGAGTCATAAACTCCCGGTATTCAGCACTCAGCATGTTGTAATAATAGTATATCTTTTGCTCTTCAGTGGTGACTAACTCGTCACAGAATCTCAGCTTATCCATGAAGATGCCCGAGATCTTATCAATTGATTCTCCCTTTTGTCTTAACTGGATAAATTCTTCTTTGATCCTGTTAATAACCGCTTTGGGACTATGGTGTTTAAGGAATGGTACCTTAAACTCGTCCCAAGTCATAACCCTCGCCGCTTCGGCTCCCATTTCCTTCTTTTTGTTATCCCACCAATCCTTGGCTTGATTTCTCAATTGACCCGTTCCGTTAGCAACAAAGTCACCTACGTCACAATGGGTTCGTTCAAACACCCCTTCCACATCACTTATCCTTCTTTGGTAAATTATCGGGTCAACCTCCCCGTTATAGATTGGCGGTTTACACGCCATGAATTCCTTGTACGAACACCCTTTGCGTTCTCCCGACCTTTCTTTTATAAGGTTGACATTATCTTCCAACCTTTTGACTCGCTCTTCAACAAGCGACAACACCGTGCTTTGAATCTTGTCTATAAACCTGGATAGACTACCTTCAATTGCCTTCCCTACTTCTTCGGCAATTATCTCTTTCATTTGTTCGGTGCTTGTTTGCACCGGATCATCATCGTTTCCATCAGACATCTTGAAACTGAAATGTTTACATTTAAACGTTAAACATTTCATTCATAACATTGCTTTGTTTGTTTCGGTTTAGCCAAGTTCTTAACTTGCTTTAACCGTTCACATTTAATGCACTTTCCGGGTTTGAGTGTGTTTAACACGCTCTTCCCATGCACATCCATTCCTTTCTCATTCTTACATAAGACATAATTTGTTAACATAATAAGTTAATTCTTACCGGACGATTGATCAAGCTTGAACCGAACACTTTGTTGACAACCTTAAGCTCTGATACCAACTTGTAACACCCTTCTAGTTTTACTTGAATTTAATAATAGTTTATACCATTTTTAATAAATGATGCTTAATTAACATAGATTTCATAAGTAGCATAAACCTTAGTCAACCAACGACTAAGTTAAAACATTTCCAAAAGTTGTTTAACAATTGTTTACAACCCATAAACATAGACTAATAAAGTTTTAAAACGTTGCGGAAGCTTGTATGTAGTGTTCGATTCTTCAAAATCTAGCTCGATCATCTTCCGGTTACTTTCCAACATCACCTAAGATCAAAACCATAACAAATGTTAGTTTTGATCAAGTTACAATGGATACAAACAAGTTCCAAAGGTCAGCAAGCAAGAAAAAAATAAAAAAAATTCGGAAGAGGGCTTCGCGTGACGCCAAGGACCCTCGCGTCACGCCTAGCCCCTATTTTCTCAGAATGTTCATTTCTTGGTGCTGCAGATTCCCAGCTCCAAGTTTAATCAAGTTCCAACTTAAAATGACCATAACTTTTGACTCGTAAGTCCGTTTTTGGTGATTCTTTTTCCTATGCGTCTGTAAATTCATTACCAACATGCCTGTTACAAATTTCATACCGAAAAATTTGTTTACAGACCGAAAGACTATGTATCCATATGAAATTATTCGACCCATTCTAACTTAGCCATTTTACTACCATTTAACTAGTAAACCTAAGGCGCTTATTACCCAACTTCCGGGGCTTATTATCACCGGCACTTCATTACCAAACCTATGGCTTCGTGCTCTTGTGACCATTTCCGCCATTTCTATTTACTTATAATATTATCATTACAATGTAACATTATTCGACCCGTTTGGTTCATCTTCGGAAATCCTCCATTTTGATGACTACCAAACGAATACAAACCAATTCTTAG
This sequence comes from Helianthus tuberosus, assembly GCA_030545235.1. Lineage (NCBI taxonomy): Eukaryota > Viridiplantae > Streptophyta > Magnoliopsida > Asterales > Asteraceae > Helianthus > Helianthus tuberosus. The sequence goes on from CM060403.1 coordinate 122,698,880, forward strand.
CATACGGATTAAGTAATGAACAAGGTCGCTACAATCAACACAACTTTTAACCAACAACGCATAGTTTAACAGCGATTCATTCAATGTAACGGGTCAAGTTACATACCTTTAAAGCAAGCTCTTCAAACGTGCGTCCACACCGGTTTGTCCGCTTGATGCCCCGGCTTCCCTTCCTATAGAGTTCAATCACTTTATGTTTAGAACTCTTTATTTCACATATATAACGCACATTTTGCCATACATCATAATTATGCGTTTTTAACTTAAACATTTCAGTTTCAAGCTTTCTTTGAGGCATTTCAACAAACATTTCAAGGGCAGATTTTACATGATTACATATCCAATCCCTAACTTATCATGTAGCCCTAATTTCACATCATTCAACCATTTTACACAATTGTTAGCTTCTATAATTCTGAAGTTACTTCACAATTGTCAAATTACACTAGAACAACACCCAATCTCCTAGTGTTTATCAAATTTTACATAACCCACTAATCACCTACAATGGTGTTCATGGATTTTACTAAGATTTCACATGATTTCAACTTGTATTTGTCTAGGGTTTGTCCCTAGACACTATAGTGTTCCTAAATCATCATAAAACACACATGCAACCATAAATTTCAGATTTTCCCAATTTCATGAGAATTTCAAGTTGAGAGTTTTCATCAAATTTTACATACCTTGTAATCCTCTTGTGCTGAGGATCAATAATCTATACTCGGATTTTGATTTTGACTTGATTTGAACCCTCAATTTGTGAGTTTTAGTGATGAACTAGGGTTTGGATGGAGCTTGGGGTCACCCCTGCTCTTGGTCGATTTCAACAAAACACAGACAATGTGTTTTGTGTTTTAATTTTGTTAATTCAATAAAATTAGTTTTCATTTAGGCACATTTAGTCCCTCATTTTCATTTTTTTGTTTGTTTGAATCCCCTAACTACTCATAAGTGACTACTAACTTGGTTAGTGTCATTTCTAGTTAGTTTATTTTACTATTTTACTTACAACTAATTTGTAAATTTATGAACTCGTATTTTTTGGATGTTACAAGTTTGTAACACCCTTCTAGTTTAACTTGAATTTAATAATAGTTTATACCATTTTTAATAAATGATGCTTAATTAACATAGATTTCATAAGTAGCATAAACCTTAGTTAACCAACGACTAAGTTAAAACATTTCCAAAAGTTGTTTAACAATTGTTTACAACCCATAAATATAGACTAATAAAGTTTTAAAACGTTTCGGAAGCTTGTATGTAGTGTTCGGTTCTTCAAAATCTAGCTCGATCATCTTTCGGTTACTTTCCAACATCACCTAAGATCAAAACCATAACAAATGTTAGTTTTGATCAAGTTACAATGGATACAAACAAGTTCCAAAGGTCAGCAACCAAGAAAAAAATAAAAAAATTCGGAAGAGGGCTTCGCGTGACGCCAAGGACCCTCGCGTCACGCCTAGCCCCTATTTTCTCAGAATGTTCATTTCTTGGTGCTGCAGATTCCCAGCTCCAAGTTTAATCAAGTTCCAACTTAAAATGACCATAACTTTTGACTCGTAAGTCTGTTTTAGGTGATTCTTTTTCCTATGCGTCTGTAAATTCATTACCAACATGCCTATTACAAATTTCATACCGAAAAAAATTGTTTATGGACCGAAAGACTATGTATCCATATGAAATTATTCGACCCATTCTAACTTAGCCATTTTACTACCATTTAACTAGTAAACCTAAGGCGCTTATTACCCAACTTCCGGGGCTTATTATCACCGGCACTTCATTACCAAACCTATGGCTTAGTGCTCTTGTGACCATTTCCGCCATTTCTATTTACTTACAATATTATCATTACAATGTAACATTATTCGACCCGTTTGGTTCATCTTCGGAAATCCTCTATTTTGATGACTACCAAACGACTACAAACCAATTCTTAGCATACGGATTAAGTAATGAACAAGGTCGCTACAATCAACACAAATTTTAATCAACAACGCATAGTTTAACAGCGATTCATTCAGTGTAACGGGTCAAGTTACATACCTTTAAAGCAAGCCCTTCAAACGTGCGTCCACACCGGTTTGTCCGCTTGATGCCCCGGCTTCCCTTCCTATAGAGTTCAATCAGTTTATGTTTAGAACTCTTTGTTTCACATATATAACGCACATTTTTTCATACATCATAATTATGCGTTTTTAACTTAAACATTTCAGTTTCAAGCTTTCTTTGAGGCATTTCAACAAACATTTCAAGGGCAGATTTTACATGATTACATATCCAATCCCTAACTTATCATTTAGCCCTAATTTCACATCATTCAACCATTTTACACAATTGTTAGCTTCTATAATTCTGAAGTTACTTCACAATTGTCAAATTACACTAGAACAACACCCAATCTCCTAGTGTTTATCAAATTTTACATAACCCACTAATCACCTACAATGGTGTTCATGGATTTTACTAAGATTTCACATGATTTCAACTTGTATTTGTCTAGGGTTTGTCCCTAGACACTATAGTGTTCCTAAATCATCATAAAACACACATGCAACCATAAATTTCAGATTTTCCCAATTTCATGAGAATTTCAAGTTGAGAGTTTTCATCAAATTTTACATACCTTGTAATCCTCTTGTGCTGAGGATCAATAATCTATACTCGGATTTTGATTTTGACTTGATTTGAACCCTCAATTTGTGAGTTTTAGTGATGAACTAGGGTTTGGATGGAGCTTGGGGTCGCCCCTGCTCTTGGTCGATTTCAACAAAACACAGACAATGTGTTCTGTGTTTTAATTTTGTTAATTCAATAAAATTAGTTTTCATTTAGGCACATTTAGTCCCTCATTTTCATTTTTTTGTTTGTTTGAATCCCCTAACTACTCATAAGTGACTACTAACTTAGTTAGTGCCATTTATAGTTAGTTTATTTTACTATTTTACTTACAACTAATTTGTAAATTTATGAACTCGTATTTTCGGGATGTTACAAGTTTGTAACACCCCAAAAATATAAAACTTTATATTAGAATTATAAAGTATAAATAAATGAGAATTTACTAACTAGGAATTTTAACCTAGTTAGTTACAAGTCTAGAAATAGCTTATGATAGAGTTAAAAGCAACTAAACTATAAGTTGAACATAGTGGGAGGGCCTAAGTTGTAAGAAATTGAAACTATATTATTAATTTTAATAAAAATCAAAACCAAACACCCATTTGAGGATGTCTGGTCGTACAGGAGAAGGCAGGGGCGACTCCCCACTCTCAAAAACCTAGAAATCACTAAAACTCTCAAATTGAAGGCTCAATCAAAGCTGAAATCGAAATTAAAGCATAGATTATTGATCCTCATCGCAAGAGGATTCCAAGGTATGTAAAATTTAAGGAAAACTCTCAACTTGAAATTCTCATGAAATTGGGAAAATATGAAATTATGGTTGCATGTGTGTATTATGATGATTTAGGAACAATTATAGTGTCTAGGGACAAACCCTAGACAAATACAAGTTGAAATCATGTGAAATTTTAGTAAAATCCATGAGCACCATTGTAGGTGATTAGTGGGTTATGTAGAATGTGATAATCACTAGGAGATTTGGTATTATTCTAGTGTAATTTGACAATTGTGAGGTAACTTCAGAATTATAGAAGCTAACAATTGTGTAAAATGGTTGAATGATGTGAAATTAGGGCTAAGTGATAAGCTAGAAACTTGATATTTAATCATGTAAAATCTGCCCTTAATGTGTTTGTGAAAATGCCTCTAAGAAGGCTTAAAAACTGAAATTCCAAGTTTAAACGCATAATTATGATGTTTCGGTGTATTATGCGAATTATGATTTAAAGAGAGTTCTAAACATATCATAAATGAACTCTATAGGAACGGGCGCAGGAGCGTCAAGCGGACAAGCGGGTGGCGAACCACGTTTGAAAGGCCTACTTTGAAGGTATGTCACTTGACCCGTTACATTCGTTGAATTGATGTTAAACCATGTGTGGTTGATTAAAAGTTGTGTTGATTGTAGCGACCATGTTCGTTACTTAAATCCGTAGGTTAAGAATTAGTTTGGAGTCGTTTGGTAGTCATCAAAATGGAGGATTTCCATAGATGAACCAAACGGGTCAAATAATGTCACATTGTAATGATAATATTGTAATTAAATAGAAATGGCGAAAATGGTCACAAGAGCACGAAGCCATAAGTTTGGTAATGAAGTGCCGGTGATAATAAGCCCCGGAAGTTGGGTAATAAACGCCTTAGGTTTGCTAGTCAATTGGTAGTGAATTGTGTTAAGTAGAAATGGGTCGAATAATTCCATATGGTCATATAGTCTTTCGGTCCGTAAACAAATTTTTCGGTATGAAATTTGTAATAGGCATGTCGGTAATGAATTTACAGATGCATAGGAAAAAGAATCACATAAAACGGACTTACGAGTCAAAAGTTATGGCCATTTTAAGTTGGGACTTGAATAAACATGGAGCTGGGTTTGTTTAGCATCAGCAAAAGCAAGAGTCTGTTGAAATAGGGGCTAGGCGTCATGCGAGCCCCCTTGGCGTCGCGTGACGCCCTCATTCCGGAAACCTTTATTTTTTTTCTTAAATGTTGACCCATGGAACTTGTTGGTATCCATTTTAACTTGATCAAAACTAACTTTTGTTGTGGTTTTGATCTTAGGTGATGATGGAAACTAACCGGAAGATGATCGAGCAAACTTTTGAAGAACCGAACACTACTTACAAGCTTCCGCAATGTTTTAAATCTTTAATAAACTTTGTTTATGGGTTGTAAACAATTGTTAAACAACTTTTGAAATGTTTTAACTTAGTCGTTAGTTGACTAAGGTTTGTGCTACTTATGAACTTCTTTTATGAAATTTATGTAAATTAAGCATCTTTTATTTACAATGGTATAATCTATTATTAAATTCAAGTAAAATTAGACGGGTGTTACAAGTTGGTAATCAGAGCTTAAGGTTGTCAACAAAGTGTTCGGTTCAAGCTCGATCCATCGTCCGGTAAGAATTAACTTATTATGCTAATAAATTAGGTCTTACGTAAGAAATAAGAAATGAATTGAGATGCATACGAAGAGTGTGTTAACACACTCAAACCCGGAAAGTGCATTAAATGTGAACGGTTAAAGCAAGTTAGGAACTTGGCTAAACCGAAACAAATGAAGCAATGTTATAAATGAAATGTTTAACGTTTAAATATAAACATTTCAGTTTCAAGATGTCTGATGGGAATGATGATAATCCGGTGCAAATAAGCACCGAACAAATGAAAGAGATAATTGCCGAAGAGGTAGGGAAGGCAATTGAAGGAAGTCTATCTGGGTTTATAGACAAGATTCAAAGCATGGTGTTGTCGCTTGTTGAAGAGCGAGTCAAAAGGTTGGAAGATAATGTCAACCTTATAAAAGAAAGGTCGGGAGAACGCAAAGGGTGTTCATATAAGGAATTCATGGCGTGTAAACCGCCAATATATAACGGGGAGGTTGACTCGATAATTTGCCAAAGAAGGATAAGTGATGTGGAAGGGGTGTTTGAACGAACCCATTGTGACGTAGGTGACTTTGTTGCTTACGGAACGGGTCAATTGAGAAATCAAGCCAAGGATTGGTGGGATAACAAAAAGAAGGAAATGGGAGCCGAAGCGGCGAGGTCCTTCCAACTCACCGCGGCTGAAGCGAAAACAGAACCCGATGTGGTCTCAGGTATATTCACAATTAACTCAATTCCAGCACGTGTATTGTTTGATACGGGTGCGAATAAATCCTTCATTTCGCATGGATTTATTCGACATCCTTCATTTGTATTGACGAAATTATCTGTGCCCTTAGAAGTTGAAATAGGGGACAACAAAAGTTTTATAGTTTGTGATGTTTGTCGAGGCTGTAAATTAAGCATCGAAGATGAGGAATACTTGATAGACTTAATCCCGATGTCAATGGGGGAATTTCAAGTAGTCGTTGGGATGGATTGGCTATCTCAGCACCATTCAAAGGTCGTGTGTTTTCGTAAAGAGATAAAACTAACATCTCCGAGCGGGAAACACGTCACTATCTATGGCGAAAAAGGAGGCAACCCTATAGTATGCTCAATGTTGAAAGCTCTCAAGCTTATGAAGCGAGGATGCAAGGCATTCATGATATACGCAAATGAGCCCGAGAAAGAATCACGGAAGATTGGAGATGTACCAGTAGTACGAGACTATGAAGATGTGTTTCCGGAAGATTTACCGGGGTTACCGCCTGAACGGGAAGTAGAGTTCGGGATCGAATTGATTCCGGGCGCAAAACTCGTAGCAAAAGCCCCGTACCGACTCGCACCATCGGAATTACAAGAGTTGATGTCCCAAATTCAAGAGCTGCTTGACAAGGGATTCATAAGGCCGAGTGTGTCTCCTTGGGGCGCACCGGTATTGTTCGTGAGAAAGAAAGACGGAAGCATGCGCATGTGTATCGATTACCGGGAGTTAAACAAACTCACGGTAAAGAACCGATACCCGCTTCCGAGGATAGATGATTTATTCGACCAATTACAAGGTGCGAACTGGTTTTCAAAAATTGACCTTAGATCTGGGTATCACCAACTAAAGGTCAAGGAAGAAGATGTGCCGAAGACGGCTTTCCGCACGAGATACGGACATTACGAATTCCTCGTGATGTCATTTGGGCTAACAAATGCACCCGCGGCCTTCATGGACCTCATGAATCGGGTTTGCAAGCCAATGTTGGATAAGTCGGTCATCGTGTTTATCGATGATATTTTAGTGTATTAGAAAAGCGAAGCTGAACACGCACACCACTTACAAGAAGTGTTAGAGACACTTAGACGAGAAAGGCTGTATGCAAAATTCTCTAAGTGTGCCTTTTGGTTAAGAGAGGTACAATATCTTAGCCACATCATAAGTGCTGACGGAGTATTGGTGGATCCGTCAAAGATCGAGGCCGTATCAAAATGGAATCCCCCGAAGAACCCTTCGGAAATTAGAAGCCTTTTGGGGCTTGCGGGATACTATAGGAGATTCATTTAAGATTTCTCTAAGATTGCGTCACCACTAACAAAGCTAACCCGAAAGAAAGAAAGAAAAGTTCATTTGGGGTGTCGATCAAGAAAGAGCGTTTCAAACGCTAAAAGAAAAGTTAACTCAAGCTCCAGTACTGACATTGACGGACGGAGTCGAAGACATGGTTTATTCGGATGCTTCACTATCGGGGCTCGGATGCGTGTTGATGCAACGGGGCAAAGTTATAGCTTATGCCTCGAGGCAATTGAAGATACACGAGAAGAAATATCCCACGCACGATCTCGAGTTGGCTGCGGTGGTATTTGCATTAAAAATATGGAGGCACTACTAGTATGGGGTAAAGTGCACCATATTTACCGATCACAAGAGCTTAAAGTACTTCTTAAATCAAAAGGAGTTAAATATGCGACAAAGGCGATGGTTAGAAATAGTGAAAGATTTTAACTGTGAAATACACTATCACCCCGGAAAGGCAAATGTGGTGGCGGTTGCTCTGAGCAGAAAAGCGGACTATGTCCCAATACGAGTATGGTCGATGCAGCTCGTGGTGACCTCGGGTATTCTTGAACGTATTCGAGAGGCGCAATTAGAAGCAGTAAAAGAGGAGAATTGGAAGAAAGAAAGAATAATCGGTCAGTTGAAAGATTTGTCGGATGGGAATAACGGGTTAAAGACTCGATCCGGAAGGATATGGGTTCCAAATACTTGTGGGGTGAAGGCGCTTCTACTTGATGAAGCACATAAATCCCGATATTCTATTCATCCGGGTGCGGCCAAGATGTACAATGATCTAAAACAAAACTATTGGTGGCCCGGAATGAAAAGAGATGTGGCGAAGTACGTGGAAAAATGCTTGACATGTTTACAACTCAAGGCGGAACACCAAAAACGATACGGTAAACTTCAACCGTTGGAAATTCCGGTTTGGAAATGAGAACATATTACGATGGACCTATTAACCAAACTACCAAAGACAAACCGCGGTTTCGATGCCATATGGGTAGTGGTGGATAGATTGACGAAAAGTGCTCACTTCATTCCGATTCGTGAGACTTATACGTCAGAAAAGATGTCAGAAGTTTATACTCAACAAGATAATAGCACGTCATGGAGTACCGGTATCCATCGTGTCTGATAGGGATACCCGGTTCACTTCAAATTTCTGGCGAGATTTCCAAGAGCAAATGGGAACTAAATTGTTCATTAGCACTGCGTACCATCCTCAAACAAATGGACAGAGTGAAAGAACAATACAAACCTTGGAGGACATGCTACGGGCGTGTATAATCGACTTTGGAGGAAGTTGGGATGTTTACCTACCGTTAGTCGAGTTTTCGTATAATAACCGCTACCATGCTAGTATTAAGATGGCACCATACGAAATGCTCTATGGTAGGAAGTGCCGAACCCCGGTATGTTGGGGTGAAGTGGGTCCACGTGAACTTGCCCACCAAGATGTAGTACGAGCCACTAATGAAAAGATTGATGTGGTTCGGGCACACTTGAAAGCGGCCCAAGATAGACAAAAGGCGTATGCTGACAAAAGGAACAGGCCAATCGAATTCCAGGTTGGCGATAAGTTTATGCTGAAAGTATCGCCGTGGAAGGGGATAATACGATTCAGAAAAAGAGGAAAGTTGAGCCCAAGATTTATTGGGCCATTCAGAATCACTGAACGGGTTGGTAAAGTAGCTTATCTTCTCGAATTACCCGAGGAGTTGAGTGGGATTCATAGCACATTCCACGTGTCACACCTCCGAAAATGTTTGGCAGACGAAACTACTCGTATCCACTACGATGATATCGAGGTGGATAACAGCCTCAACTATGCAGTAAAACCAATTGCGATTTTAGATCGTAAAGAGAAGAGTTTGAGGAACAAAGCGATTAATCAAGTCAAGGTCAAATGGGAGCATAGGAAAGGTTAGGACACTACGTGGGAGTCCGAAGAGGAGATGCGACGTCTCCACCCTACATTTTTTGGTACGTACTTCGGTTTCGGGGACGAAACCCTTTTTAAGGGGGGTGGACTTGTAACACCCCGAAAATATAAAACTTTATATTAGAATTATAAAGTATAAATAAATGAGAATTTACTAACTAGGAATTTTAACCTAGTTAGTTACAAGTCTAGAAATAGCTTATGATAGAGTTAAAAGCAACTAAACTATAAGTTAAACATAGTGGGAGGGCCTAAGTTGTAAGAAATTGAAACTATATTATTAATTTTAATAAAAATCAAAACCAAACACCCATTTGAGGATGTCTGGTCGTACAGGAGAAGGCAGGGGCGACTCCCCACTCTCAAAAACCTAGAAATCACTAAAACTCTCAAATTGAAGGCTCAATCAAAGCTGAAATCAAAATTAAAGCATAGATTATTGATCCTCATCGCAAGAGGATTCCAAGGTATGTAAAATTTAAGGAAAACTCTCAACTTGAAATTCTCATGAAATTGGGAAAATCTGAAATTATGGTTGCATGTGTGTATATTATGATGATTTAGGAATAATTATAGTGTCTAGGGACAAACCCTAGACAAATAAAAGTTGAAATCATGTGAAATTTTAGTAAAATCCATGAGCACCATTGTAGGTGATTAGTGGGTTATGTAGAATTTGATAATCACTAGGAGATTGGGTGTTATTCTAGTGTAATTTGACAATTGTGAGGTAACTTCAGAATTATAGAAGCTAACAATTGTGTAAAATGGTTGAATGATGTGAAATTAGGGCTAAGTGATAAGCTAGAGACTTGATATTTAATCATGTAAAATCTGCCCTTAATGTGTTTGTGAAAATGCCTCTAAGAAGGCTTAAAAACTGAAATTCCAAGTTTAAACGCATAATTATGATGTTTCGGTGTATTATGCGAATTATGATTTAAAGAGAGTTCTAAACATATAATAAATGAACTCTATAGGAACGGGCGCAGGAGCGTCAAGCGGACAAGCGGGTGGCGAACCACGTTTGAAAGGCCTACTTTGAAGGTATGTAACTTGACCCGTTACATTCGATGAATTGATGTTAAACCATGTGTTGTTGATTAAAAGTTGTGTTGATTGTAGCGACCATGTTCGTTACTTAAATCCGTAGGTTAAGAATTAGTTTGGAGTCGTTTGGTAGTCATCAAAATGGAGGATTTCCATAGATGAACCAAACGGGTCAAATAATGTCACATTGTAATGATAATATTGTAATTAAATAGAAATGGCGAAAATGGTCACAAGAGCACGAAGCCATAAGTTTGGTAATGAAGTGTCGGTGATAATAAGCCCCGGAAGTTGGGTAATAAACGCCTTAGGTTTGCTAGTCAATTGGTAGTGAATTGTGTTCAGTAGAAATGGGTCGAATAATTCCATATGGTCATATAGTCTTTCGGTCCGTAAACAAATTTTTCGGTATGAAATTTGTAATAGGCATGTCGGTAATGAATTTACAGATGCATAGGAAAAAGAATCACCTAAAACGGACTTACGAGTCAAAAGTTATGGCCATTTTAAGTTGGGACTTGAATAAACATGGAGCTGGGTTTGTTCAGCATCAGCAAAAGCAAGAGTCTGTTGAAATAGGGGCTAGGCGTCACGCGAGCCTCCTTGGCGTCGCACGACGCCCTCATTTCGGAAACCTTTATTTTTTTTCTTAAATGTTGACCCATGGAACTTGTTGGTATCCATTTTAACTTGATCAAAACTAACTTTTGTTGTGGTTTTGATCTTAGGTGATGATGGAAACTAACCGGAAGATGATCGAGCAAACTTTTGAAGAACCGAACACTACTTACAAGCTTCCGCAATGTTTTAAATCTTTAATAGACTTTGTTTATGGGTTGTAAACAATTGTTAAACAACTTTTGAAATGTTTTAACTTAGTCGTTAGTTGACTAAGGTTTATGCTACTTATGACCTTCTTTCATGAAATTTATGTAAATTAAGCATCTTTTATTTACAATGGTATAATCTATTATTAAATTCAAGTATAATTTGACGGGTGTTACATGTTAATTGGGTTTTAATTTGTTGGTATAAACTTCTAAGAACCAAGTATTTACTATGTGAATCCATGTAAAATTGTGTTATAGGGATAATACTAACTCGGATAGTGGTGGAATTCATGAAATTTGGTGATTTGGTCGAAAGAATGTTAGATTATGTTATGTTAAAGATAATGAATGGATGATACTTGAGCTTAGTAAGAGAACATGGTGTTTGATTCTTTGAATTAGGAAGATTAAGCGGGAACATGTTGTACATTGTGATTACATCATTGTATGCACACTAAGTGTTTGGCGAAATGTCAATACCAAGACTATTGTTGAATACATGATTAAATGAGAGTAAATGTAACACCCCAAAAACGGGTTTGGTAATCAAACCACGTTAATAATAAAAGACGGGTAAAATACCGTTAGCGGTAAAAGTAACCCGGTAAATATTAGGATTTAAACAAAAATAAACCTAATATTTAATAAAACGTGAATAAATGCTTCTAAGGAAAATAAAGTTTATAAAAGGCCCGAGTTAACGGGACCTAAAATAAACTTAGTCATAAATATTCCCAAACCCGCTAAGTTAACTAGGAATATTAAACCTAGTTAATAAGTGAGAATATTGTTGAAAATAATTAGGTTGTGACCTAATTAATAACTAACCAAACACGAGGGACCAAAGCCGGGTATCTTGCAAATGGAATTATAAACTTAAAAAGAAAACACAACACACACACTCTTGTGTGTGTGCGTGCGTGAGATGATCAGGAGACAAGCTCCATGGGAGCTAACCCTAAAACTCAACAAAACCTTCAAATTGGAGGATCAATCGAAGGCCAAATTCAGATTTGAATACATAGAAACGATCACCAAGTCAAGGGGATCGTAAGGTATGTCGAATTTCTAACATTCATGAAGTTGTGAAAATTAGTTAACTTTGCATGATGCGATCTATGCATGAATCGTAGAGGCTATGGCCGAATTTATGAAGTGTGATTGCTTAGGAACAAACCCTAAGTAGAAATTTGAAGTAAAATTGCTATGATTCGAGTAATTTGATGATTTACCACTTTTAGACAAGTGGGTTTTGATTATGTAGTGAAGATGATGATATACACATGTTTAAAATCATCATAGTTGATAGTAGAAACAAGATACTTGAACAATTTGCAAGTTTGAGTGTTGATCATACATGACTTGAAATGGGTTTTTATAATATGATGATGTTAGTGCCTAATTTGTGATTAGAATCATCATATTAGATAGTAAAGATATAGTACTTGAACAATTTAGGTGTTTGGGTACATGAATCATAATTACCATGAATTGGGTTTGGTTTGAAAAGATGGAATTATGAAAGAAACGCATAATTAGCTAACTTGACTAATTACATAAGATATGGGATAAAACGATTTCTAATCATAATGTTGATTTGCCTTGATTTTGCATATTATATGATTAAAGGTAGTTGATTTTAGAAAGTCAAACTAACCAATGATGAAGTAGAATAGAAGTTTCGACATAAAATCCGTAAGATGAAATAGTCATAATAATGATGACTAATCTAACCATCTTACGAATTATGATGATAGTTTGACTCTTGACAAGCTAGATGGAGGCTTGGGAAAGAAGCGGGTCAAACGGATCGTGTACGCGAAAAGAGCAATAACCGGATGCAAGGTAAGTGAAACTTACACCATTTTGTAGAATACTTATTTATTCTATAAGTTTTAAACTCGATAAAAACAATATTGGGAAATATGGATTTCCGACGCAATTGATACGAGTCGGGACATACACAAAATTAATAAAAACCATGATGAATGGTAAATATGGGTAAATGGTAATATAGCCGTAAATGACAAGCATACAATGAATCTTGAGATGTTACCGTATGGGGTAACTCATAATAAGGATAGGGATAAAATGGTAATTTAGTCGTGTGTCGATAAATATAAGTAAAAGTTACAAGACACCCTACGGCGTAAGCCTAAATGGGTTAAATAACGAGATGGTATATATATATATATATATATACCATTCTAAATTCAAATGCAAAATGTTTGGTCGTTTAGACCAAACGGGTCAAAGGGTGACTTTTAGTGCCATTTGACAAATGATGACTAATAAGTACATGTCAAGTGTTATGCTTACATGATAATAATGGTTTATGGATTAAAGTGCTACGAATTAGCATATTATAGAGGCAAGGTATCGAAACGGGTCAATAAGTTGACCCGAGCCAGGTACGTGTAAATATGGTTGTGGATAACATACTTCATGGCCAAATATGTAGCGAAAACCCTTCGTAGTAAGTGAGGGGCTAATGTTGACTAAAACACCCTTGAAGGGTAAATTGGGCAAACGACCCATAAAGGTTGGTTAGGAACTTATATTATGATTTTGTAACCTTTAGATGCGTATGAAAATTGTAGGCATAAACTATCAAGGGTTAAATGCCTTAAAATGTGTATTGCCACAAAAAAAAAAAAAAAACAAAACAAAACAAAAAAAAAACATTTGAGGGATAAAACTCGGAATAAATAGTCTATTACATCAAATCCACCACGTTCAAAGTTGTGGTGGAAGACTAACCAAAATGAACGAGTGGAATTATGAGGCATAAGGGAAATGAGCGAAATTATGCTTAAAAGGACATAAATGCCCTTAACGGGTCAAAATAAGTACTTGAGTATAAGCGGGTTTAAAATGCGTAGGAAACCCGTGGTTTGAGCCAAATATGATAGACAATATAGAAATTAGGAGATTCACGAGAATTTGGGATCAAACAAACAAGTTTGTTTGATAAATACATGAATGGGTCAAAATAGGTAAATTTTAATTTAAGCCTAAAGCTTAAAACTCTATAAATTTGTCAATCCGGATGTCAGATGTTAACTCCATAAGATGGAGAATCAAATTACGAACGCGTAGGAAAAAGAATCGCGCAAAACGGATGTGTAGATTGAAAGTTATGCACATTTTCGTAAAAAGAATCGGAGCTGGAAAATGCAGCATCAGCTGCAAAACATTCTGTCCAGTGAGCTACCGTAAGTTACGGTGGCTACCGTAACTTACGATAGAGGCTGAAGTGTTACGGTGGAATTGTACTGCCTTACGGCAGCCCCTGGATGCTCAGTGGCTACCGTAGCTTACGGTGGCTACCGTAAGCTACGGTAGTGCCCAATATTTTGTTGAAATTTCGCATTCTGGACTCGTTTAAACTCGTTTTAAACACCATATGACTAACTCATTTCATGTTTCATGAAATGTAGGTATTATGCAATGTACCGGAGGTCGATTAAGCTCGAGAAAGAACCGAACACGCTCAAGAATCAAGCTTCCGCAATAGGTTTCGTCGTGTCGTTTCAAACGATGATATAAACGCAAGATGTTGAAACATTCTAAATCTTTAAATGTTTTAAATAACTCTTATTTCGTAAGTACTCGTAATCGTATAAATTCTTATTTATACGAAACTTTTATTAAATATACTATAAAAATTAGTAAGGGTCTTACAGAAAGACTTAAATATTTACGACATGGTATGTCAAACTGAGTTAGGATGCTTAGTTTAGCCTATAAACATGGTTAGATGATTTAAAGTTGAGTTTTAGTCCATGATTTAAAAGATTTACACAGCCGAATTTTGTCAATTTTATAAGATATCTAGATTTTATAAAAAATCATATAAAATCATAGGAAAATAGTGTGATAGTGTATTTTATATGCTTGGAAAGCTTTTTGAATTTTCTAGGATTTGTTTTTGAACATAAAAGGCTAACAAAAATCGTAAACGGGTCAAAATAGATGGTTTTTAGCAGCAACTCGGAGCTTTCAGCAATGCTGATTGAAAAAAATTATGCTGCTGATATGTTTTTAAAAAATCATATAAAATCAACCGTAGCTCAGTTTAAGGCGTAATATATATGGTTGGAAAGTTATCAGAGCGTACGATATTTTATATTTGAACAGGTCGAACTAAATTGGATTGTACAAGGGTGAAAATGGGTCGAAACAACTATTGCACAAAAAGCGCAGCGATAAAAAGAATTTGTTTTATGAACTTAACATGAGTGATTTTCTAGTTACCCATTGCTATAACACTAAATGTTGTTTTGGATGAATCATTAAAATTGCTAATGTGTGCTTAAAGTGTTTATATGCATAAAAATAAACTATGCAAGTGTTCACTTAAATAGGTCAAACGGGTTGACTATAAAGTGAATAATCTAGTAGAGAAGTATTATTGTAAATGAATACATGAGATAGTATGTGGAAACTTATCAATCTATTTGAATGTCTTGTACAACCACAAGGTGTATCCTAATGATTGAAGGAATGAACTTGTTGCCAAGCTAGGTGCGGGAAAGCTTGGAAGACAATATGTCAAACAAGTGGAAATGGCGAGGACTATCCTACGTGCAAAGGTAAGTTAATCTTACTTCTATTATAAGAATGCATATAAATTATTAGTAAATTTGTCTTTTAAACCCGATAGATTATAACTTTGGTTTGTCTTTAAAGAAAGTAAGAATGGGTCTATTCGACCCGGTATAAGTATAAGCAAATTTATTATGTATTATTAAGTGATTTCTAAGTTCAATTATATTGCTTAGCTAAAGTTATGTACGTGTGTTTACTGGAAATCACATAAGGATGGGTATGTAATCTCAAGGTAAGTAGGATGGAAATTGATTATATGTAATTAATTATGCTTGAAACCATGAGAAATAAGTAAACGGGTCATGAATACGAGTGTAATGAATCGGATTGTGGAATTTGGATATTGGGGGTATGAGGATTAGTGTTGGGATGATTTGGGGGTTTGGTAAATTGTTAAATCACGTTTTGGGACCTTCGGGGTGCGCGAACGAGGGGTCAAAAAGCTCAAAAAACAAAAATCCGACGCCGGACCTGCAGGACGTATTTACAATGATTTTTTGGAATTCGTATGTTTTCACAACAACATTATTCGCATGTTCTATTAAAAACCAAATTAACTTGGTGTAAAAAAAAATACTAAAATCCCATGTTGAAGAATTAAATCGCACGTTGATATTATAATTGTGTACAGTTCATACGTTAAGCCATTTTATGCGTTAGCTGGCCTCTATATATATGTGTGTGTGTGTCTATATATATATAGAGAGAGAGAAAGAAGGATCCGTTAGGAACTGTAACACCCTTCTAGTTTTACTTGAATTTAATAATAGTTTATACCATTTTTAATAAATGATGCTTAATTAACACAGATTTCATAAGTAGCATAAACCTTAGTCAGCCAACGACTAACTTAAAACATTTCCAAAAGTTGTTTAACAATTGTTTACAACCCATAAACATAAACTAATAAAGTTTTAAAACATTGCGGAAGCTTGTATGTAGTGTTCGGTTCTTCAAAATCTAGCTCGATCATCTTCTGATTACTTTCCAACATCACCTAAGATCAAAACCATAACAAATGTTAGTTTTGATCAAGTTACAATGGATACAAACAAGTTCCAAAGGTCAGCAACCAAGAAAAAAATAAAAAAAATTCGGAACAGGGCTTCGCGTGACGCCAAGGACCCTCGCGTCACGCCTAGCCCCTATTTTCTCAGAATGTTCATTTCTTGGTGCTGCAGATTCCCAGCTCCAAGTTTAATCAAGTTCCAACTTAAAATGACCAAAACTTTTGACTCGTAAGTCCGTTTTAGGTGATTCTTTTTCCTATGCGTCTGTAAATTCATTACCAACATGCCTATTACAAATTTCATACCGAAAAATTTGTTTACGGACCAAAAGACTATGTATCCATATGAAATTATTCGACCCATTCTAACTTAGCCATTTTACTACCATTTAACTAGTAAACCTACGGCGCTTATTACCCAACTTCCGGGGCTTATTATCACCGGCACTTCATTACCAAACCTATGGCTTCGTGCTCTTGTGACCATTTCCGCCATTTCTATTTACTTACAATATTATCATTACAATGTAACATTATTCGACCCGTTTGGTTCATCTTCGGAAATCCTCCATTTTGATGACTACCAAACGAATACAAACCAATTCTTAGCATACAAATTAAGTAATGAACAAGGTCGCTACAATCAACACAACTTTTAATCAACAACGCATAGTTTAACAGCGATTCATTCAATGTAACGGGTCAAGTTACATACCTTTAAAGCAAGCTCTTCAAACGTGCGTCCACACCGGTTTGTCCGCTTGATGCCCCGGCTTCCCTTCCTATAGAGTTCAATCACTTTATGTTTAGAACTCTTTGTTTCACATATATAACGCACATTTTGCCATACATCATAATTATGTGTTTTTAACTTAAACATTTCAGTTTCAAGCTTTCTTTGAGGCATTTCAACAAACATTACAAGGGCAGATTTTACATGATTACATATCCAATCCCTAACTTATCATTTAGCCCTAATTTCACATCATTCAACCATTTTACACAATTGTTAGCTTTTATAATTCTGAAGTTACTTCACAATTATCAAATTACACTAGAACAACACCCAATCTCCTAGTGTTTATCAAATTTTACATAACCCACTCATCACCTACAATGGTGTTCATGGATTTTACTAAGATTTCACATGATTTCAACTTGTATTTGTCTAGGGTTTGTCCCTAGACACTATAGTGTTCCTAAATCATCATAAAACACACATGTAACCATAAATTTCAGATTTTTCCAATTTCATGAGAATTTCAAGTTGAGAGTTTTCATCAAATTTTACATACCTTGTAATCCTCTTGTGATGAGGATCAATAATCTATACTCGGATTTTGATTTTGACTTGATTTGAACCCTCAATTTGTGTGTTTTAGTGATGAACTAGGGTTTGGATGGAGCTTGGGGTCGCCCCTGCTCTTGGTCGATTTCAACAAAACACAGACAATGTGTTTTGTGTTTTAATTTTGTTAATTCAATAAAAATAGTTTTCATTTAGGCACATTTAGTCCCTCATTTTCATTTTTTTGTTTGTTTGAATCCCCTAACTACTCATAAGTGACTACTAACTTAGTTAGTGTCATTTCTAGTTAGTTTATTTTACTATTTTACTTACAACTAATTTGTAAATTTATGAACTCGTATTTTCGGGATGTTACAAGTCCATCCCCCTTAAAAGGGTTTCGTCCCCGAAACCAAAGTACGTACCAAATAAAATAGGGTAGAGACGTCGCATTTCCTCTTCGGACTCCCATGTGGTATCCGCACCCTTTCCGTGTTCCCATTTAACCTTCACTTGGTTAATCACCTTGTTTCTCAAGCTCTTCTCTTTACGATCTAAAATCGCAATTGGTTTTACGGCATAGTTGAGACTGTTATCCACCTCAATATCATTGTAGTGGATACGAGCAGTTTCGTCTGCTAAACATTTACGGAGATGTGACACGTGGAATGTGCTATGAATCCCACTCAACTCCTCGGATAATTCGAGACGATATGCCACCTTACCAACCCGTTCGGTGATTCTGAATGGTCCAATAAACCTCGGGCTTAGCTTCCCCCATTTTCTGAATCTAATAACGCCCTTCCATGGGGAAACTTTTAGCATAACCATGTCGCCAACTTGGAATTCGATTGGCCTATTCCTTTTATCAGCATACGCCTTTTGCCTATCTTCAGCCGCTTTCAAGTGTGCCCGAACCACATCAATCTTTTCATTAGTGGCTTGTACTATATCTTGGTGGGCGAGTTCACGTGGTCCCACTTCACCCCAACATACCGGGGTTCGGCATTTCCTACCATAGAGCATTTCGTATGGCGCCATCTTAATACTAGCGTGGTAGCTGTTATTATACGAAAACTCGACTAACGGTAGGTAAACATCCCAACTTCCTCCAAAGTCGATTATACACGCCCGTAGCATGTCCTCCAATGTTTGTATTGTTCTTTCACTTTGTCCATCTGTTTGAGGATAGTACGCAGTGCTTATGAACAATTTGTTTCCCATTTGCTCTTGGAAATCTCGCCAGAAATTTGAAGTAAACCGGGTATCCCTATCAGACACGATGGATACCGGTACTCCATGACGTGCTATTATTTAATTAGTATAAACTTCTGACATCTTTTCTGACGTATAAGTCTCACGAATCGGAATGAAGTGAGCACTTTTCGTCAATCTATCCACCACTACCCATATGGCATCGAAACCACGATTTGTCTTAGGCAATTTGGTTAATAGGTCCATTGTAATATGTTCCCATTTCCGAACCGGGATTTCTAACGGTTGGAGTTTGCCGTATGGTTTTTGGTGCTCCGCCTTGACTTGTAGACATGTCAAGCATTTTTCCACATACTTCGCCACATCCCTCTTCATTCCAGGCCACCAATAATTTTGTTTCAGATCATTGTACATCTTGGTTGGACCCAGATGAATTGAATATCGAGATTTATGAGCTTCATCAAGTAGAAGCGTCTTCACTCCACAAGTATTTGGAACCCATGTCCTTCCGAATCGAGTCTTCAACCCGTTATTCCCATCTGACAAATCTTTCAACTGACCGATTATTCTTTCTTTCTTCCAACTCTCCTCTTTCACTGCTTCTAATTGTGCCTCTCAAATACGTTCAAGTATACCCGAGGTCACCACGAGCTGCATCGATCTTACACGTATTGGGACATAGTCCGCTTTTCTGCTCAGAGCATCCGCTACCACATTTGCCCTTCCGGGGTGATAGTGTATTTCACAGTCGAAATCTTTCACCGTTTCTAGCCATCGCCTTTGTCGCATATTTAACTCCTTCTGATCGAAGAAGTATTTCAGGCTCTTGTGATCGGTGAATATGGTGCACTTTACCCCATATAAGTAGTGCCTCCATATTTTTAAGGCAAATACCACCGCAGCCAACTCGAGATCGTGCATTGGATATTTCTTCTCGTGTATCTTCAATTGTCTCGAGGCATAAGCTATAACTTTGCCCCGTTGCATCAGAACGCATCCGAGCCCCGATAGTGAAGCATCCGAATAAACCACCATGTCTTCGACTCCGTCCGGTAATGTCAGTACCAGAGCTTGAGTTAACTTCTCTTTTAGCGTTTGAAACGCTCTTTCTTGGTCGACACCCCAAATGAACTTTTCTTTCTTCCGGGTTAGCTTTGTTAGCGGTGACGCAATCTTGGAGAAATCTTGAATGAATCTCCTATAGTATCCCGCGGGCCCCAAAAAGCTTCTAATTTCCGAAGGGTTCTTCGGGGGATTCCATTTTGACACGGCCTCAATCTTTGACGGATCCACCAATATTTCGTCGGCACTTATGACGTGGCCAAGAAATTGTACCTCTCGTAACCAAAAGGCACACTTAGAGAATTTTGCACACAACCTTTCTCGTCTAAGTGTCTCTAACACCTCTTGTAAGTGGTGTGCGTGTTCAGCTTCGCTTTTCGAATACACCAAAATATCATCGATAAACACGATGACCGACTTATCCAACATTGGCTTGCAAACCCGGTTCATTAGGTCCATGAAAGCCGCGGGTGCATTTGTTAGCTCAAATGACATCACGAGGAATTCGTAATGTCCATATCGCGTACGAAAAGCTGTCTTCGGCACATCTTCCTCCTTGACCTTTAGTTGGTGATACCCCGATCTAATGTCAATTTTTGAAAACCAGTTCGCACCTTGTAATTGGTCGAATAAATCATCTATCCTCGGAAGCGGGTATCGGTTCTTTACCGTGAGTTTGTTTAAGTCCCGGTAATCGATACACATCCGCATGCTCCCGTCTTTCTTTTTCACGAACAGTACCGGTGCACCCCAAGGAGACACACTCGGCCTTATAAATCCTTTATCAAGCAGGTCTTAAATCTGGGACATCAACTCTTGTAATTCCGACGGTGCGAGTCAGTACGGTGCTTTAGCTACGGGTTTGCGCCCGGAATCAATTCGATCCCGAACTCTACTTCCCGTTCAGGCGGTATCCCTGGTAAATCCTCCGGAAACACATCTTCATAGTCTCGCACTACCGGTACATCTTCAATCTTCCGTGATTCCTTCTCGGGTTCATTTGCGAATATCATGAATGCCTTGCATCCTCGCTTCATAAGCTTGTGAGCTTTCAACATTGAGCATACTACGGGGTTACCTCCTTTTTCGCCATAGATGGTGACGTGTTTCCCGCTCGGAGATGTTAGTTTTATCTCTTTACGAAAACACACTACCTTTGCATGGTGCTGAGATAGCCAATCCATCCCAACAACTACTTGAAATTCCCCCATTGACATCGGGATTAGGTCTATCAAGTATTCCTCATTGTCGATGCTTAATTTGCAGCCTCGACAAACATCACAAACTATAAAACTTTTGTTGTCCCCTATTTCAACTTCTAAGGGAACAGATAATTTCGTCAATACAAAAGAAGGATGTCGAATAAATCCATACGAAATGAAGGATTTATTCGCACCCGTATCAAACAATACACGTGCTGGAATTGAGTTAATTGTGAATATACCTAAGACCACATCGGGTTCTGTTTTCGCTTCAGCCGCGGTAAGTTGAAAGGACCTAGCCTTTGCTTTGGGAGGTTCTGTTGGAGGCTCTTTTGTGTCTCTCTTTCCCACTAACTCGGGGCATTCAGACTTCTTGTGACCGGGTTGATAACACTTGTAACAAACGGAAACTTTTCCAGGACATAGCGATGCAGTGTGCCCCGTCTTCCCACATATCGGACACGGCTTGTCTTTGAAGCGGCACTCACCCTTGTGCCCCTTTCCACATACTTTACAGCTTGGCGACCCGCCTTTAGCCTCCGCTTTCTTCCCCGGTTCAGCAGTTCTAGCTTTCTTTGTAGGGCTTGGATTCACATCTTGTGCCCTCCGCTCGCCCCTTTCAACTTGTTTCTTTAACTCAATTTCCCGCTCCCGGGCGGTGTTGATGATTTCTGTGAGAGTTTCATATTTTGAGGGAGTCATAAACTCCCGGTATTCAGCACTCAGCATGTTGTAATAATAGTATATCTTTTGCTCTTCAGTGGTGACTAACTCGTCACAGAATCTCAGCTTATCCATGAAGATGCCCGAGATCTTATCAATTGATTCTCCCTTTTGTCTTAACTGGATAAATTCTTCTTTGATCCTGTTAATAACCGCTTTGGGACTATGGTGTTTAAGGAATGGTACCTTAAAATCGTCCCAAGTCATAACCCTCGCCGCTTCGGCTCCCATTTCCTTCTTCTTATTGTCCCACCAATCCTTGGCTTGATTTCTCAATTGACCCGTTCCGTAAGCAACAAAGTCACCTACGTCACAGTGGGTTCGTTCAAACACTCCTTCGACATCACTTATCCATCTTTGGCAAATTATCGGGTCAACCTCCCCGTTATAGATTGGTGGTTTGCACGCCATGAATTCCTTGTACGAACACCCTTTGCGTTCTCCCGACTTTTCTTTTATAAGGTTGACATTATCTTCCAACCTTTTGACTCGCTCTTCAACAAGCGACAACACCGTACTTTGAATCTTGTCTATAAACCCGGATAGACTACCTTCAATTGCCTTCCCTACTTCTTCGGCAATTATCTCTTTCATTTGTTCGGTGCTTGTTTGCACCGGATCATCATCGTTTCCATCAGACATCTTGAAACTGAAATGTTTACATTTAAACGTTAAACATTTCATTCATAACATTGCTTTGTTTATTTCGGTTTAGCCAAGTTCTTAACTTGCTTTAACCGTTCACATTTAATGCACTTTCCGGGTTTGAGTGTGTTTAACACGCTCTTCCCATGCACATCCATTCCTTTCTCATTCTTACATAAGACATAATTTGTTAACATAATAAGTTAATTCTTACCGGACGATTGATCAAGCTTGAACCGAACACTTTGTTGACAACCTTAAGCTCTGATACCAACTTGTAACACCCTTCTAGTTTTACTTGAATTTAATAATAGTTTATACCATTTTTAATAAATGATGCTTAATTAACATAGATTTCATAAGTAGCATAAACCTTAGTCAACCAACGACTAAGTTAAAACATTTCCAAAAGTTGTTTAACAATTGTTTACAACCCATAAACATAGACTAATAAAGTTTTAAAACGTTGCGGAAGCTTGTATGTAGTGTTCGATTCTTCAAAATCTAGCTCGATCATCTTCCGGTTACTTTCCAACATCACCTAAGATCAAAACCATAACAAATGTTAGTTTTGATCAAGTTACAATGGATACAAACAAGTTCCAAAGGTCAGCAAGCAAGAAAAAAATAAAAAAAATTCGGAAGAGGGCTTCGCGTGACGCCAAGGACCCTCGCGTCACGCCTAGCCCCTATTTTCTCAGAATGTTCATTTCTTGGTGCTGCAGATTCCCAGCTCCAAGTTTAATCAAGTTCCAACTTAAAATGACCATAACTTTTGACTCGTATGTCCGTTTTAGATGATTCTTTTTCCTATGCGTCTGTAAATTCATTACCAACATGCCTATTACAAATTTCATACCGAAAAATTTGTTTACGGACCAAAAGACTATGTATCCATATGAAATTATTCGACCCATTCTAACTTAGCCATTTTACTACCATTTAACTAGTAAACCTACGGCGCTTATTACCCAACTTCCGGGGCTTATTATCACCGGCACTTCATTACCAAACCTATGGCTTCGTGCTCTTGTGACCATTTCCGCCATTTCTATTTACTTACAATATTATCATTACAATGTAACATTATTCGACCCGTTTGGTTCATCTTCGGAAATCCTCCATTTTGATGACTACCAAACGACTACAAACAAATTCCTTGCATACGGATTAAGTAATGAACAAGGTCGCTACAATCAATACAACTTTTAATCAACAACGCATAGTTTAACAACGATTCATTCAATGTAACGGGTCAAGTTACATACCTTTAAAGCAAGCTCTTCAAACGTGCGTCCACACCGGTTTGTCCGTTTGATGCCCCGGCTTCCCTTCCTATAGAGTTCAATCACTTTATGTTTAGAACTCTTTGTTTCACATATATAACGCACATTTTTCCATACATCATAATTATGCGTTTTTAACTTAAACATTTCAGTTTCAAGCTTTCTTTGAGGCATTTCAACAAACATTTCAAGGGCAGATTTTACATGATTACATATCCAATCCCTAACTTATCATTTAGCCCTAATTTCACATCATTCAACCATTTTACACAATTGTTAGCTTCTATAATTCTGAAGTTACTTCACAATTGTCAAATTACACTAGAACAACACCCAATCTCCTAGTGTTTATCAAATTTTACATAACCCACTAATCACCTACAATGGTGTTCATGGATTTTACTAAGATTTCACATGATTTCAACTTGTATTTGTCTAGGGTTTGTCCCTAGACACTATAGTGTTCCTAAATCATCATAAAACACACATGCAACCATAAATTTCAGATTTTCCCAATTTCATGAGAATTTCAAGTTGAGAGTTTTCATCAAATTTTACATACCTTGTAATCCTCTTGTGATGAGGATCAATAATCTATACTCGGATTTTGATTTTGACTTGATTTGAACCCTCAATTTGTGAGTTTTAGTGATGAACTAGGGTTTGGATGGAGCTTGGGGTCGCCCCTGCTCTTGGTCGATTTCAACAAAACACAGACAATGTGTTTTGTGTTTTAATTTGGTTAATTCTATAAAATTAGTTTTCATTTAGGCACATTTAGTCCCTCATTTTCATTTTTTTGTTTGTTTGAATACCCTAACTACTCATAAGTGACTACTAACTTAGTTAGTGTCATTTCTAGTTAGTTTATTTTACTATTTTACTTACAACTAATTTGTAAATTTATGAACTCGTATTTTCGGGATGTTACAGGAAGCACCCTTTATTGTGAGAAACGCGAGAACCAATGTGAACACAAACAGTAATTCCTAAAAAAATCTAAAAAACACCCAATTTTTTTTTTATTTTTTTACTATTTTTTTTTAGAAAATCGCTATATTTTGTTAATAAAAAAATCAAAAAAAAATCGAGTAACAGTTATCCATGCACATGTGTATATGTATCATTTCTTTGTCAAATTCCATAATTCATTACAAATATTAGTCAATTGAACTTTCATTTACACTACCACGTGTAATACACTACTTTTTACGTTAACAATATTATAAATGCACATGTGCATCTATATGTATCAACATGAAATAAGGTGTTTTGGTACACTACTTTGAATACACTTTCTCTTTTATCTATCATTCCATTCATAATACACAAACATGCACACGTGCATATGTATCATTTCTTTGACAAATTTCGTAACTCATTACAAATATTAGACAGTTGCACTTTCATTTACACTACCATATGTAATACACTACTTTCTACATTACCAATATTAGAAATGCACATGTGCATCTATATGTATCAACATGAAATAAGGTGTTTTGGTACACTACTTTGAATACACTTTCCCTTTTCATATATCATACCATCCATAATACACTACCATTACCTCCTACCATCCATAATACAATATCATTACCTCCTACCATCCATAATACAATACCATTACCAATATTTTGACTTTATTACATGTATATCAACACCATTTATACCATCCAATCATCATATTACATCATAAAGTAACAACTATAGCCAAACCATCAACCACTACATATAACTAACCAAAAAACATGTATATGGGCCTACTTCTCCATTCAAAATCACAAACTTTTTGTACCAAAACATGTTATATCATGGTTATACCTAATGATGCACATGTTCATTTTGAATATTGGTAATGTAAAAAGTAGTGTATTACAGATGGTATTGTAAATTAAAGTGCAATTATCTATTACTGATAACGTATTACGGAATTTGTTGAAGTAATGATACATATGCACATGTGCATGGATAACTGTTACTCGAAAAAAAAAGGTTTTTTTTTTTTTTTTGTAACTAAATATAGCGATTTTGTTAAAAAAATATTAAAAAAAATTTTTGAGTGCTTTTTTGATTTTTTTAGATTTTATTTTGTGTTCACATTGGTTCTCGCGGTTCTCAATAAGAGTGGTTCTCAAATGAATATATATATATATATATATATATATAGAGGCCGGTTAACGTACAATACCTCTTATCATACATTATGTACGCGATGCCCTCAGCCGTACGATCTTCAATCGATCAAACGCGGGCGAAACTAATTTAAATGATTAAATTAATCATTTTAATATATCTAAATCATACCAGGAAGGTTAAAAACGTCATTGCGAGGTCATAAATCTCTGTAATTGACCGATGATGGTTCAAAATCAAACCCTAAATCAAATTCAAAAACCTGAAAATCTTCTTCCCCAACCTCCCTTCGTTCCTTTTAGTGCGATATCGATAGTAAGAACTACTAATTTGGGAGTTGTAAGGGTCAAACGGAAGAAGACTGACAATGATCGACCAACAATGGAAGAAGATGAACAGTAACACACAGACAGATTTTTCACATGCGATATTCAATTTTTCACATGCGATTCTACACATCCCATGCCATTTTTCACATTACCCCATACTAGCCATTTTTTCACATGCGATATTCAATTTTTCACATGCGATTCTACACACCCCATGCCATTTTTCACATTACCCCATGCCATTTTTTCACATGCGATATTCAATTTTCCACATGCGATTCTACACACCCCATGCCATTTTTCGCATTACCCCATGCCATTTTTTCACATGCGATATTCAATTTTCCACATGCGATTCTACACACCCCATGCTATTTTTCACATTACCCCATGCTAGCCATTTTTTCACATGCGATATTTAATCTTCCACATGCGATTCTACACACCCCATGCCATTTTTCACATTACCCCATGCCATTTTTTCACATGCGATATTCAAATCTTCCACATGCAATTTTGTCCATCTACACACCCCATGCCATTTTTCACACTACCCCATGCTAACCATTTTTTCATATGCGATATGTATTGAATTCGCACCAGATCTGCACCTGATCGAACGGCTGGGATAATCGCGTACGTATCGTACGATAAGCGCATTTGTATTTTACTCTTTACCTATATATATATATATATATATATATATATATATATATATATATATATATATATATATATATATATAACGGTAATAACATGATAACAAAAATGTTGCTACCAACTTTTCCTTTTTGCTTTCATAAGTTAAGCCCAACCCCCCAGCCCACTTTTACCTTGGTCTCGGCCCACTTGAGTCCCACTTGATAAAAACCTGATATGCTTAATGGTCTTAAGTTGTTGGGTTCATAAATTAATTGTTTGTGGGGTTTGGGTGACTAAACAGGTTCTGCCTAGAACGTTACAGCCGATTTTGATCGGTTATAACCAGGTCAAACTTTATCAAAAACTGATGTTCCTTGAGTCCATGATGAACCTACAGGAAATACCTTTCAAATCCAACTGGAATCGCATTTTTTCGACGTCGTTTGGTATTTTAAATGACACTATATTTCGTGTCAAAGGTCTAGGTTGCATTTTCTGTCAGAATTTGCAGCCCATTACGAATGTCATAAATCAATTTAGAAATTGTGTTACGATCTCTTATTTTTACTGTAGGTAGCTCCAGGAGGTTAGGAAAATCTCCAACTAGAATTTCGTATAAAAAATAAACGAGGAGTTTTAAATGTTTTATGGCGTAATCTGTCATCAGAAAGTTGTAAGTCAGACCTTGGTGTAAATAATGATTTTTATTGATTTTTATGTAAAGATTTAAGTCATTAGAAAAATACACAAGTATTCGAGAACTAAATGACACGTTATGCTAGAATATCATAATTCTATGAGTCAGTTTAGTATTTTAAATAAATTCTGGAACACTGCCTAAAAACCGACATGAAACTTCACTAAGTTGTAAGTGTTTGTGAACGTTTAAATATGCTTATATGTTGCAAAAAAGTGTTATATGTTATTAGAAACGTTAATGGGTGTCTATGAATGCGTTATATGGTATGATATGATTATGCACAAACTTACCTAAACTAGTAACAGCATGAAAACGTGATTCGATGACTATATGTTAGATTACGTGTAGGAATTCATAAATTAAATTAATTGAAATTGTAAACATATCAGGACGAGATTTACATTCTTGATTACCTTTCAAGTTTAATACCGAGCAAACTAAGGTGAGTTCACAACCTTTTTCCAAAAGTATGTGTCCTAGTTGGGACAACACTTATTACGGTAGCCCTGGTTGGGGCTACACGCGCGTTCCTTGGTGGAGCCACTGAAATATACTATCCATTGAAAGTCCCTACACATTATACTGATTAGCTTGTCGGGTTGGCAGACTAGGTATTAGTTGATAGCCCTATTAGGTTTGACAAACCCCACACCGTGCTGGGAGCCGGGCATGAACTATTGACCTTTCCTATTACATCAATGCGGATAGACATTGATGGAGGGCACAAAAACTTACTGCGTCAGTTTTCTGTATCTACACAGTTTAGTCATGTGATGAGGGTTAGCTACCCGAGTCATATTCAATTCAAAAACATTGTGAACTTTACTTTTGCTAAACTCAAATTTGTGAATTCGCCAACTTTATTATTGACACGTAGTTGCATGCTTTGCGGGTCAGTAGGTACAACTATGGATGAGCGTTGCAATCGGCTGGAGTGAGTGGTTCGTTAAACTTTATGTTTTGAACATTTATTAACTTGTGGTTTTAAGTTTTTATGGGTTTTACTTTATTTTTCCGCTGCAACGTAAACTGTGTTTTGCACAATTAAACTTTATCGCTAATCATGTTATTAGTGAAGTTTTATGATTTTAAATAGCAGGTTTAACATGATTAGTGGCTAGATCCTATTTAGTCACACACCTCGCGGTAAAACTCTGCATGTGAAAATTGAGGGTGTGACAAACATGACGTCAAAGAATTGTGAAGAGAAACAGTCAAAATCAAGTACATGCAAATGAATTGGTGAGTTGCCCGTCATTGGGCTGGGCTCCCTTTAGACTAAGTAGAGTTCGACCCGTTAGTTTTAGCCTCACCCAACTTTATGTTTTTATCTAAGGGACACCCCCATCCCCTCTGCCTCTCTCTCTCCTTTTCTTACAACCCCCCACAACCCTCATTTCTTACACATTTGTCATGTGTTATGTAACCTCATTTCTCCTTTTCACTACCCCTAGATTAAAATGTTTATAAAGACTTTCGTAAAAAAAAATATATTTCGAAGTGGTGTTTTTCGGCCCCTTATAGCAACCGTAAAAAGCTGATAACATACGTATTACATCACTTTTTACAGCATTTACGCCGCTATGCATATCCGGAAGGGATTTTTTTTGCCCTTAGCGTCCGGGGCGATATACTCGACGTTATGGGACTGGATGGTGGATTGGTGGTATATGACACTAGATAAGGCTCCGCTATGGGTGGCCTTAGGGAAGGGTATCTCACTTCCTTGTTCCCATATCCAATCAAATTAAAGAAACCCAATCTTTTCTAGATGGGCCAAACTTCGAAAGCCCATACTTTATCAAATAAGTTATATTCGATAATCACAAATTTGAATTTAGTTCGAAAACCGAAATACAAATTCAAATATGTTTTTAGTCAGATTCTAAAATTCAAAAACCAAATTTAAATTTAAAATTTCAAATTTTCATTAATAATAAGTGCACTTTACATCGATATCGCAGGTAAGCGAGCAACAAGCTGCGCCGCTACCCCTTTCTGAATAGCAAACCCTAGCCTATTAAAGACAAACCCCTGCCCCCCTGTTGATGAGCAACTGTTATGGACAACCTTTTGGACCCTAGTCAACAAACGGATAGCTTCTGGAGCTAGGGAGCCAAAGGTGTCGAAGGCGAAGGGGACAAACGCATGTTGGTTATCAGCACATGCTTTAGCGTGTTTATCCACCTTTTTTGATTCTGCTTTCCTTATAGCTTGTCCTGCTACAAACCCGCTTTCCCTTAAACCAGCTAAGGGGGAGACTCCTGTGAGATCCACACAAGCATGTTTCCCTCCTGCCCAGCCAAAGACGAGCAGATCCGCTGGTCTCAGTGTAGATCTCCCTTCCATGGGGTCTGTAAGGAAATTCACAGGGGTCTCCTTCTTCGCAGAAATCCCCGCTCTCCTCAAGATGTCCCCCAAAACATCTCTCACCCAGTCATGCCAATATTTGAAACCAGGGAGCTCCTTACAATGAACAGCATGCTCCCCGTATTTATCCATGCAGGCTTTACGGCAGATTGGGCAGGTTTCGTCTTCTGGATACATAGGGATCATCAGCCGGTATTTGAGGATAGCCCTATACTCAACAGCCGACATGCATTGCCCCAGCCCCTCGATCGGGATAACAGTCAAAAAGTCTTGCGCATGGGGGCCTTTCAAGCACTCAATCACCGCCTTCTGGCGGGGAGACAGATCAAATGTTTCTCCCAGACTCTGAGCGATTTTGTCAAATAGAGCATTCGCCAAAGTTTTTTGTGGCTTTGGGGGGGCGGTGTCCATATTAGAGAAACCGCCAATATCAAAGTCTGGAAGAGAGACACAAAAGTCAAGTCTTTTTTCTGGTCCAATTATGGACGGAGTGTGTTTCACAAGGTCCCGTCCTCAAGTCACCTTATAACAGATTATCATATATGTTACAGTGTGATTCAAGCTAGTCGGTCTAAGCTATAGCCGATCCAACCCAAGAGTCAAGTCTTACCCCATAGAAAATTGTAGCAACACATACATAAATGTGTTTTAGAAAGACATCATGTCATATGTTCTTTCTTTTTTGTTATAATGTTACAATCTATAAACGTTAAAGGGTAATGTTAAAAGCAATGTTTTAAAAACCGCTTTTTAAATCAAACCGGATTAGGCTAAAAAATGGCTCAGCCGATTGAAACAGGTTGTACCGAGCGGTTCAACCGGGTTGACTGCCTAACTCTATAATTTCAAAAATTACAACATCATAGTTAATGAGTTTAAATAAAGTAACGAAAATCAAGAGGTTTTTTCATTAGACCGTCAAAGGTTAATACAAAAATGCATGATTACATATTAAAAGATAATTCAAAAGTAATTCCATAATAAAAATTATCAAAAAGATAATCGAAAATAATTCAATTTCCCAACAAACTCTTTTAAATGAAAGGTACGATATGTTTAAGCCATTTGAGAGTTCAATACATCAAGTTCACGATCGCATGAAAGATGAAATTCACTATTATCGCCATCCTCATCAACTAGAGGATAACTATTTTCGTTTCATACAATAATAAATAAGAAATTTTAGTTACAAATAATCATAATATATAAAAATTACATAAGATAAGTAACATATATAATAAAAATAAGTAACAACCCAAACTAAAATGACTTTGGGCCGGTACCGGTATTACGTTTCAAACCGGTATACCGGATTTTACCACCGGTACAAACCTTATGCCATTTCACTTATTTACCAGGGTGTTTCGTACCGGATTTACATCTAGAAACGGTAATACTGGTATAACCGGCCGGTATCCGGTTTTTAAAACACTGGTTAAAGGTATATCAAATCAACAACATATTAAGAAGAAGAATTTAGAGGAATAACAACATAGTCTAGTATGTGTCATGTTACCATATTAATGGGAGGCACATAATATGGTGCACCATGGTCCAGATGTGTCGCAATCCAAGTTCCACTTCTAAAAGCACCACTACCTTATGCTTTCAACTTTTCGATGAATCATCTTTTTCAATCCACACTACTACTAAAGTCTAAAAGAGTAGGGTATGGCCAAAAACACATATCTTTAAAAAGGCAGTACTCTTCAGGTGCTTCCCCCTTTATCCCCTACTCTCCATTCCTTAGCAAGGAAGCATGTTAAATTCATCACGTGTGACCTATTTAATTACCAAACCATTTTATTTACCAAACCAGTCAAAATATAGAGCGCAACTTCTGTTCAAGAGATCTTGTAGGAACCATACGTGGTAGTGGCATTTTCGTAATTATGAGGTTCAAACAATTGAATAAACAAAGAGATAAAGAGTATTCTGATCATTTCTTACTGCTATAACTTTTTTATACGTTAATATTTTTTTTTTAAAAACACCATATTATATTAATGAGCATTTCATTCTCTTTAATTCGAGCAGCCTATTGTTATAATTTTCTTTAAAAAAATTTACATGATTTTGAATACCCATTACATGATTTTGGATAACCAACACATGACTACATGATTACTTGCTTTTGAATACAAGATTTTGAATACCCATTACATGATTTTATTATAGTATTGTATGTTTTTTTTTTTTTTTTTGAAAGGTAAACTTCATTCACAGAAAAACGACGACCCAAGCTGGGCCGCCAACACAACACAAACTTACATATTTACAAATGACAACCAATCCCTCCACTCTACATCTTTGTATCTAGATCTTTTTGAAAACCAAAAAAAACTTAAAGCCTTTATCTCGCTAACGATACTATTGATGCTAACTGAACCACTTGAAAATTTGACATTATTCCTGGTACGCCAAATAATCCAGCAAGTAGTCATTATGATGCCATGAACCGCCACCTTTTTCTTCTCCGATAACCCGCTGTCAATGTGGAACGTAAACAAGTCACGGGTCGAAAAAGCGAATAAGTTAGGGATATTGCACCAATTGCTAACTCCGTTCCATACATTAGCGACGATGAAGCAAGCTGTAAATAGATGTTCAACTGTTTCATCCGCATCTTGACACAACGGACAGGCCAGATCTTCAATCCACACGTTCCTTCTTCTCAAGGCTGCTGCAGTTGCCACTTTGTCTTGTTCCAGTCTCCAGGAATGAATATTAACTTTGGCAGGGGCCCATGAACACCAATCCAAAACAAAGCTTTCTTCCTGCGTTTGATTTCCGATCAGAATGTGTTTAACCGATTTGACCGAGAAGATACCATCCGGAGCCGGAGACCACTTCCACCGATCCTTCCCGGAAGATAACTGAACGCTGTCCAGATAGCCTAATAACTGCTCAAAGGACAAAACTTGCAAATCCACTCTTAATTTCTTTCTATTCATGTTGATTCCCTCAATGTGGGTCTATTACTCAACACCAATTAATTTAGATATCACCTTCTTGATCCCTATGGCATGCAGATTTGGAGATAACCTTGGACAAACAACCAATTAAATTTACAAGTCTAGAATCTTGTAAATATATTGGTCCCTATACGATGTCGTTCTATTTAATCTTAGTACAACATGAATATGAATATGACATGTTTTTATTAAACAGATTAAAAAATATTATTTATGATAATTTTCATGTTGAATTCTTAGTGTTTTTAAGCTAGTATAAAAAATTATCAACCCCAAAATACATCATTAAGTTCGAGATTCCTTATTTCCTTTCTTAACAAGGGACAATAATAGGTGGATAGGGGACAAGCCTTGTTGGGATGTCTCTAGCTATGGACATGCAAGATTGGTTAAGGAATGGATCATTTGTCATATTTATGTAGATAAAATGAGAAATTGCCAACGGAAATGACGAAATGGAAAAGGGATGTGGCGGTTACCCAACATAACATTTTATAACATTTTTTTTTTTTATTTTACACCTAAACATTATGTTTTTTTAATAGTAAATATGGATCACTAACGAACTTTTATATACATACACACGATTTTGAATCAACACCAATTTAAGCCTTTGTTAAAAAACTTGCAAACTATGGGTCGAAATAAATGGGCACCACCCACCATCACTAGCGTCATCATCATCACCTCTCCCCCAAATGTCGCCGCTCCCATCGTCCTCTACACCTCCATCACCATTGCCTCAGCCACTTTCGTTTTCATCACCACCACTGTATCCGCCACCTCCATGACCGTTGTCGCCACCTTGGCCATCATTATATATTGTATCCACCACCACTGCAACCACTTCCACAGTTGCCGCCACCTTCACCACCGCCACAAACAAATATAACTACCTTCACCACCGCCACAAACAAATATAATAAGTGAATCCATTTGATACCTTTTGTCCTTCCTAAAGAACCCATTTTAATATGAACCTTCTTTTCCAAAGCCCGCTTTGACCCAAACAAGTTGGTTTTCTCATTATTGGGCTATAAAGTGTAGGCATGACCCTACACGTCAGAGCTATGTCAC
This sequence comes from Helianthus tuberosus, assembly GCA_030545235.1. Taxonomy (NCBI): domain Eukaryota; kingdom Viridiplantae; phylum Streptophyta; class Magnoliopsida; order Asterales; family Asteraceae; genus Helianthus; species Helianthus tuberosus. The sequence continues at coordinate 122,733,021 of CM060403.1, forward strand.
CCACCTCTAATCCACCATTCAAAATCACTATCCTAAGGGTGTGGTCATGACTCAAACCACTATCCACTTATTTTTTAATTTATTTTGTCTAAAGAAAAAGAAAAGGAAATATTGGAAAATAGAAAAGAGGATCATGGTTGTCATGGTTTAATCCATACGAAATATGGTGGATCAGGCAAGCAGGTGGTGTAGCCTTCCGTTCATGTTCCTACGTGACGAATCATGTCTCAACCATGACCCTCACACCCTTCAGTCTTAAGATAAACTAATACTGTCCAAAAAATCGTTTTTTATGTTAACCCGCCCCACTCGTTTTGTCATCGCTTTTTATGTTAACCCGCCCCACTCGTTTTGTCATGTTTACTTATGATGGTGTTCATGGTCTTTTTAAGTCTGATAATTATGAATTTAATACTATAAAATTACTTAAAAATACAATGAAACAAAGAGTAAGAATAGTTTAGTGTATTTATTTCGCCTATGACCACAAAAGCAAAAAATAAAATCATGGGGGGTATATACAAGATTCAAAAAATGTTATTACAAGATGGACGAGAGTAAATTTCATAGTCCAGTCAATGTTATGGAAATCGTAACTTTAAGAAGATATTCTCTTCGTTAAATGGTGTGCTTCATAATCAATATTAGGGCTGTTCACGAGCCGATCCGAACCGACCGACCTTTACTCATGCTAAGTCCGTTTACAAAACGAATCGAATCGAACTGAGCGTGTTTTCAACTGAGCCAAAGTCGAACGAGCGCCTTTCAATCCGAGTATTTTTCGAACGAACGTCGAGCGAGCATCAAGCGTCACATAACAAATAGAAAAGTGACCATGGGGTTGTTAGGTTTTAGAGTAAAGTGCAGTTTTCATCCTCAAGGTTTTGTCCAATTAGAACATAAGTGTATAAATTTATGAAATATATAGGAATAGAAAAAACACTCAACTGGTTCTACCAAGACCATCTGAGCAGAAAGATTAATCGTTGATCGATTGAAGCATTTGATCAATGAGAAGATTGAAATCGAATGAACGGATTGAAGCAAAACCTTAAGGAGTTGGCGTCTTGGAGACGGAGAATTTGAATAATGATGATTGATGTGGGGTTTTAATTAGGATTATGTACTTCTGAATTGAATGGCGGGTTGACACTTGAGTATCAATCGACGCTTCACATATCGGTATTTTGACATTTAGACTCAATTACTCTAAATTATTAGACAATGGACTATTGGTATCAGCCTTCAGTTCTATAATATATTAAATGGGTTATAGTTGGATCCTGGACCAAACATTGTGAATATGCGTCTCTAGTTATTTTATTAATATATACACATATATATTAAAAATATTTCGAGCCTACCGAGTCGAACCGAACTTAGTGGGCCTTTGCTCATGCTCGGTTTGTTACAAACTGAACCGAGTGCCTTTTTCAATCGAGCGGAATCGAACGATCAAATTCCGAATATTTTTCGATCAAGCAGCGAACAAGTCTCGAACGTGGAGCAATTTGAACAGCCCTAATCAATATGCTAGTTCAAATCATACGTCCTATTTTGATGTATTTATCACAGAGAAAAAAGATAGTTAATTAGTTATCAAAATGACCTTTCCTTAAAATAATAGTGATTCTTTTTTTTTAAGTTTTCTGAATGATAAACTAACATAATTCTAAACACTTCAAAAATAAGAGTAATTTTTGTTTTTATTTTTATTTTTTACTTTAGAACAATTTAGGAAAGTGATTTTAATTCCTTTATTTTTTTTAACAACATTTTTTTAATCTATGTTGTCTGTTAGACTTAAACTTAAGACTTTTCCCTAACAAATTAGAAACATGTATTTGCTTTATGTACTTGTAACATGTGCATTAGGAGTTTTTCAAATTTTTTTTTTTGCATTTTTCACTTTCAATCCAATTGTTTTTATCTTTTATATTTTAACCCCTTTGGCTTTTTTAAATTTAACCCAAAGCTTTTCAACTTTTCAATTTAACCCCGATACTTTTTTATTTCCAACTTTGGTCTCCCTATACTTTTCATCTTTCGCAAGTTTTCGTTTTACGTTTCGTTCTAAATTTTGCGAGTCAACACGCAACAACATGCGTGTGAGGTTCAATGTTTTTTCGCCTTATTTTTCCCGTTTGATTAGCAAGTCGCAACGCATCTATTTTTCTCCGTCTGACAAGTTCGTCGCAACGCACGGATCCTAGATCGACTTAGTTATTCTTTTCTACGTTTTACGTTTTTGTCTAATTGTTTCGCATTAACACGCCACAACGGGCGTGCGTGGTTTAACGATTTTACGTATGTTTTTTGTTCGGTGTTATGTTTTACTTTTTTATTTAATTTATTTTTACAAGCTTTTCTGATGTTGGTGTTCACTGGCAGCGGTTTGGCATTAGTGCTATTTGGCACAATTTTACGAACGTATTTAACCTATTAAGTTTGTTACTAATAATTTGTTTTGAGTTTACCGTTCTACCTCATTTACTAAAGAAAAACAATTTTTTCACGTGTATACTTTTATGTACGTACCAGTATAAATTCGATTTGCTCTATCTGTCGACATAAACTTTTTATGGAAACGAGTTAGGTCAAATATAATATATTTTCGTTTAAAAAACATTTTTTACGTGCAAATTTTTATGTACGTTTCGGTATATATTTGAGTTGGTGTATGTTTCGACGTAAACTTTTTAGGAAACGAGTCTGGTGATATTTTGTAAATTTTGTTTCAAACCGAGTGGAGTCAAATTTTGGTTTCTTTTTTCCATTTTTTCAAAAGCTCTAATTCATCTCTTTTGATTATACGTGCCAACTTTTCCATTATACCCGTTACATTTTCTATGTATGACTCGGGTCACATATAGTACGTTATGATTGTACGGTATAAATTTGATTTACTTTATGTTTGATCCAATTGCAATGCTTTTATAGGTTACATTGAGTTCAATCAGATACGTCGAAATGTGCGTTTTCATATGGTTAATGCATCACATAACGTTTGGACTAATCTATTCGATGTTTTCGATGTACCGCGCCGCAACGCGCGCGAGTGTTACTGCTAGTTGGTAATTATTTCACATTTATGAATTATGCTTTTATTGTGTGGAATTTAGACTTAAATGACATTATTATTTTTCAAATAAGCTAATTTCACTCTTTATGGCTATGTCTTATGGTTTTACATATTTTTATATTTTTAGTGTCATATTATTAATTGTCACATTGCTATACGGTGTTTTTGTTTCACTAGTTTCTTACTCCACCACAATCATTTTTTAATCATTACCCATCTATTCACATCTATATCTATATATAATATAAAATAAATTAATTAAATAAACTAAAAAACACATTTAACTAGTAAAAAGTACACTAATTTATAAAAAATACAATAGTTCTAAAAAAGGTATAATAAACTTAAAATATTTAAAACAAACGTAAAGAAAACTAACCCAACCCCGCTAGAAATTGTTGGGGAATCTTGTCTTTTTTACTTTTCGAAAATTTGTTTGTCAAATTCAGACATAGCGTCGGTTTTCATCGCAAGCACCACAAGATCGATGGCATCGGACTTTCATTGCTTAAGGGCTCGTCAAAAATATAAGTTTGAGTCTGGACATCCGAGGGTCTTAAAGACGAACCTGCACCTTTTTTTTGGCTTATACATGATTTCTCCCCATTGGACAATTTGGTTCAATTGGAGCAAGTGGTTGATCTGGGTGGTCAAATTCATCGTCCAGATCATCTAAATTATTTTGGGACCAAGCATCCGAAGCGCCAAAAGAGCATGCTACATCCATCGACGTGTTGTTCGACCTTTTGGATCTTGTGTCTCGCATGTCCATAAGCAGGACGAGATACCATTTGGTCCTTTTACTTAACACTTGCAATGGTTTATCCATTGTAAACCCGTGAAATCTATCTTCTTAGTAGGTTTTATGCGCCTCAATAAACAAATCTGCCACGGTTTTGGTTGGAGAGGTTGTTGTAGATGGCGTTAAATGTGGTGCGTTTTTTCCGCTTTTATGTCCATTTACTAGAAATGGAGTTCAGATTTTGGTTAGGTTCTCATTTCATTAGATTGTGAAAGACTTTCTTCATCAAATCATGAAAGACTTTCTGAACACTCCTCAAAAAATCGGTTCTTTTTTGATAATCCGCTGTGAAAAAATAAACATAATATAAATATATATAACCTTAAAGAAAAAGGTCGGTGCTACAGTGCACCGGCCAAAATTATTATTTTGTCCTTGGTTCAATCCTCCACTTAAATTACAATATTGCCATAGAGAGATACTGTATGTGTCTTGAAGAAGAACCCCGATCTACCTTAATGAGTTAATGCTTCTCCATGTTGTCAGCACCGGCTGCCACAATCCCTTAGGGATGTTAGATAGGGTTCTTCGAAATGCCATCTGCACGGATCTATCGTAGAGTCGTCGGGACGCCAGATGAACTCACCCCCATGGATTAGTTATAACCTATATGGGGTTCTCCTCAAGTGTGCCTCTCCCCCCCTCTCGCTCTCCAATGTGTGGAGTGAAGAAAGAATAGTAAGAGAACATTAGCAATATGTTATTTTCGGCTGAGGACGACGACGGACTGCGAACTGAGACAACGGTGTTAGGTGGTGTCATAGTGGCATCGGCTAGGTTTTGTGTTGATGGTAGGTGTCACACCCCGATTTCCACGTGTCACCGGTGGGCCCGGTGGGGAGTATATTGACGTGGTTGGCAACATAATAGTCAAACAACACAACATTTAAATGCACAGCGGAAGCAAATGAAAGATGTATTTAAACCAAATAAAATATTGTAATATCGTGTATCACAAACAGTTGAAAGTTTATCCACAGACGGATCGAAATAAATAAGAAACAGTAGTTTAACAGATGATAGGCATCTTAAGCTTGCGAGACTCTTTATTGATGCTAAGGAGAGAATCCAGCCTATTACGCTTAGTACCTGCATTTAATCTTTTTGGGAAAATACGTCAGTTTACACTGGTAAATACAATCAACTGACTCATTTTGAAAATGATTAAAAATTTATTTGGATGCACGTGGAATAAACATTTTATAACTTGGGATAATTATTTAAATATATAATCTTGTAAAAGAATTAGATGTTCCTTATGCGTTCAGTAGCCCGGATCGTTCCGGGTTAAAGATCAATAGACACACCACATAATCTATTTATGCACTGACGAGTGTACGCCTACACTCCGCGCTTAGGTCGTGGCCATTTCGTAAAATGATGCCAAGGATATCCGGGACATGGTCATTAACCCCCCAAAGGCTTTAAGTAAACGAAACATATTTAAACGGGCCGATCAAATTATTCAATTAACCACCAAACGATGGAAGATTTGATGCCCGACCAAGCGGTATTTTATATACCGTAACCCAAGCCCGTATAGGGAAAATAAGTTAAAAGTATTTACCTGAGCAAAGTAATAATCACAATAAGCAAATGCAAGTAGCTTTTACTGGTCCTCCTAATCTGGAACGAAGGTTTATAATAACCTATTAGAATCCTAACGGGTCTTTAATTAAGCCTAAGCTTAGACCGGTTAGTTTCAAAGATACGGTTCGTACGCACGATTAAGCGAAGACCGGATAGAATGTGATTTAGACCCGAAAAGTTTGAAGACTTGCTTAATATGGGTATTTCATACACATTCTGGATTTTGAGATAAACCGATAAGGTTTGACCCGTTTTGGCTAATTTATGTAAACTAGTTACATAAACCGAACCGAACGCGTAATAAGCGTACCGGGTAGTCATGAGAGCCATATACAGGTTTCCTAAGTTAATATGCTTCAAATATGTTGTGAAATCAGTAAGATATCTTTTATTATGCCTGAAACGAATTTAAACACAAACTATGCCCCGTAGGGGTAGTTTGGTCATTTAAAAGGTTATAAAAGAGTTTAAGTATTAACCGGAGTTACAGGTCTGATGTAATCAGCAAAAATACTCAATTTGATAAGTTATAACAGTAGGGTAAAGTATATATGTGAAATTTATCAATTATAACCAACTATGCACCGTAGGGGCATTTTGGTAATTTCACATAAGCCGTAAAGCTCAAAACTGAAGTCTGAGTTAAACAACTTTTTCTTACTGTTAAGATATTATAATTTACCTAAAATATCAGTAGGTATCAACCCTTGTATGTTTAAAATAGTTTTAGTACATACTATGCGTTAAAAACGCTTAAAAAGGCGATTAGAAGCCATTTCCGGGTTCTATACATAAAGCTGATATTTTTATTATTCCAGAAGGCTTAAAATAATTTATTTATCATATCTAATCAGTAGCAAAAGGTTTGGAGTCGATTAGATATGTAAAACTCATTTTATAGCCCGTAAGGGCAAAGCCGACAATTACCGGATTAAGCCTATAACTATAAGTTATGCTCATCCTAAAATTAATTAAAAATCTTCAAAAATCCCAAAATAATATATTACATCAGTGGGTAATAAGTTTGATATCAAAAAGTAGGCTTAACTAGGCTATACGCTAATTACGCCGTTTTAATCGCTAAAGAAGCTTTCTAATTGCGCTAATGAGCATAACTCTCAATCTACACCTCAAACTGATGTCAAATTTTGGGTGCAAGTTTATAATTCAGTAACTAAGGTTTCTACTCTTTTACATTTGCAAAAATCACGTTTTAAGGTGAAAAGGGCATAATGGTCAACATATGAGCAATTAACGGAATCATGCATATTAATTGGTTAACTAATGAACCATGGTGTATAATCACAGAGGGTTATACTAGCATGTAACCTGGTCCAATTAAAGCTCTAAGGCATTTCTAAAACATGCCTAAACGGGTCAGAACTGAAAGTCAAAGCAAAAGTCAAACTATACGACTTTCGGTTCCGAACTGGGTCTCTACTGAAAATTGTCGGGTTGAACATGTTTAGACATGTTCTTACACTAATTACCAAGTTATATTAATGATCAAACAGGTTTTATGTGTTCTACATTGCTAATTATGCATAAATTAGAAATTAAGCATTCTGTTGACTTTTTAATAACAAGTTTGACCCGACATTTGACCTAGTTAGAGTGGGAATCAGGGGGAACCCTTTTAAGGGTTTATTGCCCACATAATTACCAACTTATAAATACTTTCAATTCGACTAATCATTGAGCCATCAATGATTAATCGCTAAGTCAACCGTTAATTACGACGGTTTGACTTTTAAGCTAAAACTAAGCAAAAACTTAACTAAGGAAGGTTAAGCAAACTTAATGAAGTCCAATGCACGATTTGTGAAGCTTAGAGAGATGTTTTGAGCTCCAGAAATGTTCCAAAGTGCAGATGGAAGGTGTGAAGAATTGGTTTAAACCTTGGCCCTTTATATAGTGCTCAAGAACTCTTGGATCATTGACACACAAGACTACCAAGGGCCATGGATCACTTCCAGATGTCCCTAAGTGTCTAGGGGTCGTTTAGGGGTCAAGCAAGATGAGGAAAATTGAGTTAAAGGCGGTTACAAGGGCTATGGCAGACAAGAATCCAAGAAAATCCAAGAAAAAAGGAAATTCTAATCAGATATGGCCGTCGCGTAGCGCGACGGCATAGATGGCTAGTTCTCGCGCTACGCGAGCATGTGTTGATCTGACAAAACAAGTTTCCATTATTTGCAGTTTTGGTCCCTGGTCCTTCTAAAGGTCGCTTTCACGTCTTGTTTTGCACAATGAGCCCTCTAAATTGACTTATAAGGGCTTTAAGACATTTACCCATTTTGTTTAGTCCTCGGTTAACTTTATTGTTACCCGAAAAGTCATAAACTTCAACGTTGACGCTTTAACCCCTTGTATACGAATTTGATCATAACTTTCTCATACGATAACGAAACTTTATGAAATTTATATCGTGCATTCTAGTGAGCATAAATAACCATTACAAAGCTTCGGGTTTGTCAAAAGGTCACTCAGAGGTATAACTTAAACATGTTGACACATTTAACCCCTGTAGTTTGTAATCTCTCACTTTCTTTCATATTTAGCTTCGTATGATCCAAGATTTATTCGTTTGAAGGTATGAGCATCATGTAGGGTTAATGTACAATATATTTATTCACTGTTGACATTTAGAACTCGTATATTCACATACTTTCCATGATTGTCAACTTTAATCCTTCTATAACTTTCTTTCACACGTGTCAACTCATTATAGGACGTGAATTTTCGAGGTGTTACATCCTCACCCCCTTAAAAGAAATCTCGACCTCGAGATTTACTGAAATAAACAAGGGTACTTTTCTTTCATTGTGGACCCAACCTCCCACGTATATTCGGGACCTCTTCGGGCATCCCATTTGACCTTTACAATAGGTACATGCTTCCTTCGAAGCTTCTTAACCTGTCGATCTTCAATTGTCACACCCCGGATTTCCACGTGTCACCGGTGGGCCCGGTGGGGAGTATCGTGACGTGGTTGGCAACATAATAGTCAAACAACACAATATTTAATATGCACAGCGGAAGCAAATTGTAAGATATAATTCAACCGAATATAATGTTGTAATATCAAGTATCACAATAGTCGATTGTTTATCCACAGACGGATCGAAAGTAAAATAGAAACAATAGTTCAACAAACTTTGACATCTAGAACTTGCGAGACTTGAGTAATGATGCCTGGAGTAGCCAGCCTATTTCGTCTAGCACCTGCACTTAACCTCTTTGGAAAATACGTCAGTTTACACTGGTAAATACAACTCAACTGACTCGTTTTGAAAAGAGTTTGTAAATTGATTTGAATGCACTTCGGCACAAAAATATCTTTATAACTTGGGACAATTATTTGTATATAATCTTGTATACAGATTTACTTATTTGCCGTCCATTAGCACCGGTTAGAAGAGCCGGTTTAAGTTAACTGACAAGCCACAGGTATAATGCCCATAAGGTTGATTCCTTTACGTGGATTACCAGTTTTTACATAATGCATCCAAGGATATCCGGGACATGGTCATTTAACCCCCAAGGGCCATACATCAAATAATACAGAACAAATCGAGTTATGTAAATACATTAATCACAATCCGATTTAAATGACTACATACTCGACCAAGCGGTACTTTTATAGCACCGTATCCCAAGCCCGTATAGGGAAAATAAGTTAAGAGTATTTACCTGAGCAAAGTATCAATCAAATACAGCAAATGCAAGTACTTTTACTGGGCTCCTAATCTAGAACGAAGGTTTATAATAACCTATTAGATTTCTAACGGGTCCTTAATTAAGCCTTAGCTTTGACCGGTTAGTTTCAATGATACGGTTCGTACGCACTATTAAGAGAAGACCGGATAGAATGTGATTTAGACCCGGAAAGTTCAGAGACTTACTTAATATGGGTATTTCATACACACTCTGGATTTTGAGATAAAACCGATAAGGTTTGACCCGTTTCGGCTAATTTATGTAAACTAGTTACATAAACCGAACCGCACGCGTAATAAGCGTAACGGGTAATAATGAGAGCCATTTACAGGTTTCCTAAGTTAATATGCTCCAAATATGTTGTGACATCAGTAAGATATCATTTATTATGCCCGAAATGAATTTAAACACAAACTATGCCCCGTAGGGGTAGTTTGGTCATTTATAAGGTGATAAAAGAGTTTAAGTAATATCCTGGGTTACAGGTGTGATGTAATCAGAAAAGATAATCAATTTTCTAAGTTATATCAGTAGGGTAAAGTATATATGTGAAATTTATCAATTATAACCAAACTATGCACCGTAGGGGCATTTTGGTAATTTCACATAAGCCGAAAAGCTCAAAACTGACGTCTGAGGTTAATAACTTTTGCTTACTGTTAAAATATTATAATTTACCTCAAATATCAGCAGGTATCACCCTTAGTATGTTTAAAATAGTTCTAGTACATACTAGGCGTTAAAAACGCTTAATTAGGCGATTAGAAGCCATTTACGGGTTCGATATATAAAGCTGATATTTTTATTATTCCATAAGGCTTAAAATAATTTATTTATCATTTCTAATCAGTAGCAAAAGGTTTGGAGTCGTTTAGATATGTAAAACTCATTTTATGGCCCGTAAGGGCAAAACCGACAATTACCGGATTAAGCCTACGACTATGAGTTATGCTCAGCCTAAAATTAATTAAAAATCTTCAAAAATCCCAAAATAATATATTACATCAGTGGGAAATAAGTTTGATATCGAAAAGTAGGCTTAACTAGGCTATACGTTAATTACGCCATTTAATTAACACAAAGCTTTCATTTTGCACTAATGAGCATAACTCTCAATCTACACCACCAATTGATCTCAAATTTTGGGTACAAGTATATATATCAGTAACAAAGGTTTCTACTCTTTTACATTTTCAAAAAATCGCGTTTTAAGGTGATAAGGGCATAATGGTCAACATATGAGCAATTAACGGAATCATGCGAATTAGTTGGTTAACTAATGAACCATGGTGTATAATCACAGAGGGTTATACTAGCATGTTACCTGGTCCAAATTAAGCTCTAAGGCAATTCTAATTCATGCCTAAACGGGTCAGAACTGAAAGTCAATGCAAAAGTCAAACTATGCAACTTTCGGTTCCGAACCGGGTCTTTACAGTAAATTGTCGGGTTGAACATGTTTAGACATGTTCTTACACTTATTACCAAGTTATATTAATGATCAAACAGGTTGTATATGTTCTACATGGCTAATTATGCATAAATTGCAATTTAAGTATCCTGTTGACTTTTTATTAACAAGTTTGACCCGACTTTTGACCTAGTCAGAGTGGTAATCAGGGGAACCCTTTTAAGGGTTTATTACCCACATAATTACCAACTTATAACTACTTTTGATTCGATATCTGACTGAGCCATTATTAATTAATCTCGAAGTCAAACCGTAATTACGATGGTTTGACTTTTAGCTAAATAACCAAGCTAAACTTAACTGAAGAAGGTTAAGCAAACTTACAAGAGTCCTATGAACGATTTGTGATCACTTGAGAGAGATCTTGAGCTCCAGAAATGATCAGGAAGTGCAAGAGAAGATGTGAAGGACTTGTTGCAAACTAAGGGCTTTATATAGTGATTTAAGCACCATAACAAGTTGACACACAAGTCTACATCCGACCACAACACTCCCACAAGTGTCCCTAGTGTGCTAGGGGTTGCCTAGGGGTCGCACATGAAGTGAAACATCCGTTTTGGGTCGAGTTTGCACGAATACAGGAGGCTGTTTGCATTTTCTGTATCTGGGCGGTCCATGCGGCCCGCGTAAAGGTGTTGATGGGCCTTACGCGGCCCGCTTGGGCTCTCTGATCAGACAAAAACGTTTTCAAGTTGTTGCATCTCGTCCCTTGGCCTTTCGAATGGTCAATTGAGCTAATTTCTTGCAATTTGACCCCTTATTATTTACCTATAAGGGCTTTAAGACTTGTACCCACTTTACCAAGTCCCTGGACATTTCCGGTTAACCCGAAAAGTCATAACTTTCAACGTTAACGCTTTAACCCCTCGCATACGAATTTGATCATAACTTTCTCATACGATAACGAAACTTTATGAAATTTATATCGTGCATTCAAGTGAGTATAATTAACAGTTACAAAGCTTCGGGTTTGTCAAAAGGTCACTCAGAGGTATAACTTAAACATGTTGACACATTTAACCCCTGTAGTTTGTAATGTCTCACTTTTAGCTTCGCATGATCCATGATTTATTTGTTTGATGCTATAATCATCATGTAGGGTTAACGTACAATATATTTATCCACTATTGACATTTAGAACTCGTATATTCACATACTTTCCATGATTGTCAACTTTAGTCCTTTCAGAACATTCTTTCACACGTTCAAACATATGACACGTGTCTACACATTATAGGACGTGAATTTTCGAGGTGTTACATCCTCACCCCCTTAAAATAAATCTCGACCCGAGATTTACTGAAACAAATAAGGGTACTTTTCTTTCATCGTGGATTCAACTTCCTACGTATATTCGGGTCCTCTACGGGCATCCCATTTTACCTTTACAATAGGTACATGCTTCCTTCGAAGCTTCTTTACCTGTCGATCTTCAATCGACAAAGGTTTTTCCACAAATTTTAAGCTCTCATCTATATTCACATCTGTATGTGGTATGACCAGTGATTCGTCAGCGAAACACTTTTTCAGATTGCAGATGTGGAATACATTATGAATACCACTGAGCTCTTCAGGTAAGTTTAGATTATAGCCAACTGACCCGACACGTTCGATAACCTCGAAAGGTCCTATGTATCTCGGGCTTAGCTTGCCTTTCTTACCAAATCGCATCACTCCCTTCCAGGGTGATACCTTAAGTAATACTTTGTCACCTACTTCGAAGTGAAAAGCTTTACGCTTTGGATCTGCGTAACTCTTCTGCCTATCCCGGGCAGCTTTGAGACGGTCACGAATCTGGACAATCTTGTCCGTCGTTTCGAACACTATCTCTGGTCCTGATAGTTGGACATCTCTAACTTCCGCCCAACAAACTGGCGTTCTACACTTTCTACCGTACAATGCCTCAAAAGGCGCAACCTTTATGCTGGTGTGGTAGCTATTGTTGTAGGAGAATTCTATCAAGGGTAGGTGGTTATCCCAACTACCACCTAAATCAATTACACATGCACGTAGCATGTCTTCCAACGTTTGGATGGTACGCTCACTCTGTCCGTCAGTCTGAGGGTGGTAAGCCGTACTAAAATTCAAACGTGTGCCCAAAGATTGTTGGAAACTCTTCCAAAAATGTGACGTGTATCTAGTATCTCGGTCAGAGATAATAGACACAGGTATGCCATGTAAGGCTACAATCTTATCCACGTATAACTGGGCTAACATGTCGGAGCTATAAGTCTCCTTGATGGGTAAGAAATGTGCTGACTTAGTCAGTCTGTCAACTATAACCCATATTGTATCATTTCCTTTCCTTGTCTTAGGTAACTTGGTGATAAAATCCATAGTTACCATTTCCTACTTCCACGTAGGAACTTCGGGCTATTGTAGCAAGCCTGACGGTTTCTGATGTTCGGCTTTGACTTGCGCACATGTCAAGCATTTAGCTACATAGGTGGCTACAGACTTTTTCAAGCCTATCCACCAATAATTTGCCCTTAGATCCTGGTACATCTTATCAGCTCCAGGATGAACGGAGTATTTGGAACTATGGGCTTCCTGGAGGATAATATCCCGAAGTCCTCCATAGATTGGACCCATATTCGTCCATTCAATCTAAGAATTCCGTCTTTGCCAAGAGATAACTGCTCCTCGGTTACTCCTAGCTTTTCATTAGGATAGTTAGCTTCCAACACAGCTTCCTTCTGTGCAGCTAACAACCTTTCAGTCAAACTGTTCTTTATCTCCATGCGCTTGGCATTGATTCGGATGGGTTTCACCCTCTCCTTTCGACTCAAGGCATCGGCGACTACATTCGCCTTGCCGGGATGGTATCTGATTTCACAATCATAATCATTTAAAGTCTCCATCCAACGGCATTGCCTCATGTTTAAATCTTTCTGATTGAACAGATGCTGAAGGCTCTTGTGATCAGAATAGATCACACACTTGATCCCATATAGATAATGCCTCCACAGTTTTAGTGCGAATACAACGGCACCCAACTCCAAGTCGTGGGTGGTGTAATTCTTTTCATGCACCTTTAACTGTCGTGATGCATAGGCAATAACCTTGCCTTTCTGCATAAGCACACACCCCATGCCAGTGTGCGACGCATCGCAGTAAACCACAAAGTCTTCTATTCCCTCTGGCAATGTCAGTACTGGGGCGTTGCTCAACTTTTGTTTTAGGACATCAAAGGACTCTTGCTGCTTAGGGCCCCAAATGAACTTTACTTTCTTCTTAGTCAAGGAAGTTAGGGGTGCAGCAATCCTTGAAAAATTTTCAATGAAACGCCTGTAATATCCTGCCAATCCCAGGAAGCTACGAATCTCTGTAGGCGTCTTTGGCTCTTGCCAGTTCATAACTGCTTCAACCTTAGCGGGATCCACTTGGATGCCACGCTCACTAACCACATGTCCAAGGAATTGGACTTCTCGAAGCCAAAATTCACACTTAGAGAATTTGGCATAGAGTTTCTCACGATGAAGAAGTTTGAGAATATAGCGAAGGTGTTTCTCATGGTCAGCTTGGTTCTTAGAATAAATGAGAATGTCGTCGATGAAAACGATGACAAATTTATCTAAGTACGGCTTGCAAACGCGATTCATGAGATCCATGAACGCGGCAGGTGCATTAGTGAGCCCAAAAGGCATCACTAGGAACTCGTAATGACCATAACGAGTCCTAAATGCAGTTTTGTATACGTCTTCATCTGTGACATTCAGTTGATGGTAGCCTGACCTTAGGTCAATCTTCGAGAAATAACTGGCTTCTTGCAATTGATCGAACAAATCGTCGATCCTTGGCAAAGGATACCTATTCTTGATCGTGACCTTATTAAGCTCACGGTAATCGATGCACAGACGCATCGATCCATCCTTCTTCTTGACAAACAAGACTGGTGCTCCCCAAGGAGATGAACTAGGTTTGATGAAACCTTTGGTCAGCAATTCATCCAGTTGCGTTCTTAATTCCTTCATTTCTGTTGGCGCCAACCTGTAAGGTGCTCTAGCAACTGGTGCTGCTCCAGGGATGATATCAATTCTGAATTCGACTCGTCTATCTGGTGGCAAACCAGGTAGATCTTCAGGAAACACTTCAGGGTATTCAGAAATGACGGGGATGTCTTCTATCTTTGGTTTCGGCTCATCAATAATCACTTGTGCCATGTAGATGACACAACCCTTCTTTAAACACTTGGAAGCCTTGAGCATAGTCACTTGCTCAGGCAGCCCATATTGGGTATCTCCCCGAATGGTAAGTGATTCACCAGACGGAGTCTTTATCACCACTTGCTTTCTGTTACAGACAATTTGGGCCTGGTTATGAGACAACCAGTCCATACCCAAAACTATGTCAAAACCGGCTAGCTTAAATGGAAGTAGGGATAGAGGAAAAGAGTGGTTCTTAATGGATATAACACATCCATCTAACACAGTTGAGACGGTTTCTATGGTGCCATCTGCTAACTCTACCTTATAATTTATACTCAAGGTTTTGACAGGTAAATTCAGCAATTTGCAAAACTTATGATCTACGAAAGACTTATCAGCGCCTGAATTAAAAAGTACCCTTGCATAGACATCATTGATGAGAAAGGTACCTGTGATTATGTTGTCATCCTGGACTGCTTCCTTTGCATCCATTCGAAAGACCCTTGCATTGGTCTTCTTGACTTCTTCAGGCTTCTTGGCATACTTAGGGCAGTTGGTCTTAATATGCCCTTTCTCATTGCAGTTGTAGCATGTGGCATATCTTATCTTCTTGCACTCTATCATCTTGTGCTCTTTAGATTTGCATATCCCACATGCAGGTGCTCCTGACTTAGAATCGGACTCAAGTCTGCACTTTCCAAAGTGGCGTTTCTGGCAAGTCGTGCACTTTGGCTTTTCCTCTGTTCGCTGACTATTCCTTCCAGACCCAAACTTCTTAGAATCGGTGTTTCCCTTTTGCTTCTTCTCTGACCCTCGTGAGTTATCATCCTCACGCTTCCTCTTATTTTCTTCAGATTTCTTTAGCGATCTCAACCTGACCGCATCTAAAGTAAGGGACAAAGAGAGATCAGCTGCTGACCTAAATGTAGCAGGTCTTGAAGCCTTAACACTGGCTTTGATTTCTGGGGCTAAACCCCCAATAAAGCGAGCAATTCGCTTGGGTTCTGGTGTTACAAGGTAAGGAACCAGTCTGGACAGGGTATTGAAACTGGTGAGGTAAGCCTGACAATCTAAGTTTGTCATGACCAATGATAAGAAATCAGATTCAATTCTTTCGACCTCATGTTGAGGGCAGTAGTTTTCCATAATGAGAGTAACAAACTACTCACATGACATGTTGTAGAGCGGGATCTTCCCAGCAGCTTGAATGAGAGACCTCCACCACGCCAATGCCTCTCCTTTGAACGATTGGGATACATACTTCACTACATCCCTTTCAGCACAACCACTGATATCGACAACCGTGTCCATTTCATCCAACCAGATCATACAATCAATTGCCCCCTTCTCCCCGGTGAAATCCCGGGATTTGCAGGTAACAAAGTATTTATAGGTACAAGATTTGGTACGCGGTTCATTATCGAACTCTTTCTTCTTGGATGGAACACTGTTTTTAATAGATGAATGTCGATCATCATCCTTCTTTGACTCATCTTTCTTAGAGGGTGGCTTGTTATGAGGCTCTGAATGAGTTTTAGGGACAGACTTAGAGTGGGGTACAGATGAGGCTTTACTATTAGTCCCACTATACTCCCTGAACTGTTCCTCTACAGCTTTAGATACAGCTGTATCAATCAGTGAGCGAAGTTCTCCTTTGGTTATATTAATCCTATCACCATCATCGCGGTTTTCCAAAGGATGACTGTTCTCTTCCTCGGACCTAGCCATGTAGCTTTAATTGCTACATAAAATAAAACAAAGACAAGGTTTATACAGAAGCTTATACAGTTTTATCGTTTTAAACGAATTATTAACCATGTTTTTAATACACATATTAGTTGATTTGATAAATATATAATTGTTCAGGATTTTTATCATAATCCTAAATTATAAGTTACTAATAGCACAAAAGGCCTAGTCACGTAGACAAGTTTAATTTATAAGCCATGATTTCAGAGAATCGAGGCACTAAGGTTTGAATCAAAGTTCATTACCTTTTCTTGACAGGGAGTTGTAGGCTACCACTGTCTTTAGTCTCAGAGGACGTTAATTATAGCCCGTGGGCACTTCATCCCCAAGGGATGATTATATAAATAAGGGAATTTAAAATAACCCAATTAAAAATGACCTATGTGATTTTATCGTATCACACTTTGTCAAGCATGTTAATATGCTTCCAGATGTTTAATAAGGATTTGAATCTCTTGAATAGGTTCTACCATCTTGGTCTTGTCTGCAGTGACATTTAGACTAGGTTTTACCTTTAAGATTCTTTTTAATATTTAACATAGAACAATCCTAATTTGAACTGTTAACAAGGATCTGAATCTAATTGTGGAACTACCATGTTGGCCCTGTCTTAAAGTGACATATGGCTAGGTCTTGTCCTTTTTAGATTTTGCCATTTTATTATAATGGTAGATCTTATAATATAGGAATGATATTTTTAAATATATAATCGTTCCTTTAAAATTTAAACAAGTATATGATTGCCCTAAACGGGACTTCTAATAAAAAAATGACTTGCCCATGCAAGGGCTAATCAGGAAAATAACAAAGAAGTAATTAAAAGACAATGAAACGAATTAGGATTAGTCCTATGTTCTTGTCTAGACTCAAGAATGTGCATCTGTGTAACTGAGATTAAACACAAAAGGCTAGTGTTTAATTCACTCAGTGTTGGCTCTGATACCAACCTGTCACACCCCGGATTTCCACGTGTCACCGGGGGCCCGGTGGGGAGTATCGTGACGTGGTTGGCAACATAATAGTCAAACAACACAATATTTAATATGCACAGCGGAAGCAAATTGTAAGATATAATTCAACCGAATATAATGTTGTAATATCAAGTATCACAATAGTCGATTGTTTATCCACAGACGGATCGAAAGTAAAATAGAAACAATAGTTCAACAGACTTTGACATCTAGAGCTTGCGAGACTTGAGTAATGATGCCTGGAGTAGCCAGCCTATTTCGTCTAGCACCTGCACTTAACCTTTTTGGAAAATACGTCAGTTTACACTGGTAAATACAACTCAACTGACTCGTTTTGAAAAGAGTTTGTAAATTGATTTGAATGCACTTCGGCACAAAAATATCTTTATAACTTGGGACAATTATTTGTATATAATCTTGTATACAGATTTACTTATTTGCCGTCCATTAGCACCGGTTAGAAGAGCCGGTTTAAGTTAACTGACACGCCACAGGTATAATGGCCACAAGGTTGATTCCTTTACGTGGGTTACCAGTTTTTACATAATGCATCTGTCAGGTGTACGCCTACACCCCGTGCTTAGGTCGTGGCCATTTCGTAAAATGATGCCAAGGATATCCGGGACAAGGTCATTTAACCCCCAAGGGCCATACATCAAACAATACAGAATAAAGCGAGTTATGTAAATACATTAATCACAATCCGATTTAAATGACTACATACCCGACCAAGCGGTACTTTTATAGCACCGTATCCCAAGCCCGTATAGGGAAAATAAGTTAAGAGTATTTACCTGAGCAAAGTATCAATCAAATACAGCAAATGCAAGTACTTTTACTGGGCTCCTAATCTGGAACGAAGGTTTATAATAACCTATTAGATTTCTAACGGGTCCTTAATTAAGCCTTAGCTTTGACCGGTTAGTTTCAATGATACGGTTCGTACGCACTATTAAGAGAAGACCGGATAGAATGTGATTTAGACCCGGCAAGTTCAGAGACTTGCTTAATATGGGTATTTCATACACACTCTGGATTTTGAGATAAAACCGATAAGGTTTGACCCGTTTCGGCTAATTTATGTAAACTAGTTACATAAACCGAACCGAACGCGTAATAAGCGTAACGGGTAATAATGAGAGCCATTTACAGGTTTCCTAAGTTAATATGCTCCAAATATGTTGTGACATCAGTAAGATATCATTTATTATGCCCAAAATGAATTTAAACACAAACTATGCCCTGTAGGGGTAGTTTGGTCATTTATAAGGTGATAAAAGAGTTTAAGTAATATCCTGGGTTACAGGTCTGATGTAATCAGCAAAGATAATCAATTTGCTAAGTTATATCAGTAGGGTAAAGTATATATGTGAAATTTATCAATTATAACCAAACTATGCACCGTAGGGGCATTTTGGTAATTTCACATAAGCCGAAAAGCTCAAAACTGACGTCTGAGGTTAACAACTTTTGCTTACTGTTAAAAAATTATAATTTACCTCAAATATTAGTAGGTATCACCCTTAGTATGTTTAAAATAGTTCTAGTACATACTAGGCGTTAAAAACGCTTAATTAGGCGATTAGAAGCCATTTACGGGTTCGATACATAAAGCTGATATTTTTATTATTCCTGAAGGCTTAAAATAATTTATTTATCATTTCTAATCAGTAGCAAAAGGTTTGGAGTCGTTTAGATATGTAAAACTCATTTTATGGCCCGTAAGGGCAAAACCGACAATTACCGGATTAAGCCTACGACTATGAGTTATGCTCAGCCTAAAATTAATTAAAAATCTTCAAAAATCCCAAAATAATATATTACATCAGGGGGAAATAAGTTTGATATCGAAAAGTAGGCTTAACTAGGCTATACGTTAATTACGCCATTTAATTAACACAAAGCTTTCATTTTGCGCTAATGAGCATAACTCTCAATCTACAACACCAATTGATCTCAAATTTTGGGTACAAGTATATATATTAGTAACAAAGGTTTCTACTCTTTTACATTTTCAAAAATCGTGTTTTAAGGTGATAAGGGCATAATGGTCAACATATGAGCAATTAACGGAATCATGCGAATTAGTTGGTTAACTAATGAACCATGGTGTATAATCACAGAGGGTTATACTAGCATGTTACCTGGTCCAAATTAAGCTCTAGGGCATTTCTAATTCATGCCTAAACGGGTCAGAACTGAAAGTCAATGCAAAAGTCAAACTATGCAACTTTCGGTTCCGAACCGGGTCTTTACAGGAAATTGTCGGGTTGAACATGTTTAGACATGTTCTTACACTTATTACCAAGTTATATTAATGATCAAACAGGTTGTATATGTTCTACATGGCTAATTATGCATAAATTGCAATTTAAGTATCCTGTTGACTCTTTATTCACAAGTTTGACCCGACTTTTGACCTAGTCAGAGTGGTAATCAGGGGAACCCTTTTAAGGGTTTATTACCCACATAATTACCAACTTATAACTACTTTTGATTCGAGATTTGACTGAGCCATTATTAATTAATCTCGAAGTCAAACCGTAATTACGATGGTTTGACTTTTAGCTAAATAACTAAGCTAAACTTAATTGAAGAAGGTTAAGCAAACTTACAAGAGTCCTATGAACGATTTGTGATCACTTGAGAGGGATCTTGAGCTCCAGAAATGATTAGGAAGTGCAAGAGAAGATGTGAAGGACTTGTTGAAAACTAAAGGCTTTATATAGTGATTTAAGCACCATAACAAGTTGACACACAAGTCTACATCCGACCACAACACTCCCACAAGTGTCCCTAGTGTTCTAGGGGTTGCCTAGGGGTCGCACATGAAGTGAAACATCCGTTTTGGGTCGAGTTTGCGCGAATACAGGAGGCTGTTTTCATTTTCTGTATCTAGGCGGTCCATGCGGCCCGCGTAAAGGTGTTGATGGGCCTTACGCGGCCCGCTTGGGCTCTCTGATCAGACAAAAACGTTTTCAAGTTGTTGCATCTCGTCCCTTGGCCTTTCGAAAGGTCAATTGAGCTAATTTCTTGCAATTTGACCCCTTATTATTTACCTATAAGGGCTTTAAGACTTGTACCCACTTTACCAAGTCCCTGGACATTTCCGGTTAACCCGAAAAGTCATAACTTTCAACGTTAACGCTTTAACCCCTCGCATACGAATTTGATCATAACTTTCTCATACGATAACGAAACTTTATGAAATTTATATCGTGCATTCTAGTGAGTATAATTAACAGCTACAAAGCTTCGGGTTTGTCAAAAGGTCACTCAGAGGTATAACTTAAACATGTTGACACATTTAACCCCTGTAGTTTGTAATGTCTCACTTTTAGCTTCGCACGATCCATGATTTATTCGTTTGATGCTATAATCATCATGTAGGGTTAACGTACAATATATTTATTCACTATTGACATTTAGAACTCGTATATTCACATACTTTCCATGATTGTCAACTTTAGTCCTTTCAGAACATTCTTTCACACGTTCAAACATATGACACGTGTCTACACATTATAGGACGTGAATTTTCGAGGTGTTACATCCTCACCCCCTTAAAATAAATCTTGACCCGAGATTTACTGAAACAAATAAGGGTACTTTTCTTTCATCGTGGATTCAACTTCCCACGTATATTCGGGTCCTCTACGGGCATCCCATTTTACCTTTACAATAGGTACATGCTTCCTTCGAAGCTTCTTTACCTGTCGATCTTCAATCGACAAAGGTTTTTCCACAAATTTTAAGCTCTCATCTATATGCACATCTGTATGTGGTATGACCAGTGATTCGTCAGTGAAACACTTTTTCAGATTGCAGATGTGGAATACATTATGAATACCACTGAGCTCTTCAGGTAAGTTTAGCTTATAGGCAACTGACCCGTCACGTTCGATAACCTCGAAAGGTCCTATGTATCTCGGGCTTAGCTTGCCTTTCTTACCAAATCGCATCACCCCCTTCCAGGGTGATACCTTAAGTAATACTTTGTCACCTACTTCGAAGTGAAAAGCTTTACGCTTTGGATCTACGTAACTCTTCTGCCTATCCCGGGCAGCTTTGAGACGGTCACGAATCTGGAAAATCTTGTCCGTCATTTCGAACACTATCTCTGGTCCTGATAGTTGGACATCTCCAACTTTCGCCCAACAAACTGGCGTTCTACACTTTCTACCGTATAATGCCTCAAAAGGTGCAGCCTTTATGCTGGTGTGGTAGCTATTGTTGTAGGAGAATTCTATCAATGGTTATCCCAACTACCACCTAAATCAATTACACATGCACGTAGCATGTCTTCCAACGTTTGGATGGTACGCTCACTCTGTCCGTCCGTCTGAGGGTGGTAAGCCGTACTTAAATTCAAACGTGTGCCCAAAGATTGTTGGAAACTATTCCAAAAATGTGACGTGTATCTAGTATCTCGGTCAGAGATAATAGACACAGGTATGCCATGTAAGGCTACAATCTTATCCACGTATAACTGGGCTAACATGTCGGAGCTATAAGTCTCCTTGATGGGTAAGAAATGTGCTGACTTAGTCAGTCTTTCAACTATAACCCATATTGTATCATTTCCTTTCCTTGACTTAGGTAACTTGGTGATAAAATCCATAGTTACCATTTCCCACTTCCACGTAGGAAGTTCGGGCTGTTGTAGCAAGCCTGATGGTTTCTGATGTTCGGCTTTGACTTGTGCACATGTCAAGCATTTAGCTACATAGGTGGCTACAGACTTTTTCAAGCCTATCCACCAATAATTTGCCCTTAGATCCTGGTACATCTTATCAGCTCCAGGATGAACGGAGTATTTGGAACTATGGGCTTCCTGGAGGATAACATCCCGAAGTCCTCCATAGATTGGAACCCATATTCGTCCATTCAATCTAAGAATTCCGTCTTTGTCAAGAGATAACTGCTCCTCGGTTACTCCTAGCTTTTCATTAGGATAGTTAGCTTCCAACACAGCTTCCTTCTGTGCAGCTAACAACCTTTCAGTCAAACTGTTCTTTATCTCCATGCGCTTGGCATTGATTCGGATGGGTTTCACCCTCTCCTTTCGACTCAAGGCATCGGCGACTACATTCGCCTTGCCGGGATGGTATCTGATTTCACAATCATAATCATTTAAAGTCTCCATCCAACGGCGTTGCCTCATGTTTAAATCTTTCTGATTGAACAGATGCTGAAGGCTCTTGTGATCAGAACAGATCACACACTTGATCCCATATAGATAATGCCTCCACAGTTTTAGTGCGAATACAACAGCACCCAACTCCAAGTTGTGGGTGGTGTAATTCTTTTCATGCACCTTTAACTGTCGTGATGCATAGGCAATAACCTTGCCTTTCTGCATAAGCACACACCCCATGCCAGTGTGCGACGCATCGCAGTAAACCACAAAGTCTTCTATTCCCTCTGGCAATGTCAGTACTGGGGCATTGCTCAACTTTTGTTTTAGGACATCAAATGACTCTTGCTGCTTAGGGCCCGAAATGAACTTTACTTTCTTCTTAGTCAAGGAAGTTAGGGGTGCAGCAATCCTTGAAAATTTTTCAATGAAACGCCTGTAATATCCTGCCAATCCCAGGAAGCTACGAATCTATGTAGGCGTCTTTGGCTCTTGCCAGTTCATAACTGCTTCAACCTTAGCGGGATCCACTTGGATGCCATGCTCACTAACCACATGTCCAAGGAATTGGACTTCTCGAAGCCAAAATTCACACTTAGAGAATTTGGCATAGAGTTTCTCACGATGAAGGAGTTTGAGAATATAGCGAAGGTGTTTCTCGTGGTCAGCTTGGTTCTTAGAATAAATGAGAATTTCATCGATGAAAACGATGACGAATTTATCTAAGTACGGCTTGCAAACGCGATTCATGAGATCCATGAACGCGGCAGGTG
Organism: Helianthus tuberosus; assembly: GCA_030545235.1. NCBI lineage: Eukaryota > Viridiplantae > Streptophyta > Magnoliopsida > Asterales > Asteraceae > Helianthus > Helianthus tuberosus. The sequence continues at coordinate 122,756,464 of CM060403.1, forward strand.
CATTAGTGAGCCCAAAAGGCATCACTAGGAACTCGTAATGACCATAACGAGTCCTAAATGCAGTTTTGTGTACGTCTTCATCTCTGACCTTCAGTTGATGGTAGCCTGACCTTAGGTCAATCTTCGAGAAATAACTGGCTCCTTGCAATTGATCGAATAAATCGTCGATCCTTGGCAAAGGATACCTATTCTTGATCGTGACCTTATTAAGCTCATGGTAATCGATGCACAGACGCATCGATCCATCCTTCTTCTTGACAAACAAGACTGGTGCTCCCCAAGGAGACGAACTAGGTTTGATGAAACCTTTGGTCAGCAAGTCATCCAGTTGCGTTCTTAATTCCTTCATTTCTGTTGGCACCAACCTGTAAGGTATGCCATGTAAAGCTACAATCTTATCCACGTATAATTGGGCTAACATGTCGGAGCTATAAGTCTCCTTAATGGGTAGGAAATGTGCTGACTTAGTCAGTCTGTCTACGATTACTCATATGGTATCATTTCCTTTCCTTGTTTTGGGTAACTTGGTGATAAAATCCATAGTTACCATTTCCCACTTCCAAGTAGGAAGTTCAGGCTGTTGTAGCAAACCTGACGGCTTTTGATGTTCTTCCTTGACTTGTGCACACGTCAAGCATTTAGCTACATAGGTAGCTACAGACTTCTTTAAGCCTATCCACCAATAGTTTGCCCTTAGATCCTGGTACATCTTATTAGCTCCAGGATGAACGGAATATTTAGAACTATGGGCTTCCTGGAGGATAACATCCCGAAGTCCTCCATAAATTGGAACCCATATCCGTCCATTCAATCTCAGAATTCCGTCTTTGCCAAGAGATAACTGCTCCTCAGTTACTCCTAGCTTTTCAGTAGGATAGTTAGCTTCCAACACAGCTTCCTTCTGTGCAGCTAACAACCTTTCATTCAAACTGTTCTTTATTTCAATGCTCTTGGCATTGATTCGGATGGGTTTCACCCTTTCCTTTCGACTCAAGGCATCAGCGACTACATTCGCCTTGCCGGGATGGTATCTAATTTCACAATCATAATCATTTAAAGTCTCCATCCAACGGCGCTGCCTCATGTTTAAATCCTTCTGACTAAACAGGTGCTGGAGGCTCTTGTGATCAGAATAGATCACACACTTGATTCCATATAAATAATGCCTCCAGAGCTTCAGTGCAAATACCACAGCACCCAACTCTAAGTCATGGGTGGTGTAATTCTTTTCATGCACCTTTAATTGCCGTGAAGCATAGGCAATAACCTTGCCTTTCTGCATAAGCACACATCCCATGCAGGTGTGTGATGCATCGCAGTAAACTACGAATTCTTCGGTACCTTCAGGCAATGTCAGTACAGGAGCGTTGCTCAACTTTTGCTTAAGGATATCAAAGGATTCTTGCTGTTTAGGTCCCCAGTCGAACTTAATCTTTTTCCTAGTTAAGGAAGTTAGGGGTGCAGCAATCCTTGAAAATTTTTCAATGAAACGCCTATAATATCCTGCTAAGCCTAGGAAGCTACGAATCTCCGTAGGCGTCTTTGGCTCTTGCCAGTTCATAACTGCTTCCACCTTAGCGGGATCCACTTGGATACCACGCTCACTAACCACATGTCCAAGGAATTGGACTTCTCGAAGCCAAAATTCACATTTAGAGAATTTGGCATAGAGCTTCTCATGATGTAGGAGTTTAAGAATACAGCGAAGGTGTTTCTCATGGTCAGCTTGGTTCTTCGAGTAGATGAGGATGTCGTCGATGAAAACGATGACGAATTTTTCTAAGTAAGGCTTGCAAACGCGATTCATGAGATCCATGAACGCGGCTGGTGCATTAGTGAGCCCAAAAGGCATCACTAGGAACTCGTAATGTCCATAACGAGTCCTAAATACAGTTTTGTGTACGTCTTCATCTCTAACCTTCAGTTGGTGGTAGCCTGACCTCAAGTCAATCTTTGAGAAATAACTTGCCCCTTGCAATTGATTGAACAAATCGTCGATCCTGGGCAAAGGATACCTATTCTTTATTGTGACCTTGTTAAGCTCACGGTAATCGATGCACAGGCGTATCGATCCATCCTTCTTCTTGACAAACAAGACTGGCGCTCCCCAAGGAGGCGAACTAGTTTTAATGAAACCTTTAGCTAGTAATTCATCTAGTTGTGCTCTTAATTCTTTCATCTCTATTGGTGCCAACCTGTAAGGTGCTCTAGCAACAGGTGCTGCTCCAGGGATGATGTCAATTCTGAATTCCACTTGCCTATCTAGTGGTAAACCAGGTAGTTCTTCAGGAAACACTTCAGGGTATTCAGAAATGACAGGAATATCTTCCATCTTCGGTTTCGGCTCATCAAAAGTCACTTGTGCCATGTAGATGACACAACCCTTCTTCAAGCACTTGGAGGCCTTGAGATTAGTCACTTGCTTAGGCAATCCATACCGGGTATCTCCTTGAATGGTAAGTGATTCACCAGACGGAGTCTTGATCACCACTTGCTTCTTATTACAGACAATTTGGGCCTGGTTGTGAGATAACCAGTCCATGCCTAAAACACTGTCGAAACCGGCTAGCTTAAAGGGAAGTAGAGACAGAGGAAAAGAGTGGTTCTTAATGGATATAACACATCCATCTAACACAGTTGTGACGGTTTCTATGGTGCCATCTGCTAACTCCACCTCATAATTCACACTTAAGGTTTTGACAGGTAAATTCATCAATTTGCAAAACTTATCATCTACAAAAGACTTATCAACGCTTGAATCAAAAAGTACTCTTGCATAGACATCATTTACAAGGAAAGTACCTGTGATCACGTTATCGTCTAGAACCGCTTCCTTTGCATCCATTCTGAAGACCCTAGCGTTGGTCTTCTTGGCCTCTTCAGGCTTCTTGGCGTATTTAGGGCAGTTGGTTTTGATGTGCCCTTTCTCATTGCAACTGTAGCACGTTGCATCTTTCAGCTTCTTGCAATCCAAGGTTTTGTGCTCCTTGGACTTGCATATCCCGCAAGAAAAAGTTCTCGACTGAGTCTGCGAGTTTGATTCGAGTCTGCACTTTCCAAAGTGCTGTCTCTTGCAAATCTTGAACTTGGGCTTATCACCAGACTGATGCCCATCTTTCTTTGACTCTGACCCCTTCCTGTTGTCACCGTTTCCTCGGTGCTTCTTGTTTGACCTCCGTGAATTATCATCTTCACGTTTTCTCTTCTCAGCATCTTTGTTCCTCAGCGATCTTTGTCTGATAGCGTCCAGCGTGAGGGACAGAGATATATCAGCTACGGATCGGAAAGTAGCTGGCCGAGAGGCCTTTACGCTTGCCTTTATCTCTGGGGCTAAACCCCCAATGAAACGAGCGATTCGTTTGGGTTCCGGGGTCACCAAATACGGAACCAACCTCGACATGGTATTAAAGCTCGTGAGGTAAGCTTGGCAATCTAGATTGGTCATTACCAACGAAAGAAAATCTGACTCAATCTTTTCGACCTCATGCTGAGGACAGTAATTCTCCCTGATGAGGGCAACGAATTGTTCCCATGACATGTTGTACAATGGGATCTTCCCAGTGGCTTGAATCAGTGATCGCCACCAGGCTAGGGCCTCACCCTTAAAAGATTGCGATATAAACTTGACTATATCCCTCTCAGCGCACCCGCTGATATCCACTATCGTGTCCATCTCATCTAACCACGTCATGCAGTCAATGGCTCCTTTTTCCCCAGTAAAATCCCTGGGTTTGCATGAAACAAAGTATTTATAGGAGCAACCCTTAGTACGGGGTTCTTGATTTAGTATTATCTGTTGAGATGGAGCAGTGTGGTGGTTTGAGGAGAGTCGATCATCATTTTTCTTGGGTTCTTCCTTCTTGGAAGGTGGCTTCGAATGCGGTGTAGATAGGGTCCTACTCCGAGTCCCACTATATTCTTCATACTGCCGCTCCAAGGCCTTTGTAACAGCGTCGTCTACTAACGCTTTCAATTCAGCACCCGTTAGATTAATTCAGGCGTTATCATTATTCTCCACTGGGTGACTATTAATTTCATCCGAGTCAGCCATTTTAATTGAACTGTTACATAAAACAAGTAAAATAGTTTATTTGGGAGTTTATTATGGAATTGTCTTTTATGGCAATTCATTAACCATGGTATACAAAAACCATATTTGGTTAATTTGTTAATCATATTTATTTAGGATTTCTATTATAATTTATCCTAATTATAAAACAATAATAGTTTTATTAGTAGCACAAAAGGCCTAGTCACAAGGACATTTTCAAATTATAACCTATGATTTCAGATAATCAAAGCTTTTAAAGCTTGAACATAGTTCATTACCTTTTTCGGACAGGGAGTCATAGCTACCACTGTCTTTTGGCTCATGTAGAAATGAGCAAGGCCCATAGGCATTATATTGCCAATGTATGGTCAAAATATGATCATCTTAATTGATGATCTAAACCCATGATTCAGAGATCATTAAGTTGGGTTAGGAGTCTTTTAAAGAATCCTTATATAAGAATGACGTGTGTGATTTTAACGAATCACTTCTGCCAGGAGTGTTAACCTATTTTTAGATGTTAACAGGGGTTTGAATCTTTTAAACAGGTCTTACCATCTTGGCCAGGTCTTTATAATGACACTCAGGCTAGGTTTCACTCTTAAGATTCTTATTCAATATTTAGTAGGCAGATTATTTTTAAAAGGAATGATTTTGATTTATTTATTCCATATAATATATTTATACACATAATAGCAAGAATGAAATTTATAAATTAAACATTCCATTAATTATTAATAGGTTACACGTCGCCCTAAACGGGACTTTTTAATAAAGCAACATACCCACGCAGGGGTCAAATTGAAATACTAGTCCACGCAGGGACTTAAACAAACAACACACCCTCGTAGGGGTTAACAGAAAGATAGACCCACGCAGGGGTCAAAACAAACAAACATATATACATACCCACACAGGGGTCAATACAACAAGACAGGCCCATGCAGGGGCTCAACTGATACAAGGGAAATTACAACAACAGTGGAAGGATTCAATGGTCCTTCTTGCTCTTCCCTTTTATTAGGCTTGTCAATCCTTGGAAGAAAGTTTGTCGCTCCCTGCGATCTCGGTGAAAGTCTCGCTCGACCTGGTCCAATCTCTGAAGAATTTCCTCCCGTTCTGGGGGAGAAAACCGTGGCGGCTGCGATTGTGTCCGTATTATAGGTCTGGCAGGTATCTGGTACCCATGAGTTGGGTACCCTGCTCCCCAAGGAGCTCCATACGGTCCTTCCAGGTTAAAGGCGTTGTAATTGGCCGCTACCAAGTATGGGTCGGCTTCAGCGTAATTGTAGTTGGTGTGAACCGGCGGCCCAAACGGGTTGTACATCATTGAACCCGTATATGCAGGGATTGGGGTATCAAAACCCATCGGTGGTGGTTGTGGTGCAACTGGGTTCGAAGGTCCACCCATTTGTGGATCTTCTGGAAGTGGCGGATAATGACTGCCACTTGATTGTCGAGGAGAGCTAAAATGAAAGTCCCCTCCTCGTGTAGACATACGTGCTTCTATTCTCCTACGCCTTGGTGGTTGCGGAGGTGCTGGCTGAACATGTGGCGGTGGAGGCGGTGGCGTGACTGCCACAAATCGTGAATCCTCAGAGGGATCATGCTGCTGCTGCTGATGAGGCGACGAATGATGCGAGGGTGTAAAATACCACTCGTGCTGGTTAAATCACGCCTGGTAACTGTCCGGACCATGGTAGGGTGATCCGTGAAAAGATGAACCATCTGAGACCTCGATAGGATGGTTCGGAGTTCCGGTTGCGGGCTCGACGGGATCCGTGTCCTCGTCCATATCTTCTGCATGATCGCCGGAGAAATGATCCTCTGGCCCCAATGGGTTAAAACCCACTGGTTCTTGTATGTAATTAGCCGGGTTAAACCGGCCCCTAAAAACAGGTGTAGGGTCACCAAAGGAATTATGCGATAGGGATCGCTGAAGAGGTATGTAAGACGGTTGAGGGTTGTTGGGCTCATTTTCCGAATGTGGCCCATAAGAGTTATGAATGGGAGGCGTCGAACTGTGCGACACAGATCGTTTAGCTGGTTCGAAAAGGTTCCTCCGGTTTTCTCTAGGGTCAGCACTCGCAGTGGTGGTAGGAGCTCGCATGTGCGAAGGTCCTGCCTCGTCGTCATTGGGGGCGGTGATTGGCCCCTTGCCTCGTCCTCTACGTCGAAAGAATCTTGGCGGCATTTTTAATCCTGTCAATATAGCATGAGATAACAATAAACATATATAAAATAAACTGAAACAAATTTGGATTGTTCCTATGTTCTTTGTCTAGACTCGAAAGTTTAGATATGTGTACTTGTGTAACTGAGATTAAACACAAAAGGCTAGTGTTTAATTCATTCAGTGTTGGCTCTGATACCAACCTGTCACACCCCGATTTCCACGTGTCACCGGTGGGCCCGGTGGGGAGTATCGTGACGTGGTTGGCAACATAATAGTCAAACAACACAACATTTAAATGCACAGCGGAAGCAAATGAAAAATGTATTTCAACCAAATAAAATATTGTAATATCGTGTATCACAAACAGTTGAAAGTTTATCCACAGACGGATCGAAATAAATAAGAAACACTAGTTCAACAGACGATAGGCATCTTAAGCTTGCGAGACTCTTTATTGATGCTAAGGAGAGAATCCAGCCTATTACGCTTAGTACCTGCATTTAATCTTTTTGGGAAAATACGTCAGTTTACACTGGTAAATACAATCAACTGACTCATTTTAAAAATGATTAAAAATTTATTTGGATGCACGTGGCATAAACATTTTATAACTTGGGATAATTATTTAAATATATAATCTTGTAAAAGAATTACATGTTCCTTATGCGTTCAGTAGCCCGGATCGTGTCGGGTTAAAGATCAATAGACACACCACATAATCTATTTATGCACTGACGAGTGTACGCCTACACTCCGCGCTTAGGTCGTGGCCATTTCGTAAAATGATGCCAAGGATATCCGGGACATGGTCATTAACCCCCCAAAGGCTTTAAGTAAACAAAACATATTTAAACGGGCTGATCAAATTATCCAATTAACCACCAAACGATGGAAGATTTGATGCCCGACCAAGCGGTATTTTATATACCGTAACCCAAGCCCGTATAGGGAAAATAAGTTAAAAGTATTTACCTGAGCAAAGTAATAATCACAATAAGCAAATGCAAGTAGCTTTTACTGGTCCTCCTAATATGGAACTAAGGTTTATAATAACCTATTAGAATCCTAACGGGTCTTTAATTAAGCCTAAGCTTAGACCGGTTAGTTTCAAAGATACGGTTCGTACGCACGATTAAGAGAAGACCGGATAGAATGTGATTTAGACCCGACAAGTTTGAAGACTTGCTTAATATGGGTATTTCATACACATTCTGGATTTTGAGATAAACCGATAAGGTTTGACCCGTTTCGGCTAATTTATGTAAACTAGTTACATAAACCGAACCGAACGCGTAATAAGCGTACCGGGTAGTCATGAGAGCCATATACAGGTTTCCTAAGTTAATATGCTTCAAATATGTTGTGACACCAGTAAGATATCTTTTATTATGCCCGAAATGAATTTAAACACAAACTATGCCCCGTAGGGGTAGTTTGGTCATTTAAAAGGTTATAAAAGAGTTTAAGTATTAACCTGAGTTACAGGTCTGATGTAATCAGAAAAAATACTCAATTTGATAAGTTATAACAGTAGGGTAAAGTATATATGTGAAATTTATCAATTATGACCAACTATGCACCGTAGGGGCATTTTGGTAATTTCACATAAGCCGTAAAGCTCAAAACTGAAGTCTGAGTTAAACAACTTTTGCTTACTGTTAAGATATTATAATTTACCTAAAATATCAGTAGGTATCAACCCTTGTATGTTTAAAATAGTTTTAGTACATACTATGCGTTAAAAACGCTTAAAAAGGCGATTAGAAGCCATTTCCAGGTTCTATACATAAAACTGATATTTTTATTATTCCAGAAGGCTTAAAATAATTTATTTATCATATCTAATCAGTAGCAAAAGGTTTGGAGTCGATTAGATATGTAAAACTCATTTTATAGCCCGTAAGGGCAAAACCGACAATTACCGGATTAAGCCTATGACTATAAGTTATGCTCAGCCTAAAATTAATTAAAAATCTTTAAAAATCCCAAAATAATATATTACATCAGTGGGTAATAAGTTTGATATCAAAAAGTAGGCTTAACTAGGCTATACGCTAATTACGTCGTTTTAATCGCTAAAGAAGCTTTCTAATTGCGCTAATGAGCATAACTCTCAATCTACACCTCAAACTGATGTCAAATTTTGGGTGCAAGTTTATAATTCAGTAACTAAGGTTTCTACTCTTTTACATTTGCAAAAATCACGTTTTAAGGTGAAAAGGGCATAATGGTCAACATATGAGCAATTAACGGAATCATGCATATTAATTGGTTAACTAATGAACCATGGTGTATAATCACAGAGGGTTATACTAGCATGTAACCTGGTCCAATTAAAGCTCTAAGGAATTTCTAAAACATGCCTAAATGGGTCAGAACTGAAAGTCAAAGCAAAAGTCAAACTATGCGACTTTCGGTTCCGAACCGGGTCTCTACTGAAAATTGTCGGGTTGAACATGTTTAGACATGTTCTTACACTAATTACCAAGTTATATTAATGATCAAACAGGTTGTATGTGTTCTACATTGCTAATTATGCATAAATTAGAAATTAAGCTTTCTGTTGACTTTTTAATAACAAGTTTGACCCGACATTTGACCTAGTTAGAGTGGGAATCAGGGGGAACCCTTTTAAGGGTTTATTGCCCACATAATTACCAACTTATAACTACTTTCAATTCGACTAATCACTGAGCCATCAATGATTAATCGCTAAGTCAACCGTTAATTATGACGGTTTGACTTTTAAGCTAAAACTAAGCAAAAACTTAACTAAGGAAGGGTAAGCAAACTTACTGAAGTCCAATGCACGATTTGTGAAGCTTAGAGAGAAGTCTTGAGCTCCATAAATGTTCCAAAGTGCAGATGGAAGGTGTGAAGAATTGGTTGCAACCTTGGCCCTTTATATAGTGCTCAAGAACTCTTGGATCATTGACACACAAGACTACCAAGGGCCATGGATCACTTCCAGATGTCCCTAAGTGTCTAGGGGTCACTTAGGGGTCAAGCAAGATGAGGAAAATCGAGTTAAAGGCGGTTACAAGGGCTATGGCAGACAAGAATCCAAGAAAAAAGGAAATTCTGATCAGATATGACCGTCGCGTAGCGCGACGGCATAGATGGCTAGTTCTCGCGCTACGCGAGCATGTGTTGATCTGACAAAACAAGTTTCCATTATTTGCAGTTTTGGTCCCCGGTCCTTCTAAAGGTCGCTTTCACGTCTTGTTTTGCACAATGAGCCCTCTAAATTGACTTATAAGGGCTTTAAAACATTTACCCATTTTGTTTAGTCCTCGGTTAACTTTATTGTAACCCGAAAAGTCAAAAACTTCAACGTTGACGCTTTAACCCCTTGTATATGAATTTGATCATAACTTTCTCATACGATAACAAAACTTTATGAAATTTATATCATGCATTCTAGTGAGCATAATTAACCGTTACAAAGCTTCGGGTTTGTCAAAAGGTCACTCAGAGGTGTAACTTAAACATGTTGACACATTTAACCCCTGTAGTTTGTAATCTCTCACTTTCTTTCATATTTAGCTTCGTATGATCCATGATTTATTCGTTTGAAGGTATGAGCATCATGTAGGGTTATTGTACAATATATTTATTCACTGTTGACATTTAGAACTCGTATATTCACATACTTTCCATGATTGTCAACTTTAATCCTTCTATAACTTTCTTTCACACGTTCAAATATATGACACGTGTCAACTCATTATAGGACGTGAATTTTTGAGGTGTTACAGTAGGGATTTCCGGCAATGAAGAGGAAGTGTGAGACTAGAGTTTTAAGAGTAAATATAAAGTTTTTTTTTTTACTTTTTTTCTTGACTTTTGTCTCATTTAAGTTAGAGAGAGAGAGATGAAGAAGTAGACATACGTGGTCATGTGGATGTGATGTCTAATTCCAATGAATAAACCTTCTCTCTACACGTTTTTTTTTAACATAAAGGGGGATTTAATATATACAGCCAAAAGGCTAGAACACACACAACTCAAAATTACATTAGTTAACCTGCCTGCTCTCCTAACCTTCTATGACATTAATTCTATGTTCAATTCAATTTTCCTACAATAAATACTCCAGTTCGCCCTGCTCCTAATCCATAAGTACGTGCATTCCTTTATTTCTTCAAGCATTCTGCTGTTCATGTTGATCAGTTCTGTTAAACATAATGGAAAACATGAATAACATACCTGTTACAGCAGACAGGCTAGCAGAGAATCCAGTCAGAGACGCAGCCATTGAGTTTGACATACTTGTTAGGATGATCTGGTTCCTCCTTAGGGTGTAAGATTATGATGGCGATGAACCGAAACCAGGGTTGGTTTCGGTTATGTAGAAAGAGAGCCGAATTTGATGTTATGATTATTGAGTTGTGTGTCTAACCCTTTATCTCTCTAATAATCTCCTTATATATACACCCAAGAGGAAACCTAATTAGTTAATAAGGGTAATATGGTCCATCAACAATTACCAACTAATTATTAATAGGTTATTAATATATTTTGATCTATATAATATAAATGATTATAATGGCTACAAGATTAAATATTCTAACAATAATATATTTAATCTCACATTCTCCCACTTAGCCGAGTAATCATTTATCATGAGTATTAGATGAGCCTGGCCAGGAGTTAACACTCATTTTAGCCTTAAACCAAGAACTATAGCAGAGAAATACAGCCGTTGAATCATCATTCGACTCAGGACCCCCATTAGTCATACTATAGCCTCAATTTAAAACCTAATAGTTATGATCAAAATACGCATAAGCCCTTTAGCGTCTGATTTGTATTTATATTTGTCTATATGTCATTACACCGGCAGAACATATGTTAGAGTCATACAAAATCAAACTTGAGGAAATTTTATTAATTAAAACATAAGCTAGTATAATATGCCATTAAATAAGGTCTTTAGTAAGTCCCATATTCGATACATGTTCTTCGAAAACTTTAGGTGGGAGACCTTTAGTCATCGGATCCGCAAGCATATCTTTAGTACTAATATACTCAATACAAAGATTATTTTCCTCACCACGTTCACGTACGAACAAATATTTTGTATCGAGATATAAACCAGCTCCAGTCGAACTGTTACTGTTCGAGAAACTAACGGCAGCTGAGTTATCACAGTAAAGCTTCAATGGTCTAGAAATTGAATTAACGATTTTGAGTCCAGTGATTAGATTTCTAAGCAACATTCCATGACAGGTTGTGTTGTAAACAACAATGTATTCTGCCATCATTGTGGAAGTTGTAGTTAATTGTTGTTTACGGCTCTTCCATGAGATAGGTCCGCCTGCTAACATAAAAATGTATCCCGAAGTAGATTTCTTGTCATCTTTGCATTTGGTAAAGTCAGAATCAGAATAACCTACCACTTCTAAATGATCACTTCTTCTATAAGTCAGTTTATAGTCTTTCGTCCCTTGCAGATATCTAATGACCTTTTTAGCTGCTTTCCAGGGATCTAGGCCGGGATTAGTCTGATAACGGCCTAGCATTCCAGCAATATAAGCGATATCTGGGCGAGTACAGACTTGAGCATACATCAGGCTCCCGACTACTGACGCGTAAGGTATCTGGCTCATTTGCTCCTTTTCAACCTCTGTTGTCGGACACTGGAATGAACCGAAAACATCTCCCTTAACTACTAGAGCGACTGAGGATTTGCACTGTTGCATGTTGTAACGTGTAAGGACACGATCTATGTTAGTCTTCTGAGACAATCCTAAGATCCCTTTGTATCTATCTTGGTGAATTTCGATGCCAATGAAGTAAGAAGCATCTCCGAGATCCTTCATGTCGAAGTTATGCGAGAGTAACCGCTTCGACTCATGCAACATGTCTAAACTATTACTTGCCAATAGAATATCATCTACGTAAAGGACAAGTATAGTAAAGTTACTCCCACTCATCTTGAGGTAGGTGCATTGATCCACTTGATTCTTCATAAAACCTTGTCTCTTCATGACTTCATCAAACTTGAGGTACCATTGACGTGATGCTTGTTTTAACCCATAAATGGATTTCTTCAACTTACAGACTAGATGCTCCTGACCTTCAGGTTTAAAGCCTTCAGGTTGTTTCATGTAAACATCTTCGTCTAAGTCTCCATTAAGGAAAGCAGTTCTGACGTCCATCTGATGCAGCTCCAAATCAAAATGAGCTACTAGGGCCATGACGATCCTTAATGAATCACGAGAGACAGGTGAAAACGTCTCTTGATAATCAATTCCCTCTTTCCGAGTGTAGACCTATGCAACCAATCTCGCTTTGTAGCGTTCAACGTTCCCATTCGTATCTAGTTTTGTTTTGAACACCCATTTACAACCTACAGGTTTAACACCATTGTGTAATTCTACCAAATCCCAAACGTCATTTTTCTTCATGGATTCAAGCTCATCAATCATTGCTTTGTTCCATTCAGAAGACTGATTACTGCTAATGGCTTCATTATAAGAGGTAGGATCATTGAGCTTTCCAGCATCCATTTCAGTCAGGTAAGTAACATAATCATCCCAATTAGTAGGCCTTCTTTGCCTAGATGACCTCCTGAGTTGATTATCGGGTTCAGCATTGTCTTGGTTTTGAGCGTTTGATGTGCCTTCATTATGAGGTATAATGGTTTCTGATTGTGGAGATGGAATTTGTGCAGTGGTTTCAGGTGCAGTTGTTGCATTGGGTACAAGAGGAGTAAACGGAGTAATGGTAAACGACGAGTCTCCCCCCCCCCCCCCCCCGCGTCTTGTACTTCTTGCAAGGTCAGTGGGAGCAGTACCAACCCTTTCAACAATACGGGTGACATGGGAAGGACAATAGAAACGACAACCCTTTGAATGATTAGGATACTCGATAAAGAAACAGGTAACTATTTTAGGGTCAAGTTTCTTTAGGAAAGGATTATAGAGTTTGCTTCAGCAATGCAGCCCCATACTTTCATATATTTAAGACTCGGTTTCCTTCCTGTCCAAAGTTCATAAGGAGTTTTAGGGACAGACTTAGAAGGAACTCTATTGAGTATATGAACAGCTGCTTTCAACGCTTCAGTCCAGAGGAATAATGGTAAATTAGTGTTGGCTAACATACTGCGCACCATATTCATAAGGGTACGATTTCTTCGTTCAGCGACACCGTTCTGCTGAGGTGTACCAGGCATGGTGTATTGGTTCACAATCCCCTGGCCCTTACAAAACTCATAAAATGGACCTGGAGCTTGACCCACATCAGTATGTCTTCCATAATATTCACCGCCTCTATCTGATCTTACAACTTTAATCTGACGATCTAATTGCTTTTCAACTTCAGCTTTTTAATCTTTAAAAGTTGTAAGAACTTCATATTTTTCCTTAATAAGATACAAGTACATGTAACGAGAATAATCATCAATGAAAGTGATAAATGAAGTATGTCCTGTTATGCCAGCGATTTGGTAGGGACCACTAATGTCAGTGTGAATGAGTTCTAATAAATTAGAGCTCCTAGTGGCACCTTTCTTATTCGCTAATGTCATTTTACCTTTAAGACATTTGACACATGTTCTAAAATCAGTGAAATCGAGAGGAGGTAAGACTTCATCCTTTACGAGACGATTTAATCATTCTCATGAGATGTGGCCTAAACGTTGATGCCACAACATAGATGAAGTCTCTAAGTCTCGAATTTGTTTCATCTTTTTGAGTAATTCATTAATATTATATGACAACAAAGATTTGGAAAAATTATCATCTAGTTCTAATCTATAGAGACCACCATCCAGAATGCCAGTACCATAAACAACGGAATCATAGAGAATAGAGAGTTTGCGATGACCTTGGGAAACGACAAAACCGTCCATGTCTAACTTTGGTCCTGATACAAGGTTCCGAGGTACCTCAGGAACATATAATGTATCATAAAGTTTAATACATAAACCAGTTTTCACAAATAATTGTAATGTTCCTATGGCCTTCACTTCTAATTCCCGATCATCCCCAACTTTAAGTGTTCTTTGGTTTCTTCCCTACTTCCAGATTGAAAGGAATCCCTGAGTAGAGTTGGTTACATGAACCATAGAACCAGAATCAAACCACCAAGAATTAGCAGGAACACTTTAATTAAAGGACTCAAGTATCATGAAAAAATCGCTACCTTTCTTAGCCAGCCACTCCTTGAAGTCAGGGCATTCCTTTTGCTTATGTCATGTTTTCTTACAGAACTTGCAATAGGGTTTGCCTAAGGAGCTCTTAGAGCTGGAAGGTGCACTTGTATTAGGATTTGGCTTTTGAACTTTAGAAGCATCCTTCCTTTGATGATTGTGCTTCCTCTTCTTAGAGTTGGAGGTGGTGAAGTTAGCAACATCAGTAGTGCGATCCATCTTCATACGCTCTTCCTCCTGTATGCACATAGTGACCAGCTCACTCATTGTCCATTTGTCCTTCTGAGTGTTGTAATTGATCTTAAATGCTTCATAGGACGAAGGAAGCGAAGTGATGATGAAGTGAACAAGAAAACCATCACTGATTTCCATCTCTAGCCCCTTCAATTTATTGGCCATGTCATGCATCATCATGATGTGTTCGCGAATGCCGCTCCTCCCATCATACTTAGTCGTCACTAGCTTGAGGATAAGAGTACTAGCGTGTGCTTTTGATGTTCCTTTGAATTGAGCCTCCACAGAAGCCAGATAGGTTTTAGCATCCTCAAAATTAGGAATAGTTCCTCTAATTGCATTGTGAATGGACTGCTTCATGAACATGAGAGACATGCGGTTACACCTAGTCCATTTTCCATGAACTATCTGCTCAGCAACAGTACTTTGAGTAGTAAGGTCCGCTGGCTTATTCTCTCTAAGAGCATAATCGAAGTCTAGCAATCCAAGTGTAAGCATGAGGGCATCCTTCCATTCTGCAAAGTTATCACCAGTCAAAGGTGGAATCCCACAATTGGGTGCTGATAGTGGAAATAAGATGAGCAAGTTATAATACTAAGAAGGAAGTCCTAGTGTGATCTAAGGGCATGTTATACTAAGGCAGGCATAAATAATGACCATTTTAATTATGAAGCTGTGATATTGTCTATTACTAACATCAAAATAATAGACTTAGTTAAAATTCTACTTAAACGAAGACAAATCAGCTTTGGCCAGAAGTGTAATCATTTAAGTATGTGTGCAAAGTAATCGTGATAAATCAGCTTTGGCCAGAAATGACACAATCACTTTAGTTATGCACTTGTCAAGTATGCTAGACATGAATGAATTAAATCAGCTTTGGCCAGAAATTAAGACATTTCATGTTTGTAATGCATACTCAACATAGCTTTATTATACTTGAACAATAAATAGATGTGTTAAATCAGCTTTGGCCAGAAATGATATATCAGAAGCTCATTCAAGTTAAGCTATTTTGGTTTTGTGGAAATTTTATCTGATTCTGATTAGTTAATTAGTTGTTTACAAAACCAAGTATTTAATAGCAAACCACCTGTTAGCGAGGATCGAACTGAGTTATGAGATCTCGAGTCAGTTATGAGGTCTCAAGTCGCAACCTTGTTGTTTCAAGTCGGAACCATGGTCTCGACTACTGTATTTTATGAGATCTTGTAACACCCTTACTTTGAACTAGAATTAAATACTAGATTTATACATATTTATACCAAAAGATTCTAGATTTACATAAGTTTTAGAAGTTTCATAAAAACATATCCAACACTTGGCCAAATTAGAACATTCAAAATCTTGTTTGAGAATTTGGACACAACCCGTGAACAAAATTTAAGTAAGATTTAGACACATTGCGGAAGCATTCAAAGATTGTGTTCGGTTCTTCGACTTTGCTTGATCACCATCCATACGATCCATCTAAACACCTAGAGTCAAAACCAATTAAAACATTAGTTTGACCTTGGCACATAATATTTAAACATATAAATCAGTCATCAATTTATAATAAAACAATTTAAAGTTTTTCTGGGTTTACCGTAAATTACGGTCATACCGTAATTTACGGTGGGATCTGAAAATTTAAGGTCACCGTAAATCAGGTGGTTTCCACCGTAAACAATAAACATCTACCGTAAATTACGGTTATACCGTAATTTACGGTATGAGCTGGGATTTCAAGTTTTGTTTCCTTGTTTTGTTACATCAAGATTCTAACTCTTTAAATTCAGGTTTTTCAATGATTCCGAAAACCTTGAAACCCCATATCTCTCAAAAGATAGATATTAATCAATCATCAAAGATCTTTCTATCATATTCCTATGTAATAATCATACCTTACTTGATTTATTCGACCCGTTTAGGCACCAAGAATTCATCATCAAGCAAAGAAATTCGACATAGATTTTCTAACAATTGTTTTGACCCGTCTCCATAGATTTGGACGAATAGACACTTACTATATATATATTGATCTATCTTGTTTACCATGTTTTCAAACGACAACATAAAACTATTAAATAATTTACAATTGTAACGAAACGGAAATTTCGTACCTTTAGAGCACACCTTTCCCCCGTGAATTCCCTTCGGCTTGTCCGCTTGATGATCCGGACCCTTTGCCTAGAAAATTCAGTTTTACAACTTGTTTAGAACTCTTTCCATGACCATATTCATATCATTGTGAAACATGATCAAATCGGCGTTCTCATCAAATTTAACATGAAAATCCTCTCTTAGGCATTTCTACAAACACCTAACGGGTCAGATTTTCCTACCATCATCTCCAAGTTCGTGACTTGCAAATTAAACCTCAATTTCACTTTAATTAGTAAACATTGCACACATTTTAGCATTAATATCACAGGAATACCTCCTATAATGAAATTTATACTAGAATTATCATTCAAATCCTAGTGTTCATCATCATCTTATAAAACCCATACTTAGCTTCCATGGATTCATAGAATTTCCTGAATTTGGGCATGATTTCTCAAATAGTTAGCTGGGTTTTACTTCTAAACACCTATTCAACTCCAATCTAACCAAATAACACACATGCAAGCATCTAATTTCAGATTTTCAAAATCATGAGAATTTCAAGTTGATAGATTTCATCAAATTTCACATACCTTAGAATCCTCTTGCAATGAGGATTACGATTCTAGGCTCAATTTTCGATTTCTACTTGGATTAACCCTTCAATTTGCAAGATTATGAGATTTTAGGGTTTTGGAGAAGTGGGTGTCGCCCCTGTGATGTTCTGGTCGACCAGGGATGTCAAATGGGGGTTAAATTTGTGTTTTGTTTGTTTATTAGAATTAAGTTTCAATTTTTAACAACTTAACCCCCTTCACTTTGATCAATATAGATTTTAGTGAACTTTAACTCTACTTTATGGTTATTTCTAGATTTTTAACTAATTAGGTTAAATTTCCTAGTTAGTAAATTCTCGTTTATTTAAACCTTATTAATTTCAGTTTAAGGTTTTACAATTTTCGGGGTGTTACAAGTCCACCCCCCTTAAAAGGGTTTCGTCCTCGAAACCGCAATACGTACCAAATAAAATAGGGTGAAGGCGTCGCATTTCCTCTTCGGACTCCCAAGTAGTGTCCGAACCCTTCCTATGCTCCCATTTGACTTTGACTTGTTCGATTTGTTTATTTCGTAAACGTTTGACCTTTCTGTCTAAAATTTCAACCGGTCTCACCACATAATTTAGACTATTATCCACTTCGATATCATCGTAATGAATATAGGTCGTTTCGTCAGCCAGGCACTTTCTTAATTGAGATACGTGAAACGTGCCATGGATCCCGCTTAGTTCCTCCGGTAGTTCAAGACGGTAAGCTACCTTGCCAACTCTCCCGATAATCTTAAATGGCCCGATAAACCTTGGGCTTAACTTCCCCTTCTTTCTAAATCTAATAACACCTTTCCATGGGGACACTTTTAGCATGACCATGTCACCCACTTGAAATTCAATTGGCCTTTTCCTTTTATCTACATACGCCTTTTGCCTGTCTTGAGCCGCTTTCAAGTGTGCCCGAACTTTATCGATCTTTTCGTTCGTGGCTCGTACTATGTCTTGGTGGGCGAGTTCACGTGGACCCACTTCACCCCAACAAACCGGGGTTCGACACTTCCTACCGTAAAGCAGTTCGTATGGTGCCATTTTAATACTAGATTGGTAACAGTTGTTATACGAAAACTCAACTAACGGCAGGTGAACATCCCAACTGCCTCCAAAGTCGATTATACACGCCCGTAGCATGTCTCCCAATATTTGTATCGTTCTTTCACTTTGTCCATCCGTTTGAGGATGGTACGCAGTGCTTATGAACAATTTGGTCCCCATTTGTTCTTGGAAATCACGCCAGAAATTCGAAGTAAACCGGGTATCCCTATCGGACACGATGGACACCGGCACTCCATGACGTGCTATGATTTCATTGGTATAGACTTCTGACATCTTTTCTGACGTATAAGTCTCACGAATCGGAATGAAGTGAGCACTTTTCGTCAATCTATCCACCACTACCCATATGGCATCAAAACCACGATTTGTCTTAGGCAGCTTGGTTAACAGGTCCATTGTAATATGTTCCCATTTCCAAACCGGAATTTCTAACGGTTGGAGTTTACCGTATGGTTTCTGGTGCTCCGCCTTGACTTGTAAACATGTCAAGCATTTTTCCACATATTTCGCCACGTCCCTCTTCATTCCGGGCCACCAATAATTTTGTTTCAAATCATTGTACATCTTGGTCGCACCCGGATGAATTGAATAACGGGATTTATGAGCTTCATCAAGTAGAAGCGTCTTTACTCCACAGGTATGTGGGACCCATATCCTTCCGGATCGAGTCTTTAACCCGTGATTCCCATCCGACAAGTCTTTCAACTGACCAATTATTCTTTCCTTCTTCCAATTCTCTTCTTTCACCGCTTCTAATTGCGCTTCTTGAATACGTTCAAGTATACCCGAGGTTACCAC
The DNA here is from genome assembly GCA_030545235.1 of Helianthus tuberosus. Taxonomy (NCBI): domain Eukaryota; kingdom Viridiplantae; phylum Streptophyta; class Magnoliopsida; order Asterales; family Asteraceae; genus Helianthus; species Helianthus tuberosus. The sequence continues at coordinate 122,775,629 of CM060403.1, forward strand.
GAGTTGCATCGATCTCACTCGTATTGGGACATAGTCCGCTTTTCTACTTAGAGCGTCAGCTACCACGTTTGCTTTTCCGGGGTGATAATGTATCTCACAGTCGTAGTCCTTCACCGTTTCTAGCCATCGCCTTTGCCGCATATTCAACTCCTTCTGATCAAAGAAGTATTTCAAGCTCTTGTGATCGGTGAATATGGTGCACTTTACCCCATACAAGTAATGTCTCCATATTTTTAATGCAAACACTACCGCTGCCAATTCGAGATCGTGCGTGGGGTATTTCTTCTCGTGCATCTTCAATTGTCTCGAGGCATAGGCTATTACCTTGCCCCGTTGCATCAACACGCAACCGAGCCCCGATAACGAAGCGTCCGAATAGACCACCATGTCTTCGACTCCGTCCGGCAATGTCAGTACCGGAGCTTGAGTTAGCCTTTCTTTTAGCGTCCGAAACGCTTTTTCTTGATCGACTCCCCAAACAAACTTTGCTTTCTTTTGGGTTAGCTTTGTTAGCGGCGATGCAATCTTGGAGAAATCTTGAATGAATCTCCTATAATATCCAGCAAGCCCCAAAAAGCTTCTAATTTCAGAAGGGTTCTTCGGGGGATTCCATTTTGACACCGCCTCTATCTTTGACTGATCCACCAAAACTCCATCGGCACTTATGACATGACCGAGAAATTGTACCTCTCGTAACCAAAAGGCACATTTGGAAAATTTTGCATAAAGCTTCTCTCGTCTAAGTGTCTCTAACACTTCTTGTAAGTGGCGTGCATGTTCGGCTTCACTTTTCGAATACACCAAGATATCATCGATAAACACGATGACCGACTTATCCAACATTGGCTTGCAAACCCGGTTCATGAGGTCCATGAAAGCCGCAGGCGCATTTGTTAGCCCAAATGACATCACGAGAAATTCGTAATGTCCGTATCTTGTGCGAAAAGCCGTCTTCGGCACATCTTCTTCTTTGACCTTTAGTTGGTGATACCCCGACCTAAGGTCAATTTTTGAAAACCAACTTGCGCCTTGTAGTTGGTCAAATAAGTCGTCTATCCTCGGGAGCGGGTATCGGTTCTTTACCGTGAGTTTGTTTAACTCCCGATAATCGATACACATGCGCATACTCCCATCCTTCTTTCTCACAAACAACACCGGTGCGCCCCAAGGAGACACACTCGGCCTTATGAATCCTTTATCAAGCAAATCTTGAATTTGGGACATCAGCTCTTGTAATTCCGACGGTGCAAGTCGGTACGGGGCTTTTGCTACAGGTTTCGCGCCCGGAATCAATTCGATCCCGAACTCTACTTCCCGTTCAGGCGGTATCCCCGGTAAATCTTCCGGAAAAATATCTTCATAATCCCGTACTATCGGTACATCTCCAATCTTCCGTGATTCTTTCTCGGTCTCATTTGCATAAATTATGAATGCCTTGCATCCTCGCTTCATGAGCTTGTGAGCTTTCAACATCGAACATACTATGGGGTTGCCTCGTTTTTCACCATAAATGGTGACGTGTTTTCCGCTCGGAGATGTTAGTTTTATCTCTTTGCGAAAACACACGACCTTTGCATGGTATTGAGATAGCCAATCCATCCCCACGACTACTTGGAATTCTCCCATCGACATCGGGATTAGATTTATCAAATATTCTTCATCGTCGATGCTCAGTTTGCAATTTTCACATACATCACAAACAATAAAGCTTTTGTTATTACCTATCTCTACTTCTAAAGGCACAGGTAATTTTGTTAGAATAAATGAAGGATGTCGAATAAACCCATATGAAACAAAGGATTTATTCGCACCCGTATCAAATAACACATGTGCGGGAATTGAATTTACAGCAAATATACCTGAGACCACGTCAGGTTCAATCTTCGCTTCTGCGGCAGTTAGTTGGAAAGATCTTGCCTTTGCTTTCGGGGCTTCACCTTTCGATTCTTGCCCATCTTTCTTTCCAACCAGTTCCGGGCATTCCGACTTTTTATGACCCGTTCGATAACAATTGTAACAAACCGTCACCTTCTCCGGGCATGACATAGCCATATGTCCCGTTTTCTTGCATATGGGACAAGGCTTATCCTTGTAACGACATTCGCCCTTATGATTCTTCCCACAAATTTTGCAACCTGATGTACTACCTTTAGCATCTGATTTCTTTGCTGATTCATTCGTTCTTGCTTTCTTGGCAGGGCTTGGATTCACATCTTGTGCCCTTCGTTCGCCCCGTTCTATACTCTTCTTCAATTCAATCTCCCTTTCCCGAGCAGCGTTAACAATCTCGGTAAGGGTCTCGTATTTTGAAGGGGTTATGAACTCTCTATATTCCGCGCTTAGCATGTTATGATAATAATAGACCTTTTGCTCTTCGTTCGTTATCAAATCATCACAGAACTTCATCTTGTCCATAAACATTCCCGTGATCTTGTCTATGGATTCACCTTTGTGTCTGAGTTGCATGAACTCTTCCTTGATCTTGTTTATGACCGCTTTGGGACTATGGTGTTTAAGAAACAGCGTCTTAAACTCCTCCCAAGTCATGGCCTTAGCCGCTTCGCTTCCAATCTCCTTCTTTTTGTTATCCCACCAATCTTTCGCTTGGCTCCTCAGTTGACCCGTACCATAGGCTACGTAGTCTTCTTCGTCACAATGGGTTCTCTCGAATACCCCTTCGATGTCACTTAGCCATCGTTGGCACACTATTGGGTCAACCTCCCCATTATATATTGGTGGTTTACAAGCCATGAATTCCTTGTATGAACAAGGCTTTCGTCCTCCACGCTTTTCCTTTACTACATTTGAATCATCCTCCAGTTTCTTGATTCTATCTTCTACTATTGATAAAACCGTGTTTTGGATTTTATCAATAAAGCCCGACAAACTGTTTTCGATCGCCTTTCCAACCTCTTCGGCAATCACTTCCCTCACTTGTTCGGTGACTCTTGGCACCGCATTATCATTGTCTCCATCAGCCATCTCGATTTCTGAAATGTTTACATAGATTGTTAAACATTTCATTTATAACACATGCTTTACTTGTTTTGATTTAATCAAGTTCGTAACTTGATTTAATCATTCTTGTTTTAACTCAATCAAGTTCGTAACTTGATTTAATAATTCTTGTTTCTATCCAATCAAGTCCGTAACTTGATTTGATCATTCTTGTTTCTATTTAATCAAGTCCGTAACTTGATTTGATCATTCTTGTTTCTATTTAATCAAGTCCGTAACTTGATTTGATCATTCTTGTTTCATGCATTTCTTGTTTTTTTTTTTTGAGTGAGCTTACACACTCTTTTCATGCATATTGTTCATTTCTTATTTTATACATAGTACATAATTTATTAACAAAACAAGTTAATTCTTACCGGACGATCGATCAAGCTTGAACCGAACACTTATTGACAACCTTGAGCTCTGATTACCAACTTGTAACACCCTTACTTTGAACTAGAATTAAATACTAGATTTATACATATTTATACCAAAAGATTCTAGATTTACATAAGTTTTAGAAGTTTCATAAAAACATATCCAACACTTGGCCAAATTAGAACATTCAAAATCTTGTTTGAGAATTTGGACACAACCCGTGAACAAAATTTAAGTAAGATTTAGACACATTGCGGAAGCATTCAAAGATTGTGTTCGGTTCTTCGACTTTGCTTGATCACCATCCATACGATCCATCTAAACACCTAGAGTCAAAACCAATTAAAACATTAGTTTGACCTTGGCACATAATATTTAAACATATAAATCAGTCATCAATTTATAATAAAACAATTTAAAGTTTTTCTGGGTTTACCGTAAATTACGGTCATACCGTAATTTACGGTGGGATCTGAAAATTTAAGGTCACCGTAAATCAGGTGGTTTCCACCGTAAACAATAAACATCTACCGTAAATTACGGTTATACCGTAATTTACGGTATGAGCTGGGATTTCAAGTTTTGTTTCCTTGTTTTGTTACATCAAGATTCTAACTCTTTAAATTCAGGTTTTTCAATGATTCCGAAAACCTTGAAACCCCATATCTCTCAAAAGATACATATTAATCAATCATCAAAGATCTTTCTATCATATTCCTATGTAATAATCATACCTTACTTGATTTATTCGACCCGTTTAGGCACCAAGAATTCATCATCAAGCAAAGAAATTCGACATAGATTTTCTAACAATTGTTTTGACCCATCTCCATAGATTTGGACGAATAGACACTTACTATATATATATTGATCTATCTTGTTTACCATGTTTTCAAACGACAACATAAAACTATTAAATAATTTACAATTGTAACGAAACGGAAATTTCGTACCTTTAGAGCACACCTTTCCCCCGTGAATTCCCTTCGGCTTGTCCGCTTGATGATCCGGACCCTTTGCCTAGAAAATTCAGTTTTACAACTTGTTTAGAACTCTTTCCATGACCATATTCATATCATTGTGAAACATGATCAAATCGGCGTTCTCATCAAATTTAACATGAAAATCCTCTCTTAGGCATTTCTACAAACACCTAACGGGTCAGATTTTCCTACCATCATCTCCAAGTTCGTGACTTGCAAATTAAACCTCAATTTCACTTTAATTAGTAAACATTGCACACATTTTAGCATTAATATCACAGGAATACCTCCTTTAATGAAATTTATACTAGAATTATCATTCAAATCCTAGTGTTCATCATCATCTTATAAAACCCATACTTAGCTTCCATGGATTCATAGAATTTCCTGAATTTGGGCATGATTTCTCAAATAGTTAGCTGGGTTTTACTTCTAAACACCTATTCAACTCCAATCTAACCAAATAACACACATGCAAGCATCTAATTTCAGATTTTCAAAATCATGAGAATTTCAAGTTGATAGATTTCATCAAATTTCACATACCTTAGAATCCTCTTGCAATGAGGATTACGATTCTAGGCTCAATTTTCGATTTCTACTTGGATTAACCCTTCAATTTGCAAGATTATGAGATTTTAGGGTTTTGGAGAAGTGGGTGTCGCCCCTGTGATGTTCTGGTCGACCAGGGATGTCAAATGGGGGTTAAATTTGTGTTTTGTTTGTTTATTAGAATTAAGTTTCAATTTTTAACAACTTAACCCCCTTCACTTTGATCAATATAGATTTTAGTGAACTTTAACTCTACTTTATGGTTATTTCTAGATTTTTAACTAATTAGGTTAAATTTCCTAGTTAGTAAATTCTCGTTTATTTAAACCTTATTAATTTCAGTTTAAGGTTTTACATTTTTCGGGGTGTTACAGATCTCGACACATAATGAGGTCTCGAGTCGCAACCACGGTCTCGAGTTGTGAATATTGAAGCCATTAGTCGAAATCTCAGTGGTCTCGAGTTGAAACTTTATGGTCTTGAGTCAAGACCTTTGTCTCGAGTTATAAAGATTTAAGGACCCTTATGATTTTGAGTCGAGACCTTGTAGTCTCGAGTCGAGATCTGATGGTCTCGAGTCGTAATCTGATAGTCTCGAGTCCACTGTTAACAACTGTTTTTGTGATAATAACTGAAAACTCGAAATTTTAGGGATTGTGGGATTGTGTTTCCTGTTTTATTGTTAATCTAAACTTATCAAAGATTTCGAAAATTATAACTGATTATCTATTAACAGTTTTCAAAAATTTTAATATATAAAATTCAGATAAAAAACAGTAAAAATACCCACTAATCCAAATCATATTCCAAAACTAAAGGAATTTTTCTTAGAACAAACGATGAACCCTAAAATTTAAAACATAATTCTGGGATCCGAAACCTGAATTTTAATGGTTTCAAACGGGTCTCAGACATAAAATTAACCCATATTAGATTCGGGTGACATGATTAATCACCCCTTTCCTGATGTAGGATCGTTGTGCGACCTGAATGAGTCGTTCAGAAGAGTTTTGGATCCGAATCAAAGGCAGAATCAATGAAACAGACGCTCGATTCAATTATAATGTCTCTTGTATTGATATAATAGTCTTACAACACCTGGAGACAGTTCAGCGAAGCTTCGCTACTCAGAACCGACAAGTAATTCCGTATCAAATGACAAATCAAGTGCCCCTATATATAGGCTTGCTAATTCCGTTTGAAATGACCAAGTGTCATTTCAAGCGAAATTAACTTTGTTAATTTCGTTTGAAATGGCCATTGGCTGTTTCAAGCGGAATTACCAACAAATTCACAAATCTCAGTTTCTAGCACCCGAGCACTGGTTTATCCTATCCTATTACATGACTCGATACAAGATGAAGTCCACAGACATAGTGCACTAACAGACTCCCCCTTGGATGTTGATGAAGTCTTCAGTGTCGAGTCTTTATCAGGACACATCTTCAGTCTTGATCAGTCTTCACGCTCTTTCCAAATTGTCTAACACTGTAAGCATCCATCAATCTTTCTTCATTGATCAATTTCTATCTTTGAATGTTGTACCAAGATCTGACTCTGGCTCTAACATTAACATCTTCTTTAGAAACACTTTTCTCTGGCTCCCCCTTTCGTCAAGCTTCCGTGCTTTAGGGATCGACACCTTGCTTTCTGGTTACAAGCTCCCCCTTGCTTTGAGCTCATCTTAAGACTCCCCCTTAGACTCAGCTGTCAGGATCGTAGTCTGGAACAATATCTGCAATCACTCAAACATTTATAAGTAACAATGTTTTGAATATCCAGGAATAAATGACCTGACTCTCTCAATAATATACTAAATTTTTTTACAATGAAAGCATTTTTAGTTGTCCAGGAATCGTAACCTGGCAATTCAATTTCCTCTATCAACAAATTTCATGGATTTGGCAATTTCAGGATCGGAAACTGGCTCTATTTCAAAGATTTTAACAATATAAGCATCCAAATCCCTCACAGTTAATCATCTAAGTCCAAACTAATGACCTTGGAGATATCACAAACTGTTTTTGATTTTTGATAAAAATTACAAATTTCAAATTAATGAACTTGTTTTATTTTCAGAAACACAATCAACATACTCAGATTTTGAAACTCAGCACTCAGACATCGGTTGTCGAAAATAAAGCAGAATCAAAATCTTTTTGTAATTTTCTGAAACATAAAGTAGTAAAAAATATGTATAAACATATTTACAGTCAATATTTTTGTTTGAGTTTGCGTCAGAGGATCATATCAGTTTCTGACAAGTCACAAGTACCGTTGAGCTTAGTTACACATTAAGAATTAAACAATTCACTTAGATTGTCGATATACTGATCCACTTAAATTTTCACACAAATTTCAACTGATTCAGGATACGAATTAGGTGTTTTAAGAACTTAAACTCATTCATGTGTCCCACCTCTTGAATATACTCTCCTATCCAGATCCCAATATTCAGTCTTACAGGTGAGTATACCTAGATGATATCTATAAGGGGTTTAAATGCGAGGGTCGTGAGAGCTCAGGTCAGAACTTCCGTTCAGCATAGAGATGACGGCTTCGACTTTTGGTGTGTCCCCTTTAGAGGATATTTTCTTCAACAGCACATGATTAGCATTTTTCAATGTTTCATCATTTTTTTATGCTGAGGGCGATGCTATATTTCAAGCAAGAAGAAAGTATTATACGGGGACTAGGCCATTACTTCCGCAAAATCAGAAGTCCCGGGATAACACCCCAGATATCACTAAGCATAAAGACCTAGTATCTCAGAAAGAGGGGTCCTTCAAACAAGATTTCAGGGGTTACCTATATATCCAAGTAGTGTTCCCCACAAAATAAGCAAGTTTGACTTTAGGTTTATATCCCGAAAAAGTTTACTAAATGTATAAAAACCTATCGGTATATCATCAGTCAGACTGTCTAACGCTATATATCATTACATTTCTTTAGCATACTGTAACTGTCTACTGATGTCCTATCATTTCCTCTTTTTACACAAAAACTCAATTTTGAATTTTATCATGTTTTTTACTTTTTCAAATTTTCAAATGTTTTTGTATTTTCTGACAATATTACTCCCCCTAAAATGCAAAATCATTTAAAGAAAATTTGACAACCAATACTGATAGCTTTGTCTCGCCATCCATTTTCTGCATCTCATGCTCTGTTTTGCAGAAAATATAACATGTAAAGTAGCAATTACCCCCATGATTTACAACACATTGATATTTACAAGATTGAAAATGTAAAGTAGCAATTACCCCCATGATTTACAACACATTGATATTTACAGTTTGAAAACCGTTTTTCAATCTTGTGAAATTAATCATGTTCGTTCCCCCGTGAGGGTTTCGGCATATTCAATCAACGTATTTTTGTATTTTTGAATTTTTGACAAACTTAAAAAAAACATGTTTTGATTTATCAAAATTTTGACAAAACAAAAACATATTTTTGGTTTTTAAAATTTTCAATTTTTTAGGGTTTTTGATACAGAAAACAAATAAACTCCCTGTTTAACCAAACCAGGGTTCAGCAGCCTCCTTTTCCTGTGTCAGGCTGCTTCGACATTCCTCTTCTTGACATTCAAATTTCTTCAGAAGCACCTGCACATTCAGACTACTCAATTACTTAAACAATTTAGCCCAGGTCTGTTGGACCTTAGGCATTTCAACACAATATGCATCATTTAACTTTGGAAAATCTTTTCATTCTGAACAAAGACTTTTTCAACTTTAACTTCAACTTTCTCATCTTTTACAGAGGTCATTTGTTTCTTAACAGACCCTGTTTGACCTTTCGGAGTACCTCTTTTGTAAAAATGTGACTCTTTTTGAACATTTTGATTTTGAACAACAACTTTTGGTTTCCAAAACTCTTGGGGTTTTGTCATATCAACTGATGTTTTCCAACTTTGAGTTGTTCTGAATCTGGGTGTGTGAGAATTCCAGGTCTGTCTTGAATCGAACCTATTCGGGTTTGATTTCGAAGTTTGGTTCGAAACAAACTTGTTTGTGTTGTAACTCCAAGTTTGGTTTGAATCAAATCTGGTTGATCTTTGTTTCACATCCTCAGTTTTATGTTTCTCAACATTATCAGACTTCTTTTTGTCAACATCAACAGGTTTCAGATTTGGACACTTGCGTGCAAGATGTCCTGTTTGATCACATTTGAAACATGTTCTCTTGGACACATCTTTGACCTGTGGTTGTTGCTTTTTCTTTTGAGCATAGAACTCTTCATTAGACTGTCGCCTAAATTGGAGTTCTTTCTCTTCTTCTGAACTTGTTCCATGAAGAAAATTCATCTTTGTCTGATAATTTGGCGTTTCATTTTTATTTCGACTTTGTTTCTTCTTATAACCCAACCCAGCCTTCATGTTTTTCTTCTTGACACCAGGTTTATTATTAGAAGTTTTATGAACTTTTCCAGCAAACTTTGAAATTTCAGATTTTCAATCTCAACCATCTTGAAAACTTTATCAATCTTCTCTGAAATCACATTCTGAATCGGGAATACAATATCTAAGAATAATTTGTCTGATCCAATCATGGTATAAACCAATCCTTTTGAATCTTCATTCAAAATTTTCTCGGATATTGAGTTTTTCAGATATCCATCATGAAAATTACCTTCATTTTCATCATGTGATTCAGATTTACTTGTTTCAACCGACTCTTCTTTCAAAACACTTTCAACGACCTTACCTACCACCTCTGAATCACTAGAATCATCGGATTTGGAATAGGTTACGTCAATGTTATCTGGAAATTGATCTACCATGTTGAAAGCTTTTTCGACCTTTTCATCATCATAAAATGCAAACTTTTCCGGTGGTGGAACTTGATGAAACTTTGAGCCAATGCCCTTTTTGTTTTGCTCAGAATCTTTTCCATCCGGTTTTATATTGAAAATTCTTTCAAGCACATATGACGACACGTGATAGCAGCAATCTGACGCTTTAGCTTAGCAACACCCTCAATGTAAGAGTTAACAACATGTTGCTTTATTTAATACTGTCGCTTAAGCTTATTAGTTGTTTCAGAACAGTAATTCAATCTTGATTGAACAAATTTCATTTCACTCTTTACTTTTTCATATGACTCTTTTGTAATGTGATATGCCAATTTTATTGAATCATATTCCTCTTTCATTTCTTGACAAACATTTTCTTTTTGAGAACATTCTTCTGTCATTTTCAAAACATTTGCTTTTAAAACTTCATTTTCTTTTTCTAACTTTTTACATTTTTCCAAAAGTTTTTCATCATTATCTTTCAAAATATTTTCGTTTTCTAACATTTCTTTGTATTTATTTTTGAAAATTTCTTCTATTTTGGTAAATTCAAGATCTCTTGTTCTGAACCTTTCGTCTTTCTCAGTACAAGCACTGCACGTTTTCATGCATTTCTTGCACTGTTCAACGATTTTGATTTGAGTTTCAGAATCAGAATTTACCTCAGTGATTGGCACTTCGGTGTTTGCTGCAACTTTCTGATCAACATCATTCTTTTGTTTTTCTTCAACACCAACTTCATCACCAACAACTAAACTATTATTCTTTGCTTTAATCGAACTTTCAACCTTTTCCTCAGCTTCTACAACCTGCAGTTTTTCAGTAACTACTTCTTTCACAACTTCTTCATTCACAACAACTTTTTCTACCTTCACATCTTCTTTTACATCCTCAGCAACCTTCTTCAATTCTTCAACCATACACTCAACATTCTTTTTCATTCTTTCTTCATCCCTCTTCCTCAAGCTTGAAGTCATGATATCTCTTAAGAGTTTTTCAAAGTTTTTCTCATATGATTTATCTTTCACAGCATTTGAATAATATTCTCCGGCTCGAGGAATTACTAGAAGAACATCATCATAAATTATGTCCTTCTTGGGAACAACAGGTTCACCATATCTGTTGACATAACACTCTTGCTTCTTATCCCATCTTTTGTAGCTGACAACATCTTCATATTCTTCTTGCATTTCATTCATTCTGTTCCAAGCCATGTTTTTTTCTCTGTATGTTTTCTCATTCAGAATCTCTTCTCTGGTTTTCTCTTTGATTTCAACTATAACTTTTTCTTCTTGGTTTTCCTCTTTGATTTCTGCAACAAAAACATAATGTTTACTGTTTGATGGGTTTCTACCATGAGCTGTACTTCGATTATCAACACGATCTTCTTCTGGTAGAATTTGACTCCAATCAAATCCTTCATCATCATGGATTACAGCACAAGCTCTTGATTTATCTCTGGGTTTATCTTCAATCATTTTCGGCTCTTCTTTGCTTCGGTGGTAGATCGCCTTTTGGTAGTAATCATCATTGAACGGATGTTCATTTCCACCAACTGCAGAATTGTTGCATTCTCTCTTAAAATGACCTTTTTGCTTACATTTGAAGCAGGTCACTTTGGGTTTATCAAATCCAAGTTTTGTTGATGCACCACCTAATGATTGTTTCCCATTAATCTCCATATATCTCTGAGCTCTGCGGATGCAACTTGCAAAACACCAGCGAATGTCAATGAGTTCCATCTCTTCCGGATCAATCTGGTCATAGTCTTCTTTGGTCAATTCAGAATTTCCAATTTTGCCTGCAACTAGACCTTCATACGATTCTAGAACAGATGCAAGAAAGCTCATTTGTTGCTTGGCTGCATTGATGCTCATTGTCTGAGAATTCTTCAATTTGAGAGCAATGTTGCACAGTATCTCCTCTGATTCTTCAGAATTAGATTTTGCAGAAAATGAATGATAACCCGGATCGTAACTTGATGAGCTTTTATGAGGTTCTTTTGTCCTCTCACCACTGAATGCCTTCTTTGGTGATTCTCCAACTTTCACCGAAGGTAAATTACCTTTGTAATAGAGACCAACATTCTGTTGATGTGAAGAACCGCTCATCTTGCTTTGTTTCTGCAATTCAAGCTCATGACTTTCTATCTTTTCTATCAAGACATCTAGAGAAATTGTATCATATAAAGCATCATTTTTTAACATGAATACAAATGTTTGCCACTGATCAGCTCGTAGTAACGCTTCTATGATCTTATCAATTATTTCTTCTCGAGTTTTAACAATACCAAACCGATCAAGTTCAATTTTTAAATGACCAAATCTCTCTATCATTTGTCTAACTGATTCATCTTTCAAACTATCAAACAAATCAAATTATTTCTTTAATAATGCAATTTTATTTTTCTTGATTTGTTTACACCCCTCAGCTTTAACCCTTAAGGCTTCCCAGACAGATTTTGATGTTCCGTCATGTTGCAATAAAGCAAACATGTCATTCCTGATTGAAGATTGAATAAAAGCAATCATTCTCTGTTCTGCTGAGAATTCTGCTTTGTCTTCTTTGGGTAAGTTCTTGAGTGGAAGCTCTTCTCCTTTATCATTCGTCGGCCTTTTATAACCAAATTCCAAACAGAACCAGCTTTCATGAGCATAAGCTTTTGCCCAGTTGATGAACCGATCTTTCCACCAAGTGTAATCTTCAATGCTTTCCAGAGTTGGTGGTTTTGAATGTGTGCCGTAAAAGTTATCATGTTTAATGTTCTCATTTATTGCTTTTGTAATAGTTTTTGGTGTGACAGTTGAGATTTCAGAAGACTCGGATGTAAACGCGTTGTAGAACGTATTGTAGAACTCTTCAGCCATGATGTGAAATTCTTGAATTACCTGGAGACGAAACAATCAAACAAACACAATCAGTTTAAACAATATCAAATAATTTGACACAAACTGACACTCGGTTGACGTGAAATGATCTTGACGTAAAATGTCCACTTTCAAACGGAATAGTGATTTTCAAACGGAATCACTTTGGTACGAAATCACATTGGAACGCAATAACTTATTCAAACGAAATCACTTGGATGACACTTCAAACGAAATCAGAACTTCAAACGGGATACCCTTTTGAAACGGAATTATCTAATTTCGTGTGAACCTTCTCAAGCGGAATTACACTTTGGAGCGAAATCAGATGAACTTTTCAAGCGGAATTACTTTTTGGTGCGGAATTACCCTCTTCCCACGGAATTAACACACTATTTCAAACGGAATTACGTGCTAATTTCAAACGGAATTATGATGACATCAGCATATCGGTCCAATTTTTGTCCAATTAATCCAGTAATAGGTCGAATTATGATCTGAAACTTTGAAGGATTTGTTAAAACACCGTTTCGCATGTAATATATGAAATTCAATCCATTTTAATCGTGAAATTTTGTTTATTTTTGAAAAAGAAGGTGTAGAAGTCAGAAAACTGACGAAATCAAGCTAAACTCTTCCTCCTGAGCTCTGATACCACTTGTAGGATCGTTGTGCGACCTGAATGAGTCGTTCAGAAGAGTTTTGGATCCGAATCAAAGGCGGAATCAATGAAACAGACGCTCGATTCAATTATAGTGTCTCTTGTATTGATATAATAGTCTTACAGCACCTGGAGGCAGTTCGGCAGAGCTTCGCTACTCAGAACCGACAAGTAATTCCGTATCAAATGACAAATCAAGTGCCCCTATATATAGGCTTGCTAAATCCGTTTGAAATGACCAAGTGTCATTTCAAGCGAAATTAACTTTGTTAATTTCGTTTGAAATGGCCATTGGCTGTTTCAAGTGGAATTACCAACAAATTCACAAATCTCAGTTTCTAGCACCCGAGCACTGGTTTATCCTATCCTATTACATGACTCGATATAAGACGAAGTCCACAGACATAGTGCACTAACACCTGAAAACACTGATTTCGGTACAATAAAACCCGAAACCAGCCGTGACATTTATAAACATGCAAAAATTCTGTTTTCCAGATTTTTAATCCTAGAATAATGGATACGAAAACAGAACTGATTTATCAACATTTTCTCTGATACCACATGTTGATCAGTTCTGTTAAACATAATGGAAAACATGAATAACGTACCTGTTACAACAGACAGGCCAGCAGAGAATCTAGTCAGAGACGCAACCATTGTGTTTGACATACTTGTCAGGATGATCTGGTTCCTCCTTAAGGTGTAAGATTATGATGGTGATGAACCGAAACAAGGGTTAGTTTCGGTTATGGAGAGAGAGAGCCGAATTTGATGTTATGATTATTGAGTTGTGTGTCTAACCCTTTATCTCTCTAATAATCTCCTTATATATACACCCAAGAGGATACCTAATTAGTTAATAAGGGTAATATGGTCCATAAAAAATTACCAACAAATTATTAATAGGTTATTAATATATTTTGATCTATATAATATAAATGATTATAATGGCTACAAGATTAAATATTATAACAATAATATATTTAATCTCACAGTTCGAATTTTGCCTTCCTTTAAAAACTTTTTCATTTTGATTCAGCCAAATTTTCCATAATGTTGCCGCCATAATGCATCTTGTTGCCTTCTTTTTCTTCTTAGATAGCTTCATTGTATCAACAAGGGTGAGTAGTTGTATTACCATTTCCTGGGAGTGTAAATTGTCGACTTTCAGCCATACCCCGATGGCCCACCATAGTGCCCTTGCCAACATGCACGATATCAAGAGATGTTCCACCGTTTCCTGCATGTATCCACAACACGCAAAAAGATTGTTACCAATTTGTACACCTCTCTTGTTTACCTCGACTCTCGTTGGAATTCTACGTTGTGCACACTTCCAAACAAACGTGTTTGCTTTAGGCACCGCCCAATTACACCATTTGATCACGAAGCCTAACGGAAGTTGTGTACGCTTCTAGGTCCTCTCTCACCGTTTTGTTTTTACTGAAAAGATGGCTTCCGCTTCCTGTCCCCAGATCCACGAATCTTTTCCCTTTTTCACCTCGGCCATCCTTAAAAGCTCTAGCAAACCCAACAATTCTGCCTAGGTGTGACTTCAGCTGCACTCCCAAACTACATTCGGGCCGAATCTTTTGTAGTTTTCCATCACCGAGGATCCTTTTGCTGCTGCCAACCTGTAAAGATGAGGAAATAACAAAGATAATTTACCGTTAGGAAGCCATTTGTCCTCCCAAAATCTGATTATGTTTCCTTTCTCGATTTTGCACACTAATTTATTGTTTATATCCACACCCTTTTTTGGTAGATCCTTTCCTATACTGTCAATATTTTTCCACATCCTTGTGATGGCTTTATCAACCGAAACTAAGGTGTTTTTCCATTTATGACCATGTATCGCTTTAATGACTTTGACCCATAGCGGGTCTTCTTCAATCCACGATCTTTGCCATCATTGGATTAGTAGAGCCAGATTCGCATCACGTAAATTCCCTAGACCAAATCCTTCTCATTTCTTTGACACCACCATTTTCTCCCACCCGACCCATTGAATTTCTTTATTGTGTGTTCCACCTCCCCATATGAATCCCCGCCTAATACCTTCGTGTAACAACTCTCATTAAAAGTCCTATTTATTTTATTATTTTATCCAATAGGAAACCCTAATTAAGACACCCAAGTGATTCTACACAAACCTTAAAATTTTCAGAACAATCAGGATCAGGGCCCCTAAAACTCAGGGGGGGGGGGGTAAACCCTAGTTACGATTATCTTAAAATCTCGCTGTCAAAATTTAATATATGAAATTCGTCAAGTCAGCAAGGTTAGTCCAGGACGTGGCTACTCTATAAATAAAATGTAACCCTTACGGACCGTAAGGGAGGAGGCTTACGGTCTGTAAGCATGTCAAATTTTGTGTATAAATAGCAGACTTTGGGACTGGAATTTGGGCGCTTGAACGACGTAAAAAGTCGAAATATACACTGAGTTACGTTCTGAATACTACAAAAACACACACGGATCACTAATCGTCGCCGCAATACAGGGTAATAACTCGATCGCTGCTACGATTCAATGTCCGATTGATTGAAACTATCCGACAAGATGTTTAAGCGCTATCCTTTGTTATTAGTCGTGATTCCGACAGGATGTTTGAGTACCACCCGAACTCGGGGAATACTCTATCATTCGTTGTGAATCCGATGGATGTTTAAGTGATTGCACTTTGTCATTCATTGTGAGGGTTTTAATCTCATGAGTTATCGTAATTGCTGTATTAAGTTATCTACCTAGTTAGCGTGCACTAGGTTACAAGGCTAAATCAATAGGCTAAGCTCTGCCTGTATAAATCTGCAATATATCAAGGCTTATCTGTAGACTAAACTTTGGCCGTATGAATCTGCATGTTTATAATGTGAGTCATTCTCTTTTTATCAAATTACTTTCAAAAGCATGTTTATTTTCAAGGTTATAATTACAGGGATTAAGTCTTTGTAATCACCAATTTACAGCCGGTATGTGGGGTATTGTGCACAATATTAATTTCTCACGGGGTTAGGCTAATAAGCCCTAACACAGGTTAGGCAAATAAGCCCTAACAGTGAATTATCACAAGGTTAGGCTAATTAGCCCTAACACAGGTTAGGCAAATAAGCCCTAACAGTGATCTACGTCATTATTGGGTGACAGAACCCAATAGTGATATGACCATAGTCACAGATCCGGTCGAGTGACAAATACTGTGGGTAGTTGGTTGATATCAGAAACATTGTAATCGCTCTTAATACTGTAAATTATAACAAATGTGTCGTTTTAGTAAAATGAATGAACTCACTCAGTATTTCCCGCTGACAAAACCTTTTTAAAACATGTCTCAGGTAATTACAGTAGATTGCAGTAAGAGATGGATACGGCACTGAAAGGCATCAAGAAGTGGCTTATTTTATTAATTAAATAAAATTAAGAAATATTGTTTTATGTAATCAAATTTATCTTTATTAAAGCTACCATTGTAAAACATGGGTTTATCCCATCTATTTAATAAAATCCGGTGTTTTCTAAACTCTGATATTTTTCCTAACTCACGGTCCTGATGAAATTTCCGCTGCAATATTTTTCAAAAATAATCACCGGTACCACTGGGCTGTTCGCGGCTCCCGATTCCGTCCAGGGTGGGTCGGGGGCCGTGACACTTCGAGCGAATTTATTACCTTAATCGGTGCTTTGTAGAGAGATAGGAAATACGTTGGTAAATTTCCTAATACCGCTTTAGCCAACGTTATTCATCCTGCAAACGAAAAGTTTTTCGCCTTCCATCTTGGCAACTTTGCTTTGAATCGGTCTACCACCGGCTTCCAGCTTACCACCCGACTCATGTTTGCACCAACCAACATTCTGAGGTATTTAAATGGCATGTCCCCAACATTACATTCTAAGGCTGATGCTAAAGAGGATAACTCTGTTTCCACAAGACCTATGCCATATACTTTGCTTTTTGATGGGCTCACCTTCAAACCTGATGCGAGAAAAAACCATCTAAGGATGCGGTTTAGGTTTTTCATGTGTTCCACATTTCCGTCTCCAGTGAATACTACGTCATCTGCATAAAATAGGTGTGATACAACGGGGCCGTTATTTGGGAGAGCTATGCCTTTGAATAATCCGGAGTCCATAGCCTTCACCATTAATACATTCAGAGCTTCCAATGCTAATATAAATAAAAATGGGGATAGCGGGTCCCCTTGGGGTAATCCTCTTTCGAACGCGAAACCCGATGTCGGAGAGCCATTGACAAGTACCATGGCCGATCCCGCATATAAAATCCCCATTATCCAGCATCTCCACTTTGAAGGAAAACCCACATGCGTAAGAATCGAAATCAGAAACTTCCAGTTGAGTGTGTCGTAGGCTTTTTCGAAATCAACCTTGAAGAAGGCATCTTTTGTCTTAGCTTTCCTCACCCAAGAATATATTTCGTTCAATATTAAGGGGCTATCAATAATATTTCGTCCACCTAAGAAGGCCGATTGTGTATTCTTCACAAGTGTATCCATCACCATCACCAATCTATTTACTAAGATTTTCGAGATAATTTTATGCACCACGCCAATCAAGGATATCGGTTTGAAATCGTTTGGGGTTTTAGGTTCAGCCGATTTTGTAATCAACGTGAGGAAGGATACCCCGCTAGCTTTGCACATTGAGCCGTGTGTATGAAATTCTATCAAAACCGAGAAGATTAAAGGTTCGAAATTCCCCAAAATTTCTTGATTAAGGTGAAGGTAAGACCATCAGGCTCTGGTGCCTTATCGTCGCCACATTCCTAGACAGCTGCTTTTATTTCTTCATTTGAAAACGATCTTACCAGAAAATCGCTTTGTGCCCCTGAAATAGTTTTGAACCCTTCACTGCTCATCCTTGGTCTCTTGATCATAGGTTCCTTGAATCGAGCCGGAAAAAAGTCCAAAAAATGTTCCTTTACTTTTTGTGGATCTGTCACCCATTCATTCTCTCTAAGGAACCCATTTATCCTATTTTTTTTACCGCGTTACTGTTAATAATTTTATGGAATAGGGTTGAATTTTCATCACCATGGTGTGCCCAATCAACTCTAGCTTTCTGTTTCATATCTTCAGCCGCCTTTAATTCTAACAAATTAACCGATTCAATAGCTTCCATTCTTTCTTTTTCTCCTCTGCATTTAAGATTCTCACTTCTGCCGCCATTTCGAGAGTTTCAATAATCTGTTTCGAAGCATGCGAGTTTGCTTTGATCCCCCATTTTCTTCTTGCTCCTCCAAGCCTTTACTTGTTGCTTTATGGTTATAAGTGTCTTTGCCAGCTTTATGCCATTGGTGATGCCCGAGTTCTCAGCTGCAAAAAGAACATTGGATTACCCCCGCGAGTTCCGGGTCGTTGAGCCAAGAATTGAAAAAACGAAACGGGGTGGGGCCGTAGTTATCAGAAACGATTGATAAAACTACCGGTCTGTGATCCGACTTCTCCCTTAGCAGAGCCAATAATTTAGCATTTGGCCACATTGCAAAAAATTTATGGCACACCAAGATCCTATCTAACTTACTACTTTTGGATCCATCTTTCTTGATGAACGTATGGTTTGGGCCACCGCCACCTAGGGCTGTAAACGAACCGAATGAACACGAACATGGCCTTGTTCGTGTTCGTTCGTTAAGGAACAAGCTTGTTCATGAATTGTTCACGAACGCTTATCGAACGAGATTTCTTGTCCATGTTCGTTCATTAAGGAAACAAACATGTTCATGAACTGTTCACGAACACTTACCATATGCTAATGAACTCTAACAAATGTTCATGAACATAAATAAACACAAACGACGTTTATGAATACAATATTCATTTTAGAATAAAATCTGCATTTTCATCACAAACATTACGAAGATCCACAAAAAATAAATAAACACTTAACATAATTAACCGAACACAATTGGCGTGATTATAAAAAACATGATAAACACAAAATTAAGAGTTTGTCAAGCTTTAACACAAACTAAATTGAAAGAGTGAAATGAAGGATGTTGTGAGAGGCATATAAGATAACTAGGGTTTCAAAATTTCAAAAACTAGAAATAATAAAACAAAATACAACATATAAAAACCTTTAAACGAACTAACACAAATAAATATTAACGAGCAAACATATATGAACTCATTACTGAACGCTCACGAACATAAACGAACACATTACCGAATGTCGTGTTCGTTCGTTTACTAAACGAACGAACATAAACGAACTTCCCGCCGAACGATTCACAAACTGTTCGCTGAACGTTCAGTTCGTTTGCAGCCCTACCGCCACCCATATTATATTCAGAAAGTCCATCTGCTTCAATGAAATTACTGAAAACCATTGCATTGTTCGGGTGGAATACGGAAATTTAAATCAATGTTTATGGAAGTTGTAAAGTTTTATTATGTAAAGATAAAATTCATTTGTTTATGTCTATTTTATAGCTTTCATAAATATCTTCTTATAGAACAAATCTATTGAAAGCACGTTTAAGCCGTATATATCTTTTTTCACTATATCTATTTATACTTTTTCAAATAAGTAACAAAATATTAGGTATTTTTCTTTTGAATTTCTCATCATTATAAAAAAACTATTCGGTACATGCAAAATAAAACTGAGATTTAAGTGTTCGACATCTTATGATATCTTTATCAACCTAACCACATTAATTTTACTAACGTAACGTGTGTACAAACTAAAAAAACACGTCTGTAGGTCCGGCTAGGGGAGGATCTAGTCGCCTAATCCTTGTATACGAACCACTCCGGTTGTGCGGAATCCAACCGGAATAGCAAACCGAGATAGAACACGCAAATAATCAACACACAAGACTCAACGATTAACACCTCTGTATTAATACGTATGAAAGGTTCGATTACAATCCAATGTTTACAAATGTGTATTGCAAACTCTCTCTAACTCTCGTGTGTTCTCTGTGTTCTCTCTATGTGTTCTAGTGTCTAACATTTTCAGACTTGAGACTGTCTATTTATAGCACGAGTACCACGAAACAGATCTTTGGCGAATCAGACTTGGCGAATCTGAAACAGTTTGACGAAACAAACCAAAACATGACGAATCAGCGACGAAAGTGAACATTTGTTGACGAAACAGGCTTGTTTCGTCAACCATATCCCTGTTTCCCCGATAATGGGCTTGGGCCCAAAGATGATTCGCCAAACAGTTACCAGCCCAAGTGTCTTGTTTTGTAGATCTGCTTCAGCCCAGGGACTAGTGTGTAAGTCCTTTATGTCTTGGCCCGCTTGTAGTCTTCAATCACACGACGGAGGAATGTCGTGGTTCAAGCCGAGTCGCGTCGAGTCGAGTCGCGTCCACATCATGTATCAACAAACTCCCCCTTGGACGCTACTCGCGAGATTCGCCTTTTATGTCTTCCATATCGGAGGATCTCCAATGTCTTCACGTCTTGAAAGTAGAAAGTGTATTAACAAACTCCTCGTTTCATGTAGGAAGTGTGTTGACAAACTCCCCCTTAACATAAGCTCCCCCTTGAGTTATGCTCGTGAATGACTTGATCTTTATAGCTTGAGATCCTTGTGGTGTTGATGATGGGTCAGCGGCAACTCGATCATCTTTATCTTTTGAGTGCCTTCACGTCGTGTCTTCATTCCAAAGCTTGTCATCGACCATGTTCTCCTTGCCTTTAGAATCTGCACACGCAAGAAATCTAAACGCGTAATGAGAACAACTGCCTGGAATATCATAAGCAAACGACACACATGTGACCATTGTTCAATCAACTACCATCCGACATTTTGAAAGTTTAACAAATTTTTCAATTTTAGTTTTTAACTTTCAAAACTTGCAAATTTCGACCGATTATGAAGATTTAGTCGTTTCGGTTTTCGTTCAGGTTTCAGGTAACGAAGACTCGAGATCCAACACCGTACGATCGAAAATAAAATAGAAATAAAATCTTTTTGGCTTTTATAAAGTTTAAATTAAAACACACCTAAAATCTTTTTGGTATTTTGAATATTTCAAATGTAAAGACTGAAAGCAGTAAATAAATATATACAAGGATGCAGAAAATGAAAGCATTAAATAAATATATACAAACATTCTTTTTGCGAGTTTCGAGGGTAAGAGAATCATATCAGTGTACGGTCATGCCAAAACGCTCTTGTTGTTCTTTTAGTTAACATTAAGATAAGCATCCTATAACAATTATCGGTATTGTTGTCCACTTAAGCTCAACTTATCATTTGTAATCATGGCGAGGGGATACGTTAAGGTATGATTTATACTTACCGACCGGTGTTCATCCACATCACGACACATTCCCGTATCAAGGTATGCACGAGGGTTCATCTTACCGGTGAGTATACCGATTATCATCTGTTTGACCGTATATGATGTGAGAAACTCACTTATTTTGATTTGAAAACAAGCCCTATGTGATAGAATCACTTATTGATGAGGAACTTGATTTTCGATGCATGAGGGCACAGGAGCAAGTCCGTGAACAGGTCAGTACTTTCGTACAGCAGAGAGACGAACTTGACTCCCGGATAGATGTGATATTTTATCACTTATTTTGAGGGACATGTGATTGTTGATCACTTATTGAGGTCGTATGCAGTATGTACACGTATGTATGGTATCATGGAAGATCTAGACTTGCGTCCCCGTTATTTTTCGGTAAAAGATACAACCATGATACTCAGATGATAAGCAGCATAAAGACCGAATATCTCAGAACCTCGGCAATCTCTCAAACGAAATTTCGGTACTAAGACCATATGCCAATGAATGGTTCCCACCCAGTCTTCAGTCGATTTAAGTTTATATCACCCTGCACACTTTAAAATGATTGTGAGCCTACCGATACATCTTATATAGAGCTGCTTAACATTTTTCATTTTAGGTTTAAAGAGGCTTAGACAGACCACCGATGTACTATCATTTTCTCTTTTGCTCGCCAGGAAACACATTTTTGTTTTTCTATTGTTTTTGTGTTTTTGAAAATTTTCAATGTTTTTGGATTTTCAAATTTTGGATTTACTCCCCCTAAAATCAATAAACTAAGACAAATTAAAAACACAAAGGTATTTACAAAAATGATTTTCCGATGTTGGTTTTAACTCATGTTTTACCTCAATGCCGTTTACCAAAATTAATTTTTAATCAGAAAAGATTTCTCGAATTTTGGAAAAAAATGAGTTGGCACGTCGGTAAGCGGTGTGGACCATGACAACATTGACGAGTTTCATAGTGAAACAATCACGTGTGAGGTGATATTCGAGATCAATGTGTCTGGTCAAAGAGTGCTGTATGAGAGGATAATAAATTATAAAGCAGCTTAAATATCGACAAGTATAGGAGAGATTAGAAATTTAGAACCGTATCCTGCAACTGCTTCGTGCATTGCAAGGAAATTGAGTGCTCTCCCAAACTGGATATCCACCCGGTGTGGATTTCAAAATCGATTTTGTAGCTACTGAAATCCCTTCACAGCAATAAGATCAAAAACCTCTGGGTCCGGCTGGTCTTCCACATTGTACCAGCGAAGGTCTTTATCTTTCTCTTTGAGAAGTAGTGTGCGGTTGTTCAATCCACGCCATGGCATCCGCACACCCGGTTGGTTTGTTCAACAAACACATTTTCTTCGATCACACCGCCAAGAAATGTACACTGCACGTTCATCTTGTTAATTTTGAACTTCAAACGTGCTGCAGGTGCGTACTTTTCATTGGAATCTTCCCTGAGGACCCGATCAAAAACCATAACAACCAATTTGGAATGATCTTCATCTTGTCGAATTTTTTTAACTTCATTCAACAACATTCTTTCACCATCATTCCTTCATCGGACAATTTTGTCTTCTTTCCCTTTTCTTTCCTCTCTCTCCATCAATGGCAACAACATTCTCCTAGATGTAACAATATTTTGGAGCCTTATGTCGCCAATCTTGTGCATGGACGCTCCACTATCAACAATCCTAAGACTATCAATAGTTCCTCCTGGAACATCCTGCACACTCATTCAGAGATTAGTTGGAGAGGGGGACCCAAGCCTTCACAGACTTGGGTCGTCCGTCATCATCGAGGATTGTGACATCCATTTCCCGATGATTCGGAATTGCTGTAGCTTCCTTTGAAACAATTTCCGATTTTGGTATCCAAATCTGTTTTAGTTTTTCATTTTTGACTTCTAACTTAACAGACTGTGTTTGGATAACCTCTGGTTTCAAAACCTTTTCAACATTTTTCCGTTGTTTCTTTCTCTGTTTCACTTCTCGTTGTTTAACAAGACGAGGGTCCTGTTTTGGTGAAACATATCTTTTATGGTAATTGTTACCATGGGGAGCATCAATTTTTGCTTTCAACTTATGAAGATACGGACAGTTTCGAATTATGTGTCCAATTGTACCACATTCAAAACACATTCTCCGCTCTACAAACCTCGGAGCATCATGTGATTGCCTAGCCGATGATGAACTTTGTGATCCCGAAGTACTAGGTTTTGAACTGTTTAGTTCATTTCTTTTCCTCACTGTTGCTTTCTTGACAAAATCTAAGTTAGATTGGTTCTCAAAATTTGCAATTTTGTCCGTTCCCTTAGATTTCACAAAGTTCACATTCTTTTTCTTCTTCTGATTCGGCTTCCTTTGAGTTTGAGTCGGTGCTTTACCTTTTGGTTTGGCATGATTTTGCTGTTTTTGCACTGTTGGTAATTTTTGATTGCCAAACTGTTTTCGAACTTCGGCCTTTGGGATAGGAGGGCACTGTGTTACTGTAACACGTGATCCTGTCTTTCCCAAAAACTTACTTGTTGAATTTTCAAAGACTTTACAGATTAATGATTGATTAACATTTTTAATAGGAAAATCTTTGTCTGAATAGACTTTATCATCACCAACAAGAGTGTACAGCAAATCCACACTCTCCGACTCTTTGACAGATGTGGACTCGGTTGGAACAGTCTTAGCAGGTTTTGCGGGAGGATCACATAGAATATGATTCTCAAGAGGTATGTCCTCTTCTTTGATTACCGCATCAGACTTTTCCGAATCAGTATCATCGGATTCATCATCAGAAGAATCAGTATCCTCAATCACAACTGTAGGATCCTGATTCTGTTCAGCAGAGGACACACATGTATCTGCTGACACATCTGAATCTGATGATACTTCTTTCTTGTATCCGAGACCTGTTGCACATTCTGCTGCAAATTCCTTAACATCTAGAGGAACAGATGGTTCAAAATGAGTTCTATACTCCTCATCGGGCAGTGCATCATAATTGTGTCTGACAGGTGGTGGACATTGCTTATATCCAATGCATGTGACATCCTTTTTCTCTTTCTGCACATCAATGATGTGATCCAACACATAGCTAGAGCTTAAATAGCTATCTAACTTGAGTCGGATCGCCTCACTTTCTGTTTTAACACAGGCCATTTCCTTTTGCATTACCTCAAGGCGAGTTATATACAAGTTAATGTCAGTTTGTTTTCTGGAAACCATTTTTGTTAACTCGATTTTATCTTTCTTTAATTTTTCAATCATCGATTTAAACTCTTTTTCATGGTTCTCATAAAACATGTTGGCTTCAGTGCATTTTGAAAGATCAACAGTCAATTTCTGATTATGAATGAATGTCACATCATATTTCTCTTGCAAAGCCTCGTGTTTACCTTGCAATTCACACCACTTATCATTCAATGACACATGTTTGTCTTGCAAGTCAAACAAACTAGCTTGTAAAGCATCATGTTTGCCTTGCAACTCAGACATGTTTGTATCCAAATCAGCACATCTAACACGCAAACTATCACAGTTATCACAACTAAGAGAAGTGGGTTCATCGACACATACCTCACTTGATGAATAGTCGACATTAGCCATAAAGGCTGAATGGAGAGAAGACGAAGAATAAGCAGCTTGATCCACCAAAATAGATCTTCTTTGAATTCCTGCTGCAGCTTCATCCAAAAGTTCATCAATAACTGCCTCGACTGACACACTTGATGTGTCATTTTCCTGATCATTCCCTGAACCCGAGGACTCTTCATCCGAACTTCCACTGTAACCTGAGCTGTTTTCATCTTCAGAAGATTCATCACCATTGGTGGAAGATTCTCCACCACTGGCGTGATTTAGATCCTTCACGATTTCAGCAAAACAAGCTGTGCCATCTGGAGCGTCATTTCCCAACTGGATTGACCAATCACAACCTTCATCTACTTGAACCACAAGTGCCTGGTTGGCATTTGATGGTCCTGCTTGAGTCTGGTTGTTGACAGGCACCAATGTGCGAACATTGTTCCTGTTCTGGTTCTGCTGGTTGCCTTGACCCCTGAAAGGATTCTGGTTTCCATGTTGAGATGGCCTCGTACATTCACGCTTGAAATGACCACGTTCACCACAATTGAAGCATCTAACGGCCTGTTTATCAAACCCATACTTGGTGTCTTTCTTGCCTTCCAAGCTGGTTCTGCCAGTTCTTTCCATGAAATCCTTTGCTCGCCTAACAGCACTGGCAAGGGCCCACTTGATGTCCATCATCTCCATCTCCTCTTTATCTATCTGCTGATAGTCTTCTTGTGTCAGATTAATGTTACCAATCTGACCTTCAACTAATCCACAGTATGCGCTCACCAAAGTGTTTAGCAGCTCCATGTGTTCCTTTGCTACTTCCACACTGACTTTAGAAAAGCTTGAGGTGTCGAGCCGTACTGTATTTGGCTTTGATTGCTGACTAGCAGATGATGTGCTTCCATAACATGCTTGCTGTTGAGGAGGAAGTGGATTCCCATACATATCAGTTGTTCTGGTAGGCTGTTGTGGTGCTGGTTGAGAAGCTGGTTCAAACGGATTTCCGTACATATCTGTAGTTCTGATAAGTCGTTGGCTCTGCTGTTGTGGTACTTGTTGAGGAACAGGTTCAAGCGGATTTCCATACATGTCTGTCTTTGGAAGGACTGGAACTTGAACAGTATTGCCATACATGTCAGTGGTAGACACAAACGCTGTTTGAATTGGAGCATGTGAAGAAGGTTTTGTAGAAGTGCTAGGAGTTCCATAATACATCTCAGGATTTTGTGGCACTGGAACTCTTTTTGCTTTGAGAGTTTCTTCCTGATTCTTGTTTTCCAAGATTTGAACAAAGTCATTGAAGCTTGTTGTAGCTAACGTGCCATTGCACTTCATGATTTCCAAGAAAGTATTCCATTGAGGTGGCAACGCATCTGCAAACTTTTTCACAATCTCTGCTGAAGGTGTAACAACATCATAATTTGACAATTCAGACAGCAAATGATTAAATCGACTTGTCAAATCTCCTAAAGATTCATTCTCCATACAAGAAAAACCATCGAACTCTTTCTTTAGCAAGTCTTTTCTCAATTGACGTGTCGCTTCATTTCCCACGCCCCTTGTCTTCAATGCGTCCCACAACCTCTTTGTTGTCTTGTAATTGACAAATTGATGATAAATGTCTTTACTTAACGCCTGAGTAAGAATGGCATACGCTTTCTTCTCTAAGTCATAGACCTTCTTCTGATCTTCCGTAAGATCAGCAAATGTAGCAGCAGATGAAGCGGCAACCTCTATTGTTTGATCAAAATCTGTGATGAAACGCAACCACAGTTCTGTATTTTGACCAAGGACATATGTATGAAATCTACCAAACCATCCCGGATATTCACTTAAGTGCATCAACTTTGGAGGCCTATTCAAACTTCCCGTTTCACTTTCGCTTAGCAAAATGCTTTGAACACTTGGAGCTTGATTTGATACGAATGCCCATTGACCGGTAGATGTAGCATTAGCTTGCGAAGATGCCGGTGCGGGAGACGGAGTTCCATAGTACATTTCTCTAAATAAATCCTCACTGCTTCTATACTTGTTTTCTGTATTTGACGGAGTACCCCAGGCCGGATTCATTTTTGATCAAGAAAAATAATACCTGAAAATCACACCTCAAACAAATAGTTAAATACCTTCTTCAAACCTTCTGTTAAAAAAAAATTCACAAGTGTTTCGACGAAACCAAAGTTCCACGAAACAGACTTTGTTATTTTTACGAAACAGAATTTATAAACTTGTTTGACGAAACTGGAAAGTCTTTTGGCGAAACAGTTTTAAGTTTTGGGCTTGATAATTGACGAAACAGGCCCAATGCTTGTTTTATCGATGAAACAGATTTGTGAAAATGGGCTTGGCGAAACTGATTTGGTAATTGTCCGACGAAACAGAAATGTAATGAATAGTGACGAAACAGAAATCTTGTTTAAGCACAATTCTGGTCGACGAAACTGGCTTGACTATAATAAAGTGACGAAACTGATTTATGTTTTGGGCTCCTAATTAATTGTTGACAAGATCTTGTGATACCAGTTGACTAAATTAACACACAACTTGCAAAGTAATCTTATCTTTCTAACTTTCTGACATAAAGATGCTTTTGTCAAACCCACTTTCGGCTCACACTTTCCCAACTTACCAACCTAATGATGTCTTTACCAATATTTTAATCAGATAACAATTCCCAACACACAAACAACTTTCACAAATAAATTTTTTAAGATCAAAAAAGGTGACTTTATCAAGAACCAACTTGAACGTAAGATGAACTATATGAAGTTCTGGAAAACCAACAATTTTTCAAACACAATATTTCAGCTAAAAGTTCAATAAAAACCAACAAGTATCATGCAAACATGTGTAATAACATGGTTTTGATAAAAACAATCAGCAAAACAACAAGATTTGATCCGATTTTAAGATGTTTTCCAGAAAATATGAACGTTAAAACCCGAAGAACACCCCGAAAACACCTCGGTTTTAACAAGGAGAAGAGCCAAGGCTCTGATACCACTTGTAGGTCCGGCTAGGGGAGGATCTAGTCGCCTAATCCTTGTATACGAACCACTCCGGTTGTGCGGAATCCAACCGGAATAGCAAACCGAGATAGAACACGCAAATAATCAACACACAAGACTCAACGATTAACACCTCTGTATTAATACGTATGAAAGGTTCGATTACAATCCAATGTTTACAAATGTGTATTGCAAACTCTCTCTAACTCTCGTGTGTTCTCTGTGTTCTCTCTATGTGTTCTAGTGTCTAACATTTTCAGACTTGAGACTGTCTATTTATAGCACGAGTACCACGAAACAGATCTTTGGCGAATCAGACTTGGCGAATCTGAAACAGTTTGACGAAACAAACCAAAACATGATGAATCAGCGACGAAAGTGAACATTTGTTGACGAAACAGGCTTGTTTCGTCAACCATATCCCTGTTTCCCCGATAATGGGCTTGGGCCCAAAGATGATTCGCCAAACAGTTACCAGCCCAAGTGTCTTGTTTTGTAGATCTGCTTCAGCCCAGGGACTAGTGTGTAAGTCCTTTATGTCTTGGCCCGCTTGTAGTCTTCAATCACACGACGGAGGAATGTCGTGGTTCAAGCCGAGTCGCGTCGAGTCGAGTCTGTAGGTCCGGCTAGGGGAGGATCTAGTCGCCTAATCCTTGTATACAAACCAACCCGGTTGTGCGGAATCCAACCGAGATAGCAAACCGAGATAGAACACGCAATATAACGACACACAAGAGTCACCGATTAACACCAATGTATTAATACGTATGAAGGGTTCCGGTTACAAGCACAATGTTTACAGATCTATTCTGCAAACTCTCTCTAACTCTCGTGTGTATGTGTTCTGTTACACTTGTGTTCTCTATGAAACACAACACACTACATGAGTATATATACTCATCACAGCTAACATGCTCGAAGGATACGGAAATCTGGTCGAAGGATCATCTATCGACCAGAAATTCTACCGAAAGATCCATACATACCTCGAAGGATGATATCCTTCGAGGTCCATCTGTATCTATCGAATGTTTATCTTTCGAGGTCATCGAAGGATACAAACCATCCTTCGATGACATCCTTCGAAGCATACAACTTACACACAATGTGCTAACTGTTTGGCCAAGTCAAACCGGAGGATGGTTGACTTGGTCAAACTTACATCAAACGCACATAACAAACCTAAGACGTAACTCAGACTAACACAAAACATCGTTTTGTATCATGACAAAATACAGACAAAGTACAGACACAAGTAGCTTTGTCTCGATCTTCGTGTCTTCAAGTCTCTGACGTCCTTTCAACTGAGCTGAGTTGAACCGAGCCGAGTCGTGTCCACAAAATATGTATCAACAAACTCCCCCTTGGACGCTACTCGTGAGGTTCAACTTCCATGTCTTCCACGTCGGAGGATCTTCAAGGTCTTCACGTGTCGTAAGTAGAAAGTGTATCAACAAACTCCCCTTTTTGTTTAGGTAGTGTGTCAATAAACTCCCCCTTAGATTGAACTCTCCATTGAGTCATGCTCGTGAATCTTTTGACTTGTCAATTCTTCAGATCCTTGTGGTGTTGATGAAGGGTCAGCGGCAACTCGATCACTTTATCCTTTGAGTGCCTCCACTTCGTGTCTTCATTCCAAAGCTTTTCATCGAACATGTTCTCCTCGCCTTTAGCATCTGCACATGCAAGAAAGCTAAACGCATAATGAGAACACCGCTTGGAATATAGTTAACATTTAAACAAATGACACATATGAGATTAAATCTCAATCAAACACCAACCGACAACATTTTGAAAGTTTAGAAAAATATTCAATTTTAATCCTTTAACTTTCAAAATTTGTTAACTTCGACAGTTTATGAAGATGCAAATGTTTTCCGGCTTACGATCAGGATTTTGGGTAGGATAGACTCGAGTTCCAACATCAGTCAATCAAAAATAAACTAGAAGCAAAATCTTTTTGGATTTTATAAAGTTTATATTAAAACACACCTAAAATCTTTTTGGAATTTTTCATTATTCAAATGTAAAGACGGAAAGCAATAAATAAATATATACAAAGATACAGAAACTGAAAGCAGTAAACAAATATTTACAGACAATTCTTTTTGCGAGTTTCGAGGGTAAGAGAATCATATCAGTGTACGGTCACGCCAAAACGCTCTTGTTGTTCAATTAGTTAACATTTAGATAAGCATCCTATAACAATTATCGGTATTGTTATCCACATAAGCTCAACTTATCAGATGTAATCATGGCGAGGGGATACGTTAAGGTATGATTTATACTTACCGACCGGTGTTCATCCACATCACGACACATTCCCGTATCAAGGTATGCACGAGGGTTCATCTTACCGGTGAGTATACCGATTATCATCTGTTTGACCGTATATGATGTGAGATTCTCACTTATTTTGATTTGAAAACAAGCCCTATGTGATAGAATCACTTATTGATGAGGAACTTGATTTTCGATGCATGAGGGCACAGGAGCAAGTCCGTGAACAGGTCAGTACTTTCGTACAGCAGAGAGACGAACTTGACTCCCGCAAAGAATCTGTGATAAATTATCACTTATTTTGTTTGGACATGTGATTGTTGATCACTTATTGAGGTCGAATGCAATATGTACATGTATGTATAGTATCATGGAAGATCTAGACTTCGTCTCCGTTATTTTTACGGTTTGAGATACAACCATGATACCCAGATGATAAGCAGCATAAAGACCAAATATCTCAGAACCTCGGCAATCTCTCAAACGAAATTTCGGTACTAAGACCATATGCCAATGAATGGTTCCCACCCAGTCTTCAGTCGATTTAAGATTTATATCACCCTGCACACTTTAAAATGATTGTGAGCCTACCAATACATCTTATATAGAGCTGCTTATCGCTTTTTCATTTAAGGTTTAAAGAGGTTTAGACAGACCACTGATGTACTATCATTTTCTCTTTTGCTCGCCAGGAAACTCATTTTTGTTTCTCAATTGTTTTTGTGTTTTTGAAATTTTTCGATGTTTTTGGATTTTTCAATTTTGGATTTACTCCCCCTAAAATCAACAAACTAAGATAAAATTTAAAAACACAAAGGTATTTACAAAAATGACTTCCCGATGTTGGTTAACTCATGTTTTACCTCAATGCCGTTTACCAAAATTAAGTTTTAATCTGAAAAGATTTATCAAATTTTGGGAAAATCAGTTGGCATGTCGGTTTGCGGTGCGGACCATGACAACATTGTCTGGCCAAAGAGTGCTGCGAGATAATACAAATTCATAAAGTAGCTTAAATGACGACAAGTAAAGGAGAGATTAGAATTTTAAAACCGTATCCTGCAACTGCTTCATGCATTGCAAGGAATCTGAGTGCTCTCCCAAACTGGATATCCACCCGGTGTGGATTTCAAAGTCGATTCTTTGTAGCTACTGAGAAGTCTCTTGACAGCAACAAGATCATAAACCTTTGGGTTCGGCTGGTCTTCCATATTTCACCAGCGAAGGTTTTTGTCTCTCTTGAGAAGTAGTGTGCGGTTGTTCAACCCATGCCAAGGCATCCGCACACCCGGTTGGTTTGTACAACAAACACATTTTCTTCAATCACACCGCGAAGAAATGTACACTGCACGTTCATCTTGTTGATTTTGAACCTCAAACGTGCTGCAGGTGCGTACATTTTGATTTGAATCTACCCTGGGGACCCGATCAAAGCCTTTAACAATCACCTTTTAAAATGTTTTCCATTTTGTCGAAGCTTTCAATATCTTACAACAGACAATTCTGTCTCCCTTTTTCTTCTCTCCATCACAGGCAACAACATCTTTGTCGCCGATCTTGTGCATGGACACTCCACTATCAACAATCCGATGACTATCGATAGTTCCTCCTGGAACATCCTGCACACTCACTTAGAGATTAGTTGGAAAGGGGGACCCAAGCCTTAACAGACTTGGGTCGTCCTTCATCATCGAGGATTGTGACTTCGATTTCCTGATGATTTTCAAACACAGCACCTCCCCCTAAAACAGTTACCGATTTTGGTTTCCAAACCTGTTTTTGTTTTTCATCTAACTTAACAGAATTTGTTTGGACAACCTCCGGTTTCAACGCCTTTTCAATCACCTTCACATTTTTACGTCGTTGTTTTATTTCCTGTTCTTTAACAGTTCTTTTATCATGTTTTGGAGAAACAGGACGACGTTGTAAGTGACCTTGTTCAGAGGGGGCTCTTTCAACAAAATTTGGTTTGGGCGAGTTTTTGCAGTCTTTAATAATGTGCCCAACCTTCCCACATTTGAAACAAATTCTCCTTTCAACAAACTTAGGAGAACCGGTTCGACTTTCATGTGTTGAACCTGTAGACCCAGAGGTACTTGCTTCACACCCGTTTGTGTGCTGGGTGTAATTGTTTTGGCTGTTACGTTTTAAAATCTTGACTTGTTGAATAAAATCGGTGTTTGATTTATTTTCAAAAGTCTCAATTTTATCAGTACCCCTTGATGCTACAAACTTGATATCTTTGTTTTTCTTCTTGAAACGAGCTCCTTTGGTCTCAACCTTTGGTTGTGAACCTTTAGAATTTTGAGCTCGCTGTTGTTGCTGTTTACCCTTAAAAGCGACAGGTTGTCGTTTAGTCGGTAATTTTTGGTTTCCAAATTGTTTCCTCACTTCAGCTTTTGGAATAGGATCACACTGAGTTACTGAAACTCTCGGGATCGCTTTTCCCAAAAACTTAGTTGTATTATCTTCAAACACTTTATCAATCAAGGATTGATTGACGTTTTTTATTGGAAAATCTTTGTTTGAATAAATTTTATCATCACCGACTAAAGTGTACAACACGTTATCACTTTTAACAGTAGACACTGTCTCAGTGATAGGATCTATCTCTTGTTTAGCACCAGTTGATTGCACAGCAGGAGTAGGAGGATCACACAGAATGTGATTCTCAAAAGGCACTTCTACTCCTTTTCTATCATCAAGAGATTTATCCTCATCACTCACATCTGATTCATCATCCGAAGAATCATAGTCCTCAATGGTTGGAGGACTTTGATTTGAAGCACATGATGACTTTTTCTTGCTATCAGATGAGCCCTCCGATGAATTGTCCGTTTTGAACCCTAAGCCAGTTGTAACTTCCTCATAATCAAGAGGCACAGTTGGCTCAAAACGCGGCATTTCCTCCTCATCGGGCTTGTGCAGCTCATATTTGATGTATGAATGATAACAACCTGATTAACACACTTGAAACAAACTGTTAAAACTAAACAGACGAAGATCGAAGGATCAACCCTTGTTCGAAAGATAGACACTTGTTCGAAGGATCAACAGTGTTCGAAAGATCACTGTTGAATTTCGAACAAAGACTTCGAAAGATTCTCCAAGACGAAGGATCCTTATCTTTCGATAATGTAACAGTAGTTCGAACAATATATCCTTCGAAAAGATTCCTTGGCTCGAAAGATAACTCACTGACTTCGAAAGATGCTCGAAGGATGGGTATCTGTCGAACCTCCTTGATCGAAAGATGAACTTTCGACTCCGAAGGATATCTTTCGATGAGCTCTGACACAGTTGAAAAATGTGACGGGTTGGTGAAAAAGGTGACAAGTTGGCAGAAACTTTCGGCAGATGGTATGTTCAGACCTTACTTTCTGCCAAAACAGATTTGGGTACCTTCCCAATGCACCAACAACTTACGAAAATAATCAAACAAGATCAAAAGATGTAAATCTTTGAAGAACACTTGAATATATGTTGAGGATATCAATAACAAGCCCAGAAAATTTGAATTTTCTGGTAAACCGACAACTGCCGAAACAGTGATTTTGCCAAAATGTTTAATAAAAACCAAAGACTAACATGTGAGCATGAAAATAACACGGTTTTTAACAAAACATAAAGCAAAACACTAAGATATAATCCGATTTTAAGATGTTTTCCAGAAAAATGTAAACTTTAATACCCGAAAAACAAACCAAGAACACACTCGGTTTTAACAAGGAGAAGAGCCAAGGCTCTGATACCACTTGTAGGTCCGGCTAGGGGAGGATCTAGTCGCCTAATCCTTGTATACAAACCAACCCGGTTGTGCGGAATCCAACCGAGATAGCAAACCGAGATAGAACACGCAATATAACGACACACAAGAGTCACCGATTAACACCAATGTATTAATACGTATGAAGGGTTCCGGTTACAAGCACAATGTTTACAGATCTATTCTGCAAACTCTCTCTAACTCTCGTGTGTATGTGTTCTGTTACACTTGTGTTCTCTATGAAACACAACACACTACATGAGTATATATACTCATCACAGCTAACATGCTCGAAGGATACGGAAATCTGGTCGAAGGATCATCTATCGACCAGAAATTCTACCGAAAGATCCATACATACCTCGAAGGATGATATCCTTCGAGGTCCATCTGTATCTATCGAATGTTTATCTTTCGAGGTCATCGAAGGATACAAACCATCCTTCGATGACATCCTTCGAAGCATACAACTTACACACAATGTGCTAACTGTTTGGCCAAGTCAAACCGGAGGATGGTTGACTTGGTCAAACTTACATCAAACGCACATAACAAACCTAAGACGTAACTCAGACTAACACAAAACATCGTTTTGTATCATGACAAAATACAGACAAAGTACAGACACAAGTAGCTTTGTCTCGATCTTCGTGTCTTCAAGTCTCTGACGTCCTTTCAACTGAGCTGAGTTGAACCGAGCCGAGTCGTGTCCACAAAATATGTATCAACAGAGTCGCGTCCACATCATGTATCAACAACGTCATGTCAAGCGTGGGCACCGAGTTAATGTCATTATCATAACGTAACGTGTGTAACAAACTAAAAAAACACGTCATGTCTAGTGTGGGCACCGAGTTAATGTCATTATCATAACGTAACGTGTGTAACGAGGTCACAAACGTGACATTGCCGTCGTAACATGCGGCACGGATAAAAATCTAGTATATAACATAAGCTAGATAGAACCATGTACGAAGTACAAATACACGTATGATGTGGAAAATTAACACTCTACGAACAATGCAATAACATAAGCTAGATAGAACCAATCATATATTTGTCAACACATATATACCAAGATATTTACAATATGACGTTTATACAGTAATCATACTCGTGTCATAGTCGTGTCTATATAAGACTGAGTGATTTACATCAATTAACATCACTTTTCTTACCTTATATAGCAGATCAATCATTTTTATAAAACCCTAAATGGCGACAACATGTTTAGTCAAACAAGATAGTGTTGAGGAATCTTCTATAATAAGAATTGTTCCAACACAATCCGGTATTGATAAATACACACAAAAGTGCTTGGCCAAATTCAACACATCAATAAAGTAAACATATTATCTGCTTTTGGATATTGATAAACAAAGTTATCTAAATATTAAGAAAACTCATCCGTTTGAGTTTGTCAAAAGTGATATGATAGTGAGTTTAAAAAACGTAATATGATAGTGGGATAAACCTTAATACATCTGTTAATTAGAAATTTCCAGTAGGAAAGAAAGAACCAAAAATATCTAGGATCCTATCTTGCTTTCTATTACTATGAATACAACACTTCCTTGTTTCCAAAGTATCCTCTTGAAGTGGAAAACATGGCCGGCTTCACAGGATGCAACTAATGAATTGACGGACTTAACTAATCATCTTGCAGGGGTTCGATTATCAGATATAGATGACTGATGGAAGTGGCTTGGTTCGCAGGATGGATTTTCTGTCGCTGCAGTAAAAAAAATGGCTGTCAAAAAGCCAAATCACAGCTACAAATTATATTCTCCAATGGTGCAAATGGTTACCCCGGAAGTGTAATATATTTATTTGGAGGGCGACGATTGAAAGAATCCCTACAAGGACAGCATTGGCGAGAAGAAATGTTCCTGTTGCAGACTTGAATTGTCCGATTTGTCAAGAGAACATGGAATCTGCTACCCATTTATTTACAGGGTGTTCATTGGCATGTGGTGTATGGCAAGCTATTTCTCGGTGGTGTAGTATTCCGGACATTTTTGCTTTCGATACAAAAGACTTGATGGAGATCTTCAAGAACTGTGGACGGTCCATTATTTATAAAGAAGCAATTCAAGGTATAGTGATCATAGCTTGTTGGAGTATATGGAGAGCTCGAAATGATATGGTATTTAGAGGTATCGATCCTAAAGTGGCGGATATTATTGCGGAGGTGAAAGTGTGCGGTTATTTGTGGTATAAATGTAGACATAAAGATAGTCATTGTGATTGGGTTTCGTGGTGTAATTTTAACTTGATGTAAGTGTTTCGGGGCGGCTCGGTCTCCTTCTTGGAGACGAGTTTTTTTTTTTGACGTTTAATGAAAGTTTCTTTACAAAAAAAATCCTCTTGAAAAACAAAACAAAATTCACCTATACATTTTTTTAGGTTTCTTCTATTTTCACATCCACATTTACGTATTTTCACATATCTAGATATATATAGGTTGTAAAACATTATACGGCCCGTATGGAATGTTGTTGTACAGAAATAAATGCAGTGAAATGTTTTTTTGTTTTACATGTATACGGGCCGTATAACATTATATGAGCCGTATACAATTGAATACGAACAATATAATGTTGTACGACCTAATGTGTTTCTTTTTGTAAGATTTTATCAGGTTTTTGGGTTTTTAATAATTGTTTTTGGGTTTTTAACAATTGTATACGGGCCGTATAATGCTATACAACCCGTATATAATTTTTTTCTTTGTGAAACCGAACAACCATTTAACAAGTTTTAGTAATTGTTTAGATAATGTTTGTCGTATTATTTAGATATATCGGATTATGTTACGAGTTTGTAATTAAACGTACTATTAACGTTGAATAATTTTCCACTTTATTATGTGAAACGTTTCTGTTACAATAGTATTTGCCGTATTATTATATATATATATCGGATAAGCAAAACATGTGCATATGATAAACAATACGATAACAATTATTAAACAAACAAGATAAACCGTAAACATAAGATTAATATTTATAATGTTTTACACTAAAACAACAAAAAATAAATATTTACAATGTTTCAAATGTAAACAAACAAAACCAAAATACAATAAGCAGCTACGGCGATGGCGGTGGCGGTGGTGCAACGCCAGCTTATGGAGGTAGGGGCGCGCCAGAATGCATAGCGATAATCGCATTGACCATCCACTGTATGTCGCTCTGTATACGGGATACGTCCACCCATACAGCAGCTACATCCGACTCGACCTGAGTAAGTCTCTTCTCCACCCCTGGTGGAGGCATCACACGTGGTCTCACGCTCTGTCGCTCGTACAGGCGATCAACCTATACATCCTCCATACCCATCTGCGATCTGTCGACTGCAGCATGAACTGCCCCTTGTACCCCGCCTCCCTCACCCCCGTCACCCTCACCCACGCCCCATGGCCCGCCTCCCTCGGCAGTGGCTGCCTTGGGTACATGTATGCCAAGTTGCCCCCCCCGGCTGATAACTAAGTCATGCAAGAAGAACATGTCATTTTGGGTGACCCACTCCCTACTATCGTGTTGAACTGCAATAGTCACGGTGATACACCGATGTAGGTATCGGTGCAACGGGTCGTAAATGCGCGACACCCGCACCTTCAGAGATCGCGAACACGGTGTCACGAACTCCCCGGTCCAAATAGTGCGCCACCAGGGCCACAACACGTCAGAGGACGTGGTGGTCGGCGCATCCAAAAATGCCTGGGAAACTGACTCCTCCTGTGAGTACAGACCCGAGGCAACAACAAACTTCCGGAGCGTCAACCGGAGAGCGTCAACCACGCGACCACCGCCCTGCCCACTAATATGAAGAAGATGAGGATTCTGATGGTGTGTTTAGTTTGGTTAAAAAGGGCACGATGGCACACCTTGCGAGGAACATCAGAGGATCCGGTGAGTCTGGGTTTTGCGATGACGGACAAGGATTAAGGTTGGTCAGGCCACGAAGAAAAAAAAAAACAATGGTGTTTTGGACAACCACAACCGTACCCTATCCATTGTCGACATCTTCCCCAAAACCAAAACCCACCGTCGTTATAACCAAAACCCACCGTCGCTATAACCACCCCCACAACCTACCGCAATAAATAATTAAATACTTATATGTAAAATTATCGAAATACCCCTACTTTTAACTAAGGATTTATGTGAGTTAGAGTCGTAGAGCAAACTGGCAACCAAATGGTAATATCACAGAGCAAAATGTCACTTTTTAAACTATTGGAGTAGAACCGTTAAAATGACTAAACCATAGGGAGCAAAACGAAAGTTAATTCTTCTAGTTATTACTTAATTAATCAAATAAAGAATTCTGTTGAACTATTTAACTACCACGATTACTTTTTTGGATACTTTAAATTAAACTATAGGGCTGTAAACGAACCGAACGAACACGAACAGGGCCTTGTTCGTGTTCATTCGTTATGGATATAATTTGTTCACGAACGGTTCATGAACACTTACCGAACGAGATTTGTTGTTCGTGTTCGTTCAATAAGGAAAGGAACGTGTTCACGAACAGTTCACGAACACAAACTGACACATATAAAATCGGTGAAGACGATGGTGGTTAGAGGTGGATTGTAAGAGGGAGCAGCGCTAGATCTTAAAGCCTTAATTGTTAAACTAAGGCCAATAGTATTTTTTTTTTATATAAATAAAGAGAGGGAAAGTGGAATGGTGGATATACAACGTGGAGATAGGGTTTCCTATTTTATTTATTTGGCTAATGAGATAAATAAGAATTAAGGGATATAAAAACTTTGCATAAAATAACTAAATACTAAAAAAAACCTTTAATGAATATCATAAACAAAACGAACATGAACCAATGTTCACCAACACATTATCGAACGTTCACGAACTCTATTGAACGAACGAGACATTTGTTCGTGTTTGTTCATTTAACTAACCGAAAGAAATTTCTTGTTCATGTTTGTTCATTAATTAAACGAACGAACATAAATGAACTTCCCGCCGAATGATTCACGAGTTGTTCACTGAACGTTCAGTTCGTTTACAACCCTAAATTAAAGTATTTTAATAACAACTAGTATTTAGGACATGTGTTTTGCGGCGGTGGGACGGGTAAACCTAACAAAAAGTAGATGTAAAAACAATGTGCCACGTACCGAAACGTAAAATATTAAAAAAAAAATAACTAAGTCGACTTAGGACCCGCGTCTTGTGACGGGGCCGTTAAACCGTAAAACATACATTGAACAACACATGCGTGTTGTAGCTTATACCGAGTATAAGTGAAGAAACAAACATGACCAACAAAGCACAATGTAAAACCACAAAAAACATAAACTTATATTTAAAAATTGAATAGTAATATTGTCGATAAAACTTAACGTATACATAAGCAAAATGAGAGTATAAAAGTAAAATTGAAACTTAAAAAGTTAAGAATTAAAGACCTACATGATATATATAAAGTGTAAGAGTAAAAACTTGAAGCTTAAAAAAGAAAAAAAGAAAAGATAATCATTTTGGTCAC
Source organism: Helianthus tuberosus (assembly GCA_030545235.1). Lineage (NCBI taxonomy): Eukaryota > Viridiplantae > Streptophyta > Magnoliopsida > Asterales > Asteraceae > Helianthus > Helianthus tuberosus. The sequence continues at coordinate 122,815,295 of CM060403.1, forward strand.
TCACATTAAAAAAAAAAAAAAAAAACTTTATTTCACCCACATGTACGTGACCCGTGACCTACAAAATTGAATACCTTTTTTTAAGACATAAATTTGCAAATTAATATATAGGAAATAATTACAATAAATGGGGTGATTAAATAATGGGAGCCTTCTTTAGTGTCCACTAGGTTATAATCCCGTATATTAAATGGGTCGAATAAATAAATTTTATATACTAAATAATAAAAAATATATCTTTAAAACCTCATTTATTGCACGGGTTGAATAAATGTAATTTTATATATTAAATAATAAACAGTTATATCTATAAGAACCATATTGTACAGGTTAAATAAACATAATTTTATATATCAAATAAAAAGGTTATATCTGTAAAACCACGTGTATTACACGGGTTGAATAAATTTAATTTTATATACCAAATAATAAAAAAGTTACATCTTTAAAAATATGTGTATTACAAGGGTTGAATAAATGTAATTTTCTATACTAAATAATAAAAATATATGTCCTTAAAAAAAACCTGTGTATTGTACGAATTGAATAAATCTAATTTTATATATCAAATAACAAAAAGTTATATCTTAAAATGTATTACAAGGGTCGAATAAATGTAATTTTGTATAGTAAATAATAGAAAGGTATATCTTTAAAAACCACATGTATTACACGGGTTTAATAAATCTAATTATATATACCAAATAATAAAAAAATAATATCTTTCAATATACTATTGGATAATACCCGATACGCGATGGATAAGGTGATTGTGAAGATGGTTCTTGAAAAGAAGATATGTTATTCAGGAAGCAAATCAGTATCCATTTGAGTGATAAAATATTGGTATCAATTCCGACAAATTGATTTATAAATTATGTAATAAAGTTGATATAATATTTTTTTAGTAATGAAAATAAAAATATTTAATATATCAATACAAAGTTTGGTTTCCGTGATAAATAATTTGTTTTATTTAAAAATATCTCAAATTAACAATTTTAATTTAGGATAATATTTTATTAGAAAAATAGAAGAATGGTATTCGAAATTTAAAGTAGGATGAAATTTAATATTAGCTCATTATTCATTTATTTATTTAATTAACATGAGATAAGTTTGGAAGTGAGACGAGAAAATCATAAAATAGATGTCGACAATGAACGACAGGTGTCACACATTAATGTTTTATTATATAGTATAGTATAGATATAGATTTAGATTGATATAAATAGATTATTCTGTTGTAGCAAAATTTGTTAACGAACTCTTAATAAATTTAGTCCTTTATTTAAAACTTTTAAATGTATAAATGATAAATAATATTTGTTAATTTTATTTTAAGTTTCGTAAAATATATTTGATACCAAACTAAACAAAACGTTCAAATACATAGTTAATATCAAATTAGATAATTAAGTTTGAATTTGAAGTAAATAGATAAATATAAAATTAATAATTAAACTAAATAATATTTAATAGGAGGGTTATCTATAATTAATTTGAAGAGATTAAATTAAAATAATAATTATTTATAAGACATTACCTAATATAATTACAAGTGTCCCTTAAATGGTTTATTTATTATATAGTAAAATAAGATAAGATGTTTTATATTGATTTTAAAAGTGATTATTGTTGTTCAAGGCTAGCATCGAAACATTAGATTTTTTGAATATTCAAAACTAGGTTAGAACCCCGTGTATTACACGGGTTGACTAAATGTAATTTTATATACTAAATTAAAACGGTTATTCTTTAAAAATCTCGTTTATTACACGAGTTGAACAAATGTAATTTTATATATTAAATAATAAAAACAAATTTATCTCTAAGAATCCCATGTATTGTACTGAATAAATGTAATTTTATATACCAAATAATAAAAATTCGTGTATTGTATGGGTTGAATAAATCTAATTATATATACTAAATAATAAAAAAATTATATTTTTAAAAACACTATGTATTACACGGGTTAAATAAATATAATTTTGTTACCTTGTATACCGCAAGCGGGGCGGATATATACTAAATAATAAAAAAATTATATCTTTAAAAACACCATATATTACACGGGTTAAATAAATGTAATTTTGTATAGTAAATAATATGCTATTGGATTGCGAATATATACTAAATAATAAAAAAAAATTATATCTTTAAAAACACCATATATTACACGGGTTAAATAAATGTAATTTTGTATAGTAAATAATATGCTATTAGATTCGTTTAAAAATTCATAAATTTGGTTCGGTTTAATTCGAATCAAATCACAAACTTGGTTAAGTTTAATTCGAATTAATTAGAACCCCAATTTAAAAAATCAAAAACAGAATTATATTATTAGCTTCTCTTCCTAATTAGTGTGTTTTTTAAGTGTGATCTAATGTCTAATAAGTTATTTTGTATATTTTGTTTGTACTTTAAATTTTTTATATGAACGTATTATTGTTTTTTTAAGTTTAAGATTATTGTTTTGTGTTATTATTTAAAAAATATCTTTAATTTATAATTTAAATTTGAAGATAATATATTATTAGAAAAAATGGAATGACTCTATCCGACATTCAAAGTAAGATAAGATTTAATATTAATTGATTATTTATTACTTAATTAATTGATATAAGATAAGTATGAAAAGGTAGGAAATTACAAATGTAGACGTCTTCAATGAATGACACGTGTCACTTATTGGTTTCTTTTATTATATATATAGTATAGATATAGATATAGATTGTGTGTTTATTAAAAACCGAAGGGTTTAAGCAATTGATAGTTGTAAAAATGATAAAGTTATAAACAAAACAACAAACGTCTAGTATAAACGAGTATTTAGAAATTTGTGAATTGTCTTTTTACTTTCATTTTTTTATTGTTGTAGCAATAAAAAAATATACTTCAATTTTGTAAATAATTACATAAATTATTATATTTTTATTTTTTTATTATACAACCCCATGTGTAATCCATGGGTCTAATGGTCTATAACCTAGTATCATTTGTAAACATACATCCAATTCTTTTATCAGTTAACATTAACTATATATTAATTTTCAACTTTGGTTTGCAATGTTAATTTTGGCATACTTGGTTGTACCCCACTTTGTCTTTGTGTTAGGATTGTAAGTTGTAACTTTGACATACTTGGTACGCCTCACTTGGTTTTCTTATTATTATTATTTTTAACTTTTAACCTCAATACTTTTACATCTTTTATATTTTAACTCTCAACACCTTTTTACTTTCAACTTTGGTGTCTATACTTTTCATCTTTTACAAATATTTCGTTTTACATTTTGGTCAAATAGCGAGTTAACATATTGCAACGTACGCGTAAATCTTAGACCGACTTAGTTATTATTTTATGTGTTTTACGTTTCACATGTATGGTTTAACGTTTATCATGTGTTGGAAGTTGCTGACCGGACATTAATGCTAATTGACACGGTTTTACCCCTAAATACAAGTGTTACTTATTTACGTTTTTGAATAGAACATATTATGAAGTGAATTACATCATTTAGGGGTCTTTTGTTTACCTTTTAATGAGGCTTTTATTGGTTCAGACCTCTTAATGGTTCAGCACTTAATGGTTCAGACTGTTTGTTTTGCGAGCACATGTCTGAATGGTTCAGGCATTTGCCTTTGAATGGTTAAGCATTATAGTAAGTCTGAATGGTTATGACCTCTAATCTTAATTGGTGAGACATTTGCCTCTAAACGGTTAAGTATTATACTGCCTCTTAATGGTTCAAACCTCTTACTGGTTCAGCACTTAACCATCCAGAAGTTGCCAAACAACCACTTAGTTATTACCTAAAAACTTCTTATTTTTGAAAATCAGGTATACTATTTTTTTGAATAGCATATTATACTAATTTAATTATGTGACATGTTATCTAGTCAAGGATTATAATCAATATTGTTGCTTTTTTTTGTTAATTTTGTTTCATTATTTTATTCTGCCATATATGACTGTTTTAATGCATTCATAAACATATACTGAAGGAAAAAAATGACAAAAATAACTATATAAAAAACTCACTAATATTTATAAACTACATCACACCACCGTTTTTTATAAGTATTTTCTCCGACCATAGAGCATGGGATTGGAACTATTATTAATGGCGCACCTCACTCTCTCTCTCTATTGATCTGGCTCTTACGGATTCCTTCCAATTTTCATATAAGTATTGCGCCTCTCATCCAATGGCCCAGATCCAATCTTACATACACGTCGCCTTAGGCGCAAGTTAGTGCCAACCCCACCAGTTTTTGGTCTTCTTTCACGTTCAATCAAAGCTAAAAGGAATAGAAAATGACGATATTCTCTGGTTCATTTTTTTTTCTTCTTAAGGAGTATTAATATTGCTACTCCTTGGGTTTTCTACATGTGCAAGTATGACCCATCAATTATTCTCTTTTCACATGATCCACCTAACTACCATGTTTCTCCAGCTTGGGAACTTATGAGATAAAACAAGTTCTCTCTTTTAAGTTCATTCGTGTATGTTCTCATAGAAGTTAGTTTTAATCGATTCTTTCACCATATTTGGTAAAAAAATTACAGGTAATTTATTGTTATATATTTTTATACAATTTTATTTCACAACAACAATCATACCTAGTAAATCCCACAAATAGCAATATTAGCAACCAATATTATTTCACACATGTTCTTTTATCATAGTATCATAGTATTATTTACTAGGATGCAATTATCATAAGCATTATTAGATAGAAGCTATAAAGGAAATGAAAATATGTCAACAAGTAGGTATAAACGTAGTTCTAAAGGTGTACATAGTCTGCCTTAAGTGAACTAATCAAGACAAAGCAATTTGACTATTCTAAGGATCATCTAAATCTCAAAGGTTTGAGGGTTAATTGTTGGATCTGAGAGTGTGTGATATTGTTTGTTTTTGATAAAATAGTTTAAAGGAATAAGAAACACAATCAAACATTGATAATAAATACATCATGACATACACAACTGGATTTGGGAAAGATTGCAGAACGATTTTGATTAACATTCAAATGTTTCTGTATAATCAGTTAAGTACAGAAACCCCTACAGATTGAAGACATGAAGATCAAGAATCTCAAACACAAGAGATTATTTCTAGTCAAAGTGAAATGGGATTCCAAGAGAGGACCAGAGTACACTTGGGAGCTCGAGTCAGAGATGCAGAGAAAATATCCACACCTGTTCCACACCCGGTTGCGCCACGTGTCCCTGTCGTGTCAAACCTACACCGTTGATTCACCATAGCTAGGGCCTACCCTATATCGCTCGCGGACCGCGAAGGCCGTTCATGTATCTCTCGCGGGGCGCGAGAAAACCCCGATCAGACCTATATAAGGAAGCCTCTGCCTTATTCATTCTCGTTCAATTCTTTTCTCTCTTAAAGCCCCTATAATAACAATAGTAGTGCTCGATATTATACCCCTAAAAAGCGAAGCTCTGCCTCGTTGTAAGTATTATAACCCCCGGTTACGTATTAGTTACTCTGCCCGATTGATCTAGAGCTCCGTAACGCATGTCAAGGCTCTGCCTGACTCAGTCGTTGGAGTTCTGTCTCGAGGGTATATCTAATGTAAATTGGGTTATTGTACTAACATGTGTGCATTGTTTATTTTAATAGATTATAACCAGGAAATCACTAGAAAGCAGTAGTATTATCTAAAATAGCAATGTGAGTACATTCACTTTTTGTAAACTATTTTTACAAAAGCTCAATTGTTTTAAAGTATATTTAACAGTGATTGAGTCTATGTATTCTACAATTACTATCGGTATGTTGGGGTTTTGTATACATTACTTGTTACTATACTGTGAGTAGTAGCATGACCACAAGTCAGGATTGACAGTAACGTGGGTGGTAATTAGGTAGATATAAACATTGTAATCGCTCTCAATATTGTAAAGATATAAAATCCTGTTTTGATTAAACTTGGATGCACTCGCCAGTATTTCTTGTTGATAAAACTTTTTAAAACGCGTTTGAGGTAACAAAATGTGAAAGCCAAATGGAAACCAGCTGGAGAGCACTGAAGGCTTGAAAAAGTGGCTATAAAAGTTACCTAAACAAGAAAGATGTTTTATTTCAATAAATTAGGTTTATCCCTATAAACATATTATAATGGAAACTTGGGTTTTCCCATGTATTTTTTATTTATAAAAGAATGGTGTTTTAACTCTGATAAACTATTTCCTAACTACGGTCCTGATGTAAATTTTCGCTGCCAAATTAATAAACACCGATACCACTGATACTGTCCTCACGGCTGCCCGCTCCCGGAGTAGGGGTCGTGGGTTACGACAGTTTTTCAGCTTTTCAGCTTTTAGAGTTATATACTTACATATACTGACTGAACTAGTTATAAAGGAAATAACTGTTGGCGACGTAACCATGGAAGTGACCCTTAACAACTCATTAAATGGTGTAACTACTAGCACTTTGTAAAATTGTTGGGCAGTTAATTAAACCATTGTTACATTGAAACTACTGCCTAAACAAAGAAAATAACTCGATTTCCAAAACTGCTAAAAGGGTTTCAGCACTTTTGGAAATTGGAAATCAGTGCTTCTGGTCTTGTGTTGACTTGTTGACTTGGTCTTCTAGTCTTCAGCTTTGACTTGTTGACTTAGTTGTTGACTAGTTGACCAACATTTTTACATTTCAGCACTTTGTACTTGTCTTCAATATTGTTTGATGTAGCAATTTTGTTTCGGTAGTTTGGGCATTTGTTTAGGAAGCCTTTAAAGGGTGAAACTTCTGGACTTGTGTTTGTACTTTAAGTTATTCCATCAGACAGTGTGAAGATGGTTCCCTTGGATTTTGGCTTTCATTATTATCTGATGTTACGTAGCCCAACAATAATTTTTATAAGAACTGCACCTGGTATATCAATCAATCTAAATTAAAATAAACATGTCGAACCAAACCATATATCAATAATATTTCAAGGAAAGGGTATGACTTTATCTCCCTATACCTTAGTCTATTCTTTTATGTAACCTAAACTATTATACCTTTGGTTATAGATGCTATGGTAGTTGGTTTATAGAATTCCAATAGAATAAACCAAAAGATGTATTGATTTAAAGGAACAAAATAGATTTAGAATCTGACCCATAAGTTAAATGTTCGTTTAAAAATTTGAGTAAATTGCAATTTCCTCTATGTGGTTGTCCGGAAGTCAAAGGTGGCTTCCCTAATCGCTAAAAATTGCCACCTAACCCCCTATAGTTTCATGTTTCTTCAATATGATTCCTTGTTAGTAACGACACATCTATATTTCGTTAAAACACAAACGAGAGATGTTAGGGGTGAGGGTATTATGGCCTTTTTATCCATTTATCTTACCTAATACTCAATACATCCTCAAATTTTACAAAACAACACCGATTACGTCCCTGTACTTCCTAAACGCTTGAAACCTAACCCACCCTGAACATCCACTGACAATCGATGTTTCGGTGAAATCCAGTGAAAATGGTGACCATTTTTTACGAGTACAGAGAGTGAATCTGTGACATGTAATCCTTTTCTTGATCTTTATTAGTGTTTTTAACTCGAATATTATCGGACATTATCGAACTTCGACATAAACTTGAGCATTGGTCGTCGAAATTAAGATTAGTGTCACCCTCAGCCACCTAGTATTGTGTTTCAGGTGGTGTTGAAGTTCTGGAACCACCTGAAATACGATTTTAGGATAAAAAGAGGCGGATATTATCGAGTAGTTGGATTGATTTTGTAAATATATTTAATGCCTAACTATAACATTTCTATGGGTTTTTTTGTTGTTCAATTTTACCCCAAATTGTATTGATCAATTTTACTCATTATATATATGTAATGTACTGCAGTGGCCTTTTGTAATAAATGTAATGTAGTGCAATTTTACCGATTATATAAGTAGATACTTTCATACATGTGTAATGCTTCAAAGACTACATATGATTAAAACAATGCATAAGATTAGACAAATGTGTAATGCAATTTGATTCCCGTGTAATGTGTAATGCTATTTGAAACCTATATAATGTGTAATACAATGTTATCGTTGTCTAATGTGTAATATACTTTGACCTTAAAGGCATCATAGACTACATGTGTAATGCATATGACTCCTTTGTAATGTGTAATATGCAATGACATAGTAGCAGAATGTTTGTGTAAACTGCCAGGCAATGTGATCATTGTGTAATGTTTAATGCACATTTAACCTTGAAGGCTTCATAAACTACACGTGTAATGCATATGATTCCTGTGTAAACTACAATGGTTTTGTCAACTGCAATGGTCATAGACTTTAATGGTTGTGTTAGCTGCAATGGTTATAGACCGCAATAGTTGCATCGAGCAATGCAATGCAATGGTTGCATTATGCAGTGTAAAGGTTGTAGCATGTGGTGTCAACTGTAATGGTTCCATGATTAGATTAGACTACATATTAGCATTGTTGAAGGTCCCAACAGAAAATAGTGATTTGGTAGTAGCAATGGTTGCATACTTGTTAAACAAAAAATAGTGATTGGATAACACAACTGTGCAATATACCTAGGGATTATTAGAAATGGTTACAACATGTTGTGTGGTAATTTGATGGTTGGAGATGATTTTAGGGGGTAAGAACAGGTGGTTGTAGTCTACAATAGTGGTAATTAGATTTTAGAGGGAATGGGACAAAACATTCATGGATGTATATAGCAAAGAAACATATGGGCATTTTGGGCTTTTCAACATCCTTTAATAGAAAAATTAAGTCTTTGACAGGGACTAATATTGGAGAAACATGAAACCACAGGGCTCAATGGCAGTTTTAAGCGATTGGGGGTGCAACCGTTGATTTCCGGACAACTATAGTGATGCAAATTGCAATTTACTATAAAAATTTAGTTATGAGTGAAAATTGAATTCATATAATAGTAATAATGTGTTTGGTACAAGAATGAAGGAAAGCAGAATTGAAATTACTTCAAGTAAAAGATTATAATATATCTTTCAAAATTGTGATAGGGTTTGAACAAAGGGCATAAACAAGCCACCTATGCTACCACCGTTAGGGGGTAAGCAACTTTTGAACAAGCTTATCTAAGCTCTTGTTTAAAAGCTTAATTCAGATTCATTTTGAGTTCTACTTTTCAAGCTCAGGCTCAAGCTCTGATCGTGAGTAGTGTTTAAGCTCGAACTTGGCTTGTGACATACTAATTAATTATTAGTTAATTAATGAGATTGCATGTGTGGCTTCCATTCCTATGATTGGCCTCACTTGGTCACATATTGTCAGTGGAAATATATGTAGGATCGTTTTCAGACCCGAACGAGTCGATCAGAAGAGTTTCTCTCAATACGAAAGGCGGAAACAGACGTATCGAGTTCAATTTAGCTAGATATACACTTTAACTGTCGATTTGATTGATTTGATAACAAATTACAGTGAGACGACAATTCGGCAGCACTTCGTGGCTCAACCGGAAACACATATGAATCACTTCAAACGAAATCAGGCACACATATATATAGGCGGGTAATTCCGCTTGAGACTGTCTCAAACGGAATTAAGTTTAAGCGAGATTAGCTTCAAATGAAATTAACATGATAATTTCGCTCGAAACTGTCATGTCAATTTCAAGCGGAATTACATAGCTAATTCCGTTTGAACTTGCCTCTCATCCTATTTTTTACATTTTTCTCGTATAACGTGTCCTGATCTATCTAGTACAAACAAGACTCGATAGAAGACGAAGTCGACAGACGCATGCACCAACAGACTCCCCCTCGAATGTTGACGAGTCTTCAGTGTCGAGTCTTCGCATCTTCAGTCTTTATCAGTCCTCTCGAACTATCTGAAGTATCTGACACTGTAAAGCATCCTCAAGCTTCTCTCTTTTCTTTTCTATCAGTACCAACAGACTCTCAGTATCAGAACCTGGCTCTTTGACATTCAGACTCCCCCACTCAATAAGCTGGGATCGTAGTCTGGAATTCTTGTTCTAGAATCGAGAGCTGGCTCACATTCTTTCCACAAGTTCAGGACCAATTCCTGGCTCGCATCCTACACAGGATAGAATCCTGGCTTTTATCTGTTTATCCCAAGATCTGTTGCTGGCTCTACCTTTTCCTGTACAAATCTCTACCCAAAAATAAATTTCACAAATTTAAAATTTTACAAATTTATATTTTTCTTACCACTTGTAAAATCAATTCTCAAAATGATTTAACATTTAAGACATTTCTGTTGACCACTTGTGGATAAGATATTCAAACAATGATTTTTCAATGTTAATCTTTAATGAACCACTTGTAGAAATTATCATTTTTTCCTTTCAAAACACACTCTCCTAACCTAATTGTTCATTATGTCTAGCACTTGGAATTTTGAAAATCAGTTTTCCAACATCAGTTGTCGAACATCTTTTTGCCTTTTTCAAAATTTATACTAAAACACACTAAAAATCTTTTTGGATTTTTGAATATAAAAGAAATACTGTAAAGAAATATTTACAGACAATATTTTTGTGAGTTTGTGTAAGAGGATCATATCAGTTTTTGAGACAAATCACCAACACCGTTAAGCTTTAAACTTTTTAAGTTCTAAACGATTCACTTAGATTGTCAATATACTGATCCACTTAAATTTTCATACAAAGTTTAACTGTTTCGAGATACGAGATTAATGTTTTACGCACTTAAAACTTAATCGCGTGTCCCACCTCAGAATATACTCCCGTATCCAGATCCCAATATTCAGTCTTACAGGTGAGTATACCACAGATGATATCTGTAAGGGGTTTAATTGTGAGGGCCATGAGAGCTCAGGTCAGAACTTCCGTTCAGCAGAGAGATGACGGCTTCGACTTTTGGTGTGTCCCCTTTAGAGGATCTTTTCTTCAACAGCACATGATTAGCATTTTTCAATGTTTCATTATTTTTTATGCTGAGGGTAGGCTATATTTCAAGCAAGCGTAAAGTATTCTCCGGGGACTAGGCCATTGCTTCCGCAAAATCAGAAGTCCCGGGATAATACCCCAGATATCACTGAGCATAAAGACCTAGTATCTCAGAAAGAGGGACCTTTTAAACAAGATTTCGGGGGTTACCCATATATCCGAGAGATGTTCCCCACGATATAAGCAAGTTTGAATTTAAATTTATATCTCGTCACAATCTACTAAATGTGTAAAAATCTACTGGCACATCATCAGTGAGACTGTTTATCACATTTTTTACTTTCCAATTCTTTAGCATGTTGTGATCTTCCACTGCTGTACTATCATTTCCTCTTTTATACAACAAAACTCATTTTTGAATTTTATCATGTTTTTGGCCTTTTCAAATTTTCAAATGTTTTTGGATTTTCTGAAATTTCTTTCTCCCCCTAAAATACAAAATCATTTAAAGAAATTTGAAAACAAACTATACAAGTAAAATAACAACTGATATCGAATCACTTCAATTCGCCATCCACTTGGCATAAACAATCAGAACTACCCCTCACAACAAACTATTTTCCCATTGTGATTTCAAAACACTTAATTTTGTTTTAATTAAATGGTTTTTTCGGAAAATAAGTTTTGTTGATTTTATAAAACCACTTGTAGGTTAGGGGTTCATCACATTGTTTTTCAACCACTTTGTAAGATTTAACATTTCCCAATTTTAACAAACAATATCACATGTAGAAAATCAAGTACAACTTAATGTCCCTGATTTACCACTTGTTTGTGAAAACCTTTTTCAACCACTTATAAGACGAAATCACTTTCGTGAATTTCTCAAGAAAGATGCCGATACCTGCTCCTCGCTTATCAACCTGGGAGCTCCGGCAAGTCCAGATTTTTACTGTTCATAATATGTTCCATCCCAATCACAAACCTGAGACGAAACACCCTACCTGGTTTCTTCAATTTCTTCTCTTAAAACTCTTTCACCCCTTTAACTTTCTCATCAACCATTTTACCAAAAATATGCTTCACTTTGGAATTAAAAACTTTTTCAACATCAAATTCTTTCTTTTCAGAGTAGAATTGATTCGAAATTTCAACCTTACCAATTTTTTGTTTAAAATTTTCAGCCTTCAATGGTGGAAAGTTGACATCATCCATTGGAGGAACTGAATTTTCACATTTTAATCCAATTTGTGGCTCCTCTGACTTTGTGGAATCAGGTTCATCGCCAGACAATAGCTCCTCTGATTTTGACAAATCAGAATCATTTCTTGACTCATCAGACAAACAACCCATTTTTGGTTGTCAAGATTTGCACTTTTCTTGTAAAATCTCTTTGAACATTCACCAATTTCAAATTTTGAATTTTTGAAAAGTTTAGTTCTCTCAATTGGTGGTTCAAACTCAACCTCTTTATCTTTCATTTTAGAAACTCCTTGTTTAGTTTGATTTGCCTGTGAACATTTCATGGCAATATGACCACTTTTTCCACATTTGAAACAGGTTTGAGTTTCCTTCTTCTGTTCAAACATCTTCTCCATTTCTTCTTGCTTCTTCGCAAGGAATTCTTTGTTCGACTGCTTTCTGAACAAATTTTCTTTTTCCTCTTCAGTAGATGTACCTGAAACAAATATCATTTTTGATTTAAAATCTCGAACATATTTTTCATTTTTATAATTTTCTGGTGGAATAAAACCAAGTCCTTTCTTTTTGAAATTACCGTTATGGTTTGGTTTCTTTCGATAACCAGAACCAGAATTGTAACCCTTTTTCTTGTTTTCTCTTTGTTGAACTCTTGAGGTGTACTTTTTAGGTTTACCATTAAGATTTACATCTTTTATTTCAGAAATATTAATTTCTGTCAGTTTGTAAACCTTTTTAATCATTTCTGGTTTAACACCTCTTATTGGAAATTCCTCATCAGAATATAGTTTGTCGGAATCATTCAATGTATATGAAACTTTGAATGTTTCGTCATTCAAATTAGATTTTGATAGAAGAAATTATTTATTGTAAACTCTTTTGCCCTGGTTGATTGTTTGACTCGGAGTGCTGGACTCAGACTTTGACTCTGACATAGACTCCGACTTTGACTCCTCAGTTTCATCGTTATCTAACACTTGATCCACCAGTTTCTTCATCAATTGAGATTGTTGATCAGTGTCAGACGATGTAAACGTCACATCAATATTTTCTGGCAGGTTAACTGAAGACTCCGACTCCCATTGTAAATTTGTTGCTTTTTCGACTCTTTCTGAATTTGGATTTCTCGGAGAATATCCATTTTCAAGCGGGGGTGGACACTTGTTGTGACTGAAACCTTGTTTCTTACCAGAATCATTCACTTTAGTATCCTTCTTCTTTTCTTTCTTCTTTTCAGGAGTTTTTTCTTCAAAAACCTTCTGTTCTTTAGTTACTTCATCATCCTCAAATGCCTTCATGCCTTCAACAGTTGGATAAATCCTGTCAATGACATAAGAAGTACATGAGTAACTTTTTAACAATTTATTAACTCTTTCTGTTTCAATTCTTTGAGTTTCCAGTTTTTGTTCCAGAATAACACACTTTTCAATATAATTGTTAACACTTTTTTGCTTTATCATGAAAGCTCCCTGAAGTGTCTTCATGGCTGTTGCTTGTTCACTACTAGATTGATTGTATTGATTCATTGCCTTGTTCAGAACATCGTAAGATTCCTTTAGCCTGTTCATGTTGTTAATCAACTCGCTATTTTTCTTTTTCATGATCTCATAGGTTTCACAATTCACAAGAATCTCTCTTGCATCAACTTCTTCATCAACTTTGAACTTTGGAACCTTCTTTACCTTTCTCTTTATCACTGGAACTTCCTCATCATCACTGCTGACAGGTGTTTTGACCTTTTTCTTTTTCTTTTTAACTTTTTCTTCATCACTATCACTTTCTGCCATCATTTTCAAATGAGCTGCCATTCATTTTGCATAATACTCAGTATCATCATCACTATCTTCTTCAATACGAGCAACAAAGGCTTTGTGATTTGAACTTTTGTTAGGATCATAATCATCCCAACTGAAATTTGCCCAGCTAACACCTTCTGGCAACTTTTCATCATCTTGATTGATTAGGCATGCTTTATTGTCGGCTGAAATATATTTGTCCCAGCTGAAATTTTCTGTTGGATTTTTGTCATCCTGATTCACCATACAAGCTCTCTTTGAAGACTCCTCGATTACTTTCCTACCATGTGCCACTTGAGGTTCTTGTTGTTGTTAAGAAACTTGATGATAGATCGATTTCCGATAGTAATCATTGTTGTTAAACGGATTTTGAGCTCCACTTGCTTCGCGATTAGTGCACTCTCTCTTGAAGTGTCCTTTTTCCCTGCAACGAAAACAAGTAACTTTAGATGTATCAAAACCTAAATTAGAAACATATGCATTACGAAAATCATCTCTTCCTGTGATCTGTTTGAATTTCTCAGCTCGTCTCAACACACTAGCCAAACACCATTTTATATCCATCAATTCCATCTCGTCAGCATCAATCTGATCGTAATCCTCTTTGGTCAACATTGGATTCCCGATCCTTCCTGCTACTAAACTTCCATAAGACTATAAAACAATCCCCAACAAAGACATGTGACTTTTCGCAACTTCTTCAGAATAATCCTGATCATTCTCAAGATTCAATACAATATTGCATTGTAATCTCTTTCCATTCTTGGTTGCGGAATAGTTTGGATCAAAAGATGGATATGATGAAAAACTTGTGTTGCTGTTTGATCCTTTGAATGAACTTCCTGATGAACTCTTGGCATTGAATGCAATCTCAACTTTTGGTGACATGTTGGTAGTTTTGTCATTCAACCCTGCTTTGTAATAAAGCCCAATATCATGTTCACCATCAAAATCTTTCATTCTTAAGATCTTTCTCTGTTCCATCTCCTGAGCTTCAATCTTTTCAATGAACTTGCTGAGAGTTAAACTGCTAAACCCTTTCTTGTTTCTTAACATCATAAGATATGTGCCCCAAGTCTCGTGTGGCAATGCATCAGCTAGTTTTTCAATCAACTCCTCATTATCTTTATTGATGCTCAACCTCTTCATGTTAGCTAGCAAATTGCAGTATCTTTCAATAATCTGCTTGATGCTCTCAGTTCTCAAACCACGAAATAGATCAAATTCTTTCTTCAAAAGTGATTTTTTATTCTTGACCAACTCTTGGCTTCCAACAAACTTCGATCTTAATGCTTTCCATATTGAATACGAAGTTCCATTGTGTTGCAATAAAACCAAGATATCTTCCTTCACAGCTTGTTGTAGTAGACTTAACATCATTTTTTCATCTTCGTATTTCTTTCTATCTTCGACACTTAGATCTTTAATTGCAATAATCTCTTCATCATCAGTCATCGGTCTAACATATTTCGTTTCAACACATTCCCAAGCATCCAAATAATTTGATTGAACCCAGTTTTCAAAACGTCCTTCCCAACCTTTATACTCCTCAATGTTCATGAGCTTAGGCGGTTTTTGCATGGTACCCGTTTCATTTTCTAACATCGTGTTCTGTGCAAGAGTAATCGGGGTAACTGGAGTAGCAAATGCGTTGAAAAGTTCCTCTTCCATGATTCGGTTTTAAAAAATTTCAAACTGTCGGTTTCAAACGGAATTATCTTTCAAACGAGATTTCTTTCAAACGGAATTACTCTGTTCAAACGGAATTAACCTTCAAACGAAATTACCCTAATTTCGTTTGAAGTAACACACTTTCAAACGGAATTCCTGATTTCGTTTGAATCAACACTTCTTTCAAATGGAATTACTAATTCCGTATGAAATGTTCAAGCGGAATAACCAGTTGAAGCGAAATAGCTGTTCTCAAGCGGAATTACTCTAACGGAATACCAGATTCAAACGAGATTAACCAACTTTCAAACGGAATACCGGTTTCAAGCGGAATTAAGGACTAATTCCGTTTGAAATGATGCTGACGTCATCATTCTCGCGCTGATTTTGAAACGGAATTACCAATTTTATCAGATTTAGATCGAATTAAGGTCCAATTTTTTCAAGTATTTGTTAAAACACAATTCCGAGTATGATGTGTGAAAATCAAGACATTTTGACCGTGAAAAGTTGTAAAATTTTGAAAAGAAGGTGTAGAAATCAGAAATTGCAGCTGAATTGGTAAGAATTCTTCTTCCTAAGCTCTGATACCACTTGTAGGATCGTTTTCGGACCCGAACGAGTCGATCAGAAGAGTTTTTCTCAATACGAAAGGCGGAAACAGACGTATCGAGTTCAATTCAGCTAGATATACACTTTAACTGTCGATTTGATTGATTTGATAACAAATTACAGTGAGACGACACTTCGGCAGCACTTCGTGGCTCAACCGGAAACACATATGAATCACTTCAAACGAAATCAGGCACACATATATATAGGCGGGTAATTCCGCTTGAGACTGTCTCAAACGGAATTAAGTTCAAGCGAGATTAGCTTCAAACGAAATTAACATGATAATTTCGTTTGAAACTGTCTTGTCAATTTCAAGCGGAATTACATAGCTAATTCCGTTTGAACTTGCCTCTCATCCTATTTTTTACATTTTTCTTGTATAACGTGCCCTGATCTATCTAGTACAAACAAGACTCGATACAAGACGAAGTCGACAGACGCATGCACCACAATATAAGTAAGACCACCTTGCAGGCAACATCAGTTTGTTTCCCCAGGAAGAAAAATCAGAAGTCCCCAGTACCAAGAAAAAGGGCATCATAGTTTTACAAAACTTGTGATACAACCACACTCTATGGGGGCATACGACTTCACTAGATTGAACGATGCTAGAATTCTAAAACTTCTTGATTTGATGAAATAAGCTGAGAGCTGAGGTATCCAATCTTAAGCAGATGGTCACCAGCATGCCTCAAGCTAAGATCAGTTGATCGATGAATATACCTAACAACTGGCCTGCTAAACATGAGTTCAAAATTTTATCCCACTAGTCACTCTCAAAATCCCTCCAGCCACAAAAAGCCAAACTACTTGTGAGGAAATATCTACATCATCACTAACTTTTAGGGGTGCTCTTATCTCTATCCATTCAATCTGCTGATACAAAAAAGGGGGATATATCATACTTAAATGCCAAATGCTATAAAATGTATTCATCTTACCTCTAGAACATTTAAGAATCTTGAAAACATTCAAGAAAAGCCAGTATTCCTCCTACCCTTGAAAATTCAATTGATATCTTCTAAAAGCTTTTTACCAATCATTGGATTAGCAAAGAAGAATCAAGATGGTAGGAAAATAAGGATTAAAATGATGATTCTTCCAAGAAAACTCAAGGAGTTTGGGACTATCAGTCGAAACCAGAAACTACTGACATACAAATAACTGGAAGCTAAAATACAGATATCCATGTAGTTTTCACAAAACCAACAATTCTCACAACTAGAAGTTGCTAACACAAAAAAATCCTTCATAAGCTTCTTAAGGTCTTAACCTTGTCACCTATTTTTAAAAGGATCTTCGTTTTTAATAAAAGGTCTTTAATAATCCCACACCTCTCAGAAGAAAGGAGTTCCTGTCTTTTTTAGAGGTCCAAAGGGTAGCAGTCTTTAATCTTCCCTAACCCAGAGACTTAGAGGCAAGAAACTTCTTATAGATTAAAAGGTCTGAAGACATAGAACTTTTCTTTGTAAGTCAAGGATGATTGACTATGATGAAGATAAAGGAATACTCATGAGCTTCAAAATCAACACAACTTTTCAAAGGACTCTTCATCAACAAAATAAAGAATAAAGGATAGGCTCAAATAAGTGTGTTTTGGCATCAACAGATCTAGGGGAGATTGTTTGGCTATATAAGATCTGGTGATGATAAAGCCAAAACCCAAAGAATACCTTGCCTGAATAAGTTAAAATACAATCTACAAGTCCAGCAGGTTCTCTCCCCTTGAAAGCTTCTCAAAGCAGCTGTCCCAACTACTGCTGCATCAAATTACTATCCTCAAAGAATCAAGTTTAGAAGAACAAGTGCTGACGGTCAAAGTGTTGGTCAACAAGTCAACAGTCAACCAAAGTCAACGACTAAAGACTGGAAGACTAAGGCAACAGTTCAATGTAACAGTGTAACAATCCAGTTGTTTCAACTGCTGCAGTTACATCATTTATTGAAGCTGTTAAGGGACGCTTTCAAAGTCACCAACGGTTCAAACCTCCTATGTATAGTTTTGTTTGTTCTTTGTAATATGCTAACACTTAGAGCGTAGAACATAAAAACTAAGTGAGAGTGTGTTAACCTGGTGAGGGGGAGTACTATTGTACCTTGTGATTGTATTACATTATTTGAATTCTATATGAATCATTTGCAATCATTTGTAAATCCAACTGTGATACTTTGATGTGTTTATTAGTGTTTGATTGAATTATCAATTTGATTAACTCTTTCACAAGAAAAACACACACTGTGCATACACTCAGATCCAACAAACATACATTTTTAACCCATTTAACTTTTTAACAATTTGGTTTTCTCTACCAATTTGTGTTCCTTAGTTTAAAAAACAACTAAATAAGTATCTTTGTTTACTATTTTTGTCAATGTTTCGATATAAATTTTATTGAAAATGAAGTTTTATTTAAAAAAGAATTATTTCTGGTATCTTAACGTACACCAAGTAGTGGTACCGACTTCCGAATCTTTACTGACCGAATACCATTGGTACCAGTCTTTACTGACCGAATACCATTGGTACCAGTAGTAATGGAGCTGCTATCATTTCTATTCAAAATAAATTATTGGTATCGTAAACTACTTGTTTACTGATGCCCATCCATCTAAGCACATTGCATTAGATTTGCTATTTGATTATTTGAATGTTGGCTTGAAAGTTGTTGGTTAATTACTTGATTTGGATTTGAATTAATAACCCTAGCCGAACCAAATATTATTGATTTAAGTTATAGATAACTGACTTTCAAAACTTTCTGACCCCCAAAAAAAGTTTATGGGTCTGACACTACGAGGGGAGGGAGTGTTCCACCCAGTTGGCCACCGACACCCACCTCTTCTCAGAGGTACCGGGTTCGAGTCTTGGTAGTGGCATATGTCGCCCAGGGTAAGAACTCGGCAAGGGGAAGTCACCGCGGAGCTAGCTTGGTCGGGTAGCGGCTCCCGGAGTGGGATCACTCCGGCGGTTGGAGGACCGTGCACTATCCCCCCATACTTAGCCCTAGCTCCCGCCCTGCGTGTTGCCGAACCCATACCGTGCACCCTAAAAGATCTAAGGTACTCAATGTTGTCAACATTGGAATATTAAAAAAGATATTAACATTCTTCAAAGTATAGGGGCAGTAATGCAAGTACAAGTAAAATCAGTGGAGCATAATGCAAACAATCTGTATAAATTGCAGGGGCCTCTTGTCTATCAACTCTGGTCTCTGGTTGCAAAACTGAGGGAAAAAAACGTTCAGCCCCACGCCGGCGGGTTCTGAATTTCCGGCAACAATCTCCGGCGATAATAATTCCCACTTAATATATTCATATACAAATTTCAAGTTACATGTTAGATTCACCGGAAAAATAGTCAACTGTTACGACAAACAAATGATGGGAATTTGTATATGTCCGTTAGAGTCTCCTGCAAGATTGCTGTGGAGTACTAGCTTCTTCCGCCATAAGATCATGATTTTCTAAGAGAAAATCACCTCTACAATCACCTATATTGATATATACATATATCTATATATACATCTCGATAATATTGCTCGAACTCTGATCTAGGGTTCTTAATATTCATATTAATAGTCACAGACTAATTGAAGCTTTTCGATATGGAATCTAGTCGTCTTTTCTTCGGTTCCAACAGTAGTAGCAACATGTTTTTTCTCGGGAATGGAGACAACTATTTTCGAGGTATTTGTTGTATCATCTAGATCTGTTTAGTCATTTGTTACTATCTGCAAGTAATTTGTTTTTGTTGTAGTAAATGGTAATCTATTAATACAAAGGATATGTATTATATAAGGCGTGTAGTAAATGTGTTCCTTCGTTCGTCGAGGGTTGTAGTGTGTGAACGTTGATATAGATTTAGAAGTTGGTTTAGATGTTGTGTGAGTAAGTCGTTCTAAAATTAATATATTAATCAGTAGTACTATTGAATGCTAATGTCACACTAATTAAGTGTTCTACTAGTTAATTAATTCGTTGATGGGATTTACGATTACTGAAATCATCAGGAACAAGAGTTGGAGAAGAATCTTCAAAGAAGAGGCCGTTTTTTAGCTCGCTGGACGACATGTTGGAAGAAGAATACTACGACGAACAATTGACGGAAAAGAAACGCCGTCTAAGCACTGAACAGGTCTAATTTACTATTAAGCATTTGATTCGCGAATAAAGATGATATTGACGCGGAATAATATAAAAAAGTAACAGATCATATATGGATCTAATGTATTGGTTTGATTAAATGAATGAAACGGTTAAGGTGCGCATGCTGGAAAGGAGTTTTGAGGAAGAGAACAAACTGGAGCCGGAGAGGAAGACGGAGCTAGCTAAGAAGCTTGGGTTGCAGCCGAGACAGGTGGCTGTGTGGTTCCAGAACCGCCGTGCACGGTGGAAGACCAAGACACTTGAAAGGGATTACGATCGACTGAAGTCTTCTTTTGATATCCTCACATCAGATTTTGACTCCATAGTCAAGGAAAATGAAAAGCTCAAAGCTGAGGTATTATTATTCAACATCCTGATTCATACACATATACATATACATATACATATGTATGATCTATTTTGTTTATCTTCTGTTTGATCATCAATAAATACATGCAAACTCTTAGTATATGTTAGTTTTGATTCTTGAGCTATATGTGCCACAACTTTATGGAAGCTTAGTTTTTGATTTCCAAATAAAACACTAAAAAGTAAGTAATTATATGTTATATTTGTAAAAAAAAGGTCAATAAGTCAAAAACATGTTGTGGGGAGAATAAAGAACATAAAACAGCTGTTACGGCTTGCATGTAGAATTGGAGGGAGGGGTCCATTGCTAGCTACAATATTCCATTTCACCTACAAAAAAGTTGAGATGTCTCACTCCCTACTTTCACTATATCAAAGAATCAATGGCTAGGCCTCTTTCTTCAAGCTAGTGCTAGCTGTCTTTATTTTCCAACATTTTTATAAAATTAATTTTGAAAAGTTTACACTTTTTAAAAAATAAGAAAAATAAAAAAACAATTAAATTAAGGAGCCACATAAATGAAAAGGTTGTGATTATTATCACTTTTGGGTTAAACGATATAACAAAAGAAAAATAATAGAACAAAGCAATATATATATATATATATATGGTGAACAGGCTGAAACACTATAAACCAATGACTATCACTTATGATAATAAGTTTCTTTGCTTAGTTGTCTGTAAGGATACCAAGCGTTGGTGAAATTTCGTGAAAAAAACAGGGCTTCGGTAAGATGCACATATAGATCACCGTTCAGCGACAGATCACCAAGAAATTTCATGAAAAACTAGGCATAGGTGAATAAATAGTTTAAGATCGTTTTCTAGTAGCAAAAGTTATCTAGACTAATTATTATTTAAGCTTTTTTGCCAATGTGGGGTAGCCACTTGGTAGACGCTCTTACCTCTTGGAGAAAAGACTAGGGTTTAAATCCTGGCATTTAGTATTTATTGGTGTAGTTTAGGAAATGTAACCTTTGTCATTCGACAAAAAATTATTTAAGTTTTTTGTAGGTCCGGCTAGGGGAGGATCTAGTCGCCTAATCCTTGTGTACAAACACGTCCGATTGTGCGGAATCCAACCGGAGATGCAAACCGAGATCGAACACGACAAGAACACATAAATAAACGACACACACGACTCAACGATTAACACCTCTGTATTAATACTATGAAAGGTCTGTTACAATGCAATGTTTACAAATGTATTCTGTAAACTCTCAAAGATCTCTCGTGTGTGTGTGTTTTTGCTCTCACACTTGTTTCTGCCTTGTGTTCTTGTTCGCTCCTCGTGTCCACTCACTTGTCTGTTATGTCTTCAGCCTTTATATAGCAACAGCACAACGAATCAGATCTGATCGAAGGATCAGGATAACTGATCGAAACATCATCTTTCGATCATACAGCCATCGAAGGATCCACATATACCTCGAAGGATGGTATATCCTTCGAGGTCCATCTGCATGCATCCATCGAAGGACATCTTTCGAGCTCATCGAACCAACCTTCGACACAGACGTATTACACCAATGTTCCAACTGTTTGGCTTGTCAAAGGCCCAAGTTAATGGCCCAACAACCTTTCTATACGTAAAATACATGCAGATTGAAGGTTTGAGATGTTTAGCCAACTTAGTCAACATGATGACATCATCATGACATCATCATGATGATGTGGCAGCGGGAAACATCCTCGGCTCTCCGTGCTTCGCGTGTCGAACTCTGGGACGCACGACGGAGGAATGTCGTGACGTCTGGCTTGAGCCGAACCTAACCGGGTCGAACCGAACCGAGTTGAACCGAACCAAGTCGCGTCCACATAATATGTATCAACAAACTCCCCCTTGGACGCTACTCGTGAGGTTCAACTTCCATATCTTCAAAGTCGGAGGATCTTCAAAGTCTTCACGTATTGAAAGTAGAAAGTGTATCAACAAACTCCCCGTTTCATGTAGGAAGTGTGTTGACAAACTCCCCCTTAACATAAGCTCCTCCTTGAGTTATGCTCGTGAACGACTTGATCTTTATAGCTTGAGATCCTTGTGGTGTTGATGATGGCCAGCGGCAGCTCGATCATCTTTGTCTTTTGAGTGCCTTCACGTCGTGTCTTCATTCCGAAGCTTGTCATCGACCATGTTCTCCTTGCCTTTAGAATCTGCACATGCAAGAAATCTAAACGCGTAATGAGAACAACTGCTTGGAATATAGTTAACATAAACAAACGACACACATATGACCATGTCATAATCAAACACCGTCCGACAGTTTTGAAAGTTTAACAAATTTATCAGTTTTAGGTGTTTAACTTTCAAAACTTGCAAATTTCGACCGTTTATGAAGATTTAGTCGTTTCGGTTTTCGTTCAGGTTTCAGGTAACGAAGACTCGAGCTCCAACATCGTACGATCGAAAATAAAATAGAAATAAAATCTTTTTGGCTTTTTGAATATTTCAAATTTTAAAGACTGAAAGCAATAAATAAATATATACAGACATTCTTTTTGCGAGTTTCGAGGGTAAGAGAATCATATCAGTGTACGGTCATGTCAAAACGCTCTTGTTGTTCTTTTAGTTAACATTAAGATAAGCATCCTATAACAATTATCGGTATTGTTGTCCACATAAGCTCAACTTATCATTTGTAATCATGGCGAGGGGATACGTTAAGGTATGATTTATACTTACCGACCGGTGTTCATCCACATCACGACACATTCCCGTATCAAGGTATGCACGAGGGTTCATCTTACCGGTGAGTATACCGATTATCATCTGTTTGACCGTATATGACGTGAGATTCTCACTTATTTGGATTGAAAACAAGCCCTATGTAATAGAATCACTTATTGATGAGGAACTTGATTTTCGTATGCATGAGGGCACAGGAGCAAGTCCGTGAACAGGTCAGTACTTTCGTACAGCAAAGAGACGAACTTGACTCCCGGAAAGAATTTGTGATATATTATCACTTATTTGTTTGGACATGTGATTGTTTATCACTTATTGAGGTCGTATGCAATATGTACACGTATGTATGGTATCATGGAAGATCTAGACTTGCGTCCCCGTTATTTTTCGGTAAAAGATACAACCATGATACCCAGATGATAAGCAGCATAAAGACCGAATATCTCAGAACCTCGGCAATCTATCAAACGAAATTTCGGTACTAAGACCATATGCCAATGAATGGTTCCCACCCAGTCTTCAGTCAATTTAAGTTTATATCACCCTGCACACTTTAAAATGATTGTGAGCCTACCGATACATCTTATATAGAGCTGCTTGTCGTTTTTCATTTAAGGTTTAAAGAGGTTTAGACAGACCACTGATGTACTATCATTTTCTCTTTTTCTCGCCAGGAAACTCATTTTTGCTTTTCTATTGTTTTTGTGCTTTTGAAATATTTCGATGTTTTTGGTTTTTCAAATTTGGATTTACTCCCCCTAAAAACACAAAGGTATTTACAAAAATGATTTTCCGATGTTGGTTACTCTTGCTTGACCTTAATGCCGTTTACCAATAATAAATAGTCAAATCTTGATTTGTCAAAAGCTTTGGTAAAAAGGTCGGCACGTTGGTCATCGGTGTGGACCATGACAACATTGATGAGTTTCATAGTGAAACAATCACGTGTGAGGTGATATTCGAGATCAACGTGTCTGGTCAAAGAGTGCTGTATGAGAGGATAAAAATTCATAAAGCAGCTTAAATATCGACAAGTATAGGAGGGATAAGAAATTTAAAACCGTATCCTGCAACTGCTTCGTGCATTGCCAGGAATCTGAGTGCTCTCCCAAACTGGATATCCACCCGGTGTGGATTTCAAAGTCGATTCTTTGTAGCTACTGAGAAGTCTCTTGACAGCAACAAGATCAAAAACCTCTGGGTCCGGCTGGTCTTCCACATTGTACCAGCGAAGGTCTTTGTCTTTCTCTTTCAGAAGAAGTGTGCGGTTGTTCAATCCACGCCAAGGCATCCGCACACCCGGTTTGGTTTGTTCAACAAACAGATTTTCTTCAATCGCACCGCGAAGAAATGTACACTGCACGTTCATCTTGTGGACTTTGAACATCTTGTGGAAGAAAAATCCATGAATCTTCGAAAAGCTTCAGACGTGCTGCAGGCGTGTACTTTTCATTTGAATCTTCCATGTTGACCCGATCAAAAACCATAACAACCAAATTTTGGAACATATTTCATCAGGTCGAATTTTCAACTTCATTCAACAACATTCTTTTATCAGACATTTTTGTCTTCTTTTCTCCTCTCTTTTCTCATTTCTCTCCATCAAAGGCAACAACTCCTAGATATAATGATGTTTCGGAGTGTGGTGTCGCCGATCTTGTGCATGGACGCTCCACTATCAACAATCCTAAGACTATCAATAGTTCCTCCTGGAACATCCTGCACACTCATTCAGAGATTAGTTGGAGAGGGGGACCCAAGCCTTCACAGACTTGGGTCGTCCGTCATCATCGAGGATTGTGACATCCATTTCCCGATGATTCGGAATTGCTGTAGCTCCCCCTGAAACAGTTGCTGGTTTTGGTTTCCAAATCTGTTTTTGTTTTTCATCTTTAACTTCTAACTTAACAGATTTTGTTTGGGAAACCTCCGGTTTTAACGCCTTTTCAATCACCTTGACTTGTTGGCGTTTCTGTTTCTTTTCCCTTTCTCTTACAAGTCGGGGATCTTGTTTTACAGAAACAGATCGCTTTTGGTGATTGTGTTCACGGGGATCATCAACCTTTGCTTTCAATTTATGAAGATACGGACAATTTCGAATGATATGTCCAATTGTACCACATTCAAAACATGATCTTCGTTCAACAAACCCCGAAGTATCATGTGACCGTCTTGCCGATGATGAACTTTGTGATCTCGAGGTACTAGGTTTCGAACAAGTTGATTCATTTCTTTTCAACACAGTTGCTTGCTTGACAAAATCTAAGTTTGATTGATTTTCAAATTTTGCAATTTTGTCCGTTCCCTTAGATTTCAAAAAGTTCACATTCTTGTTCTTCTTCTGATTCGGCTTCCTTTGTCCTTGAGTCGGTGTTTTACCTTTTGGTTTGGTATGATTTTGCTGTTTTTGCACTGTTGGTAATTTCTGATTTCCATAATGTTTTCGAACTTCAGCCTTTGGAATCGGAGGACACTGTGTTACTGTAACGTGTGATCCTGTCTTTCCCAAAAACTTACTTGTTGAATTTTCAAAAACTTTACTGATTAAGGATTGATTTACATTTTTAATCGGAAAATCTTTGTCAGAATAAATTTTATTATCACCAACAAGAGTGTACAGCAAATCCACACTCTCCGACTCTTTTGCAGACGTGGACTCGGTTGCAACAGTCTTAGCGGGCTTTGCGGGAGGATCACATAAAATATGATTCTCAAGAGGTATGTCCTCTTCTTTGATCACCGCATCGGACTTTGCTGAATCAGTATCATCAGATTCATCATCAGAAGAATCAGCATCCTCAACAACAACTGGAGGATTCTGATTCGGTTCAGCAGGAGACACACTTGTATCTGCTGATACATCTGAATCTGATGATTCCTCTTTCTTGTATCCGAGTCCTGTTGCAAATTCCTTAACATCTAGAGGAACAGATGGTTCAAAATGAGTTCTATATTCCTCATCAGGCATGGCATCATAATTGTTTCTAACAGGTGGTGGACATTTCTTGTAACCTATGCAAGTGACATCCCGTTTCTCTTTCTGAACATCTATGATGTGATCTAACACATAGCTAGAGCTCAAATAACTGTCTAGCTTGAGTTGGATCGCCTCACTTTCAGTTTTGACACAAGCCATTTCTTTTTGCATTATCTCAAGACGAGTTATATACAAATTAATGTCAGTTTGTTTTCTGGAAACCATTTTTGTCAGCTCAGTTTTATCTTTCTTTAATTTTTCAATCATCGATTTAAAGTCCTTTTCATGGTTTTCATAAAACATGTTGGCTTCAGTGCACTTCGAAAGATCAACGGTCAATTTCTGATTGTGAATGAATGTCACATCATATTTCTCTTGCAAAGCCTCGTGTTTACTTTGCAATTCACACCACTTATCATTCAACGAAGCATGTTTGTCTTGCAAGTCAAACAAACTAGCTTGTAAAGCATCATGTTTGCCTTGCAACTCAGACATGTTTGTCTCTAAATCAGCACATTTAACATGCAATCTAGCACAATTATCACAAATAATCGCAGTGGGTTCATCGACACATACCTGACTGGACGAACTGTCGACATTAGCCATAACGGCTGAATGGAGAGAAGACGAAGAATAAGCAGCTTGATCCACCAATAAAGATCTCCTATGATTTTCTGCTGCAGTGTCTCCCAATACCTCATCAACCTCTGCTTCAACTGGCACACTTGACGTGTCATCCAAATGATCGTTTCCTGAACTCGAGGATTCCTCATCTGAACTTCTGCTGTAACCAGATGACTCTTCATCCTCAGAAGATTCACCACCATTTGCGGAAGATTCTCCACCACTGGCGTGATTTAAATCCTTGACAACCTCAGCAAAACAAGCTGTTCCATCTGGAGCATCACTACTCAACCGGATTGACCAATCACCAACATCATATACTTGAACCACAAGTGCCTGGTTAGCATTTGATGGTCCTGCTTGGCTTTGGTTGTTGACAGGTATTAACGTACGCTCATTGTTCCTGTTCTGATTCTGCTGGTCTCCTTGATTTCTGAAAGGGTTCTGGTTCCCATGCTGAGCTGGCTTAACAGGAACTTGTAACGGATTGCCATATAGATCAGTTGTCACAGGAGGCCTTTGGGTTTGCTGTTGAGGCACTGGTTTAGGAACTGGTTGAAGCGGATTTCCATACATGTCTGTTGTTGGAGGAGGAATGCCATACAAGCTAGTGCTAGACACAAACGCTGTTTGCGAAGATACAGGTACGGGAGATTCGGCCCATGCAGGAGATGCAGGTAAGGGAATACCCCACATCGAATTCATTTTTGATTAAAAAAAAATACTCGAAAGATTCACAGTTTGAAAGATCCTTATCTTTCGAATATATATCCTTATCTTTCGAATAACTATCCTTCGAATAGATTCCCTTGATCGAAAGATATGTCTCTGACTTCGAATGATGGGTCGAAAGATGATTATCTATCGAGCCTTCCTTGATCAAAAGATGATCCTTCGATGTCGAAAGATATCCTTCGATTGCAACTGGCACAACTGACAAAGAGTGACAGGTTGGTGAAAAAGGTGATGGGTTGGTAAATCTTTCGGCAGAAAGTATGGTCAGACCATAATTTTCACCAAAACCAAGATTTGAATAATAAAATATTACTAAAAATCGAAGGTTCTGTCCAGAAACCGGTCAAATGAGTGATTAAAAGCCCAATGGTAGTCGACGAAACTGAAACAATAATTTAGCTTGACGAAACTGATCTATTTTTCTTTTCTTTTTTTTTTTTTTTTTTTTTTTTTGTGAAACTAATGAACTCGTGTGATTATCTTATTCTTGTGCGATCAAGCCTCTTGTCCAACTGATACTTCTTGTGCGACTGAAAGGAGTCTTGTGCGACTCAAGACTGCAGCCCAAGCCCAAACAGAAATCTAAAGTAATCAGAAGCCCAAAAGTGAAGCCCGGTTCTTGTGTGATCCTTTAATCAACTTGTACAATTTAGTCTTGACTGTCAAAACATCTTGTGCGACCGTTTAATGTTGTGCGACTGTCATTGTTGACTTTTAACCTCCTGACACAATGCAGACCCACTTTCGGCTCAAGACATACTCATTTCACCAACCAAATGATGATTTCTTATCTTAATCAAACAACAAGTTCCAATGCAATATTATAATCCAACCATAAATTCAAATACACAAACAAGTTGACAAGTTCTTAGATCAAGATCAAAAAGTTGATAATATCAAGAACCGTTTGAAGATAGGATGAATATTTGAAGAACACTTCAGAAACTTAGAATTTTCCGATAAGCCTACAACTTTCCGAAACACCGTTTTGCTCCAAACTTCACTAAAAACCTTAACAAACCATTCACAAATCAGTTTTAAGCAAGGTTTTTCTGATGAACTAGCAGCCAAACACCAGAAATTTCGAAGATTCAACAGATTTTCCGGAAAATATAAGAACTTCAAACACCCGGAAAACAACCCGAAAACGCTCGGTTTTAACAAGGAGAAGAGCCTCGGCTCTGATACCACTTGTAGGTCCGGCTAGGGGAGGATCTAGTCGCCTAATCCTTGTGTACAAACACGTCCGATTGTGCGGAATCCAACCGGAGATGCAAACCGAGATCGAACACGACAAGAACACGTAAATAAACGACACACACGACTCAACGATTAACACCTCTGTATTAATACTATGAAAGGTCTGTTACAATGCAATGTTTACAAATGTATTCTGTAAACTCTCAAAGATCTCTCGTGTGTGTGTGTTTTTGCTCTCACACTTGTTTCTGCCTTGTGTTCTTGTTCGCTCCTCGTGTCCACTCACTTGTCTGTTATGTCTTCAGCCTTTATATAGCAACAGCACAACGAATCAGATCTGATCGAAGGATCAGGATAACTGATCGAAACATCATCTTTCGATCATACAGCCATCGAAGGATCCACATATACCTCGAAGGATGGTATATCCTTCGAGGTCCATCTGCATGCATCCATCGAAGGACATCTTTCGAGCTCATCGAACCAACCTTCGTCACAGACGTATTACACCAATGTTCCAACTGTTTGGCTTGTCAAAGGCCCAAGTTAATGGCCCAACAACCTTTCTATACGTAAAATACATGCAGATTGAAGGTTTGAGATGTTTAGCCAACTTAGTCAACATGATGACATCATCATGATGATGTCATGATGATGTGGCAGCGGGAAACATCCTCGGCTCTCCGTGCTTCGCGTGTCGAACTCTGGGACGCACGACGGAGGAATGTCGTGACGTCTGGCTTGAGCCGAACCTAACCGGGTCGAACCGAACCGAGTTGAACCGAACCAAGTCGCGTCCACATAATATGTATCAACATTTTTAATGGAAATAGCATTAAGATTAAACTGTTACATCTATAATGGCTATAGCAACAGGATCCTATCAACTCAATCCAACCAGAGCAATCCATTTAAAACATCATACCATGAGGCTAAATGTATCTCTATATGTTTAACGCACCTCTGATAGAAAAAAATAAAGAGATGATGTGACTGATTTAATAGAGGAAGAGGACAACAAAAAACGATAGGAGAAGAAATGCGTTTAGCACAAAGAACCCAACATTACGTACAATGATAACTTCTATCCTAGTGACCCACCATTTGGCCACCCTCTAACCCCTTAACGATATTTTACAGGTCCTTTCCTTGACTGAGAAGCTACGGTCAAAGGAAGTCCTTGAAACCTCCACCGCCGGTGGCTCAGCTGCTGTGGAAGCTGAATATGTTCTAGCTCCGCCAGGTCCCGTGAAAGTAGAGGACCGCTTTAGCACGGGTAGTGGTGGTAGTGCAGTGGTTGACGATCAAGATGGGCCACAACTGGTGGATAGTGGTGATTCATATTTCCCTGATGATGACTACCCTCATGAATATGCAGCTGCACCTGTGGATCAGTCAGAAGAAGATGACGGTAGTGATAACGGGCATAACGACTTCCCTTATCCGTTTGCAACCACGGATCACCAACATCATGAGGAAGCCGACGTCCTAGGCTGGTGGGTTTGGCCCCAACCATAAATACATATAATGTTACTATATATTATATGTGATGGTATGCATTTGTAGTATTGGACTTGAAAGTTATCAACTATACTTTGGGACTTGAAATTAGTAGGCAAGAAATTATAAAGTAGAACAATGATGATGTGATCATTTCTTGGAAAAGTGTTAAGAGTTTGTTACACTACCACGTACTATGTATGATGTAATGAATAAATGGAGTAAGTTTCAGTTGTTGAATAAGAAACATATATGGAAGCCAACATAAGATTCGAGTTAATTTATTTACAATTCGAAGCATCTTACTATCGAACTACTATGTTCTATACTTCTGTTAATCTATACCTTCTCTCTATAAACTTTTTCATTGTGCTACCATGTTTCGGTATTTAGTCGGTTGTTTGAGATAATTTTGTACCGGCCGTTCGAGTCCCCAAAATTCCAATGATATGTACTGCGTGCCATGCTGGATGAAGAAATAAATACAATGGTAATTAAACACATAAACAAGTTCCTGATTTAACTCATGGTAAAAGACTAACTCATCTTGCTAGTTGAAACAACTTATCAACGTACATTGATTATGATAACGGGAGATAATAGATTGCCTTCTATTGCTTGGCTAGCTTGGTTTTCGATTCAGCAAGATTCTTCTGAATAAGGCTGGTGTTTAACGACTTGTCAACAAGAAACTTGAGCAAAAAATATTTTCTGCAGAATAAACAAAATGAAACTTTCTTTCGTGGATTTATTTCAAATAAATACATCAATCTTTATGCTTTTGTTATAAACCAACCTTGTGTGCCTCTTACTTCCTATACTCTACTCTGTTTCCTCCACAACAATCAACATATCCAAATACAGATTTTCTTCCACACAACCGCTTTTATCTACTAACTGCAAAATCTGTAAGACGCGTTTTGGTTGATCGCGCACTTGCTGCTTATAAGTACAATACCAGTTGCATTGTATTTCAAAAAAGAAAACACGAGGGAGGGGGGGGGGGGGGGTTCAGGCAGTATGTTTGATACTCTGCATTACACCATTCAGAGTCACACAACAGCGCTTTTCATCATCTTGGGTAATGCCGCATACTTTGCAGATTTTTTCTTCCGAGGACATTTTAGTTGTTTTAGTCGAATCTAAGAGTTCTTCTAGATCCTTCACCTCAACATTAAAGTGAGTAAAAATCCAGAGGACGCCGATGCAGATTCAAAAACAAACTTAATCTCTTGGGATTTTAAGTTGTTTTCCACGAGGTTAGAATGGTCCATTTCATTATCAAAATTAGCAGCTACATCGCGTAGCATACTTCTTGCACTTTTTCATAATAAGTATGTGTGCTTGAATATGGAAATCAAGTGTTCCTTACAGGGCTCTTACAAGCAGCTGAGAGAAAAAATAAAGAGCCATTAGCAATCAAAGCAAAACATTAATGTACATGTGGATCCAAATCAATGCCTGCAGCATTCATGGTAAATATATAATGTTTAAGCCAAATTGCCACATGAATCATAACATAACTTTTTTGGCCACGGCAAACTACAAGTATCCTTACCTGTATTACACTAAAACATTACGTTAAATAAAAAGGAATAGTAAGAATGTGAATATGGCAGAGTGAGGTTGTCTGGACCAGCCACTTGTATGGCATTCAATATAATCTCATGCCATATACATTCTATCCACTGATTTTCTTCAGATTCCTTTGTACCCTAGTTTTTTTCTAACATTTATTTCATTTTTGTTAACTATTGTTTGTGATGTAGTGTACGTGTGAAATGATAATGAAGGATTGATCACGTTGATTATGTGAATACCAATAATAATCTTCCCCAAACCCCTAAATTCAACCCAAAAGGCAGAGAATTTGAAATGGTAAAATGTTTATTGCAATATGATGATGACCATCCGAATTACATGTGAAGAACATAAATAAGAACAGGAATTCGGAATGAGCCATAAAAAGGCCATGGGACAAACACAAGCCTAAAAAGAAAAAGAAAACATAAAAGTGCTCGTAACTCACACTAGAATGCGTTTTTTGGAGCAAAACGGAGACCCATAGCCAAAGTGCTCCTCATTTCAAGCTTCTATTTGACTGGTCGAACGCCTAAAACGGAGACCCGTAGCCAAAGTTATGGCCGTTTTCGTAAATCACCCTTGGTAACTTGAAATGCCATGGCTTGATCCTCCACACTTGGGCCTGCATCAGTTTGTCAAAGGTGATGGCGGTCTTTTGGTATTTTATTACAGAATCAAGTGTGTAGATGCGAAGAGCTAGAGCAACACTGTGGATGTTTTGCAGCATTTGAAAAAGAAGACAGGTACCACCACTGCGTTGGTGATATACCATATATCTTGATCTGTTGATCATGGTTTCCAGAGCTAAAGTCGCTCAACAATCTGCAATGCAAATATGAACAAATTTTGAAGATGAATAAAGACTGGTTGGGTTGTTTTGGAATAATAAAGATAAAGTATACCTCGTATATTGTTAAAACAAATGCCCACCATCCAGATCTTGGTTTCGGACTTTGCCATGGAACATCTTTTTGCTCCATCTGGGGATAGGCAGTGCACCATTCATATCCAATAAATGATCAACAGCTGCCTTAACATATGATGATTATCCCCCGAAAGTGGCTTTGATGAAGTCTGGGGGAGAGTAAAGTTTTTACCTCCCTCACCGAATAAGTCAAAATTCTCGCACAAGCAGAAGAACATAAGGTATTTCTTCTGAAAAGGCCCTCTACGGTCTTAAACAAGCCCCAAGGGCCTTGTTTAATAGAATAGATGACTACTTTCAAAAGAACGAATTTATGAAATGCACTTATGAACACACATTATTCATAAAAGAGAAAGAAGGAACTCTTCTGATTATATGTCTCTATGTTGATGAATTGGTTACCATGAACAACTCACATAATTTAATAAATACGTGTAAGAAGTCAATGAATCAAAGTTTGTAATGGCCGAATTGGAAATATTACATTACTTCTTAGGAAGTCAACAAACCAAGAATATGATCACAATATTGCAATGGAGATATGCAAATAAACGTTACCTACAAAATTCAGTATGGAAACTTGCTCTTCTGCATCAACACCAATGGAATATGGATTAAAACTATTAAAAAGCCGCAGATTCAACTCTATACGGAAGCGAAGTTGAAGCTTGATGTCCTTATCTGAAACCCACCCGGATATTATATTTGTTGTTATTCTCATTGGTCGATCACGAAATCTCCAAAACGAAGCCATTATTGTGATGCATCAAAGGAATTATGAATTATGGCATTATCTACTCAAACTACAGTAATACGTTTTAAAGTGGACAGTGGCAGTGATTATGGGGATGTATCGATGATAGCTAAATTAAAGTGTTAGCATAATTTAGATTTTATCATAGGTTTATGTTAGAATTGTATTATAGTTATAGCCAAAAGTACAAACCGGTGCCTTGTTCCCAACAATAATGACAAGTGTTCCTATAATCCGCGCTGTTCTAGGGTTTTCCGGCAATGATGGCATCGGTGGTGGGTGGCATAATTAAGACCCGGATACAATGTTAGATTAATAGCATGCAGATCTGGTGACGGTAGTCGGGTCAGATTGGATTATTTAGTTAGCATCTGGACTACTTGTTTGAAGGAGGTGGTGTTGGCTCGGACAAAAGTTGTTGGGTTCTTATAATGGGTCTTGTAGTTATTGGTAGCGATTGAGTGAAACCACCAACATCAGCAGGTCTATTGACGTTAATGATGTAACCAGGAGTTTGCCAGAGATGGCTTTTGATAATTTAGGCTCGAGTTAATCATGGGTCTGTTGTTGACTTGGATTTGATTGTTTGAATTTGGTGTCAGTAATATAATTTCAAGGGCATTTATATTTTTACCAAGGGAAATTTTTGTTTATTCAAAATATATACACAAAAAAATTGGATGAGTTAACTATTGAACTAAAATGGTTACTTAGGTAAAACAACAACAAGAACTAAAACCATACATAACTCATATGGAAATCTCCAGTATAATCTTGGTACACAATCATTAGCCAAAAACTTCTTAGCTATGCATTGTTTTGATTCATCAAGACTTCTATGAATAAGGGTCGACCACAACTATGTGGTGTATCGCGTAACTCCATACTTAAACTCCATGGATTAGCTTTCAACCTCGAGATTTTGGTTCTCATCAATAGACTTCCTGTTCATCCAAATCAATGCCTGCAACAGTTGGGCGGGTGTTGGTGCACTTGTGTCTGTACTTTGTCTGTATTTCGTCTGATACAAAACGATGTCTTTGTTAGTCTTGTAAGTTTGACCAAGTCAACCATCCTCCTGGTTTGACTTGACCAAACAGTTAGGAAATGGTTGTAAGATGTTTGGGTCGAAGGATTGCTTATATCCTTCGATGATGAGCTCGAAACATGGACATTCGACAGATGGACCTCGAAGGATATCATCCTTCGAAGTACATGTGGATCCTTCGAGCTGTTTCAGGTCGACAGATGATCTTACGATCAGTCTGTCTGATCCTTCGACCAGACATGCTGTGTTGGATATAAATACCCATGTGTTGTGTTCACTTCAGTGAGGGAGACAAGAAAGAGAGTTCGAACAAGAGACACATAGAGAGAACACACACTGTGAGAGTTTACAGAATAGATTTGTAAACCTTGTGCTTGTAACTGGACCTTTCATACGTATTAATACAGAGGTGTTAATCGGTGAATATTGCGTGTCGTGTTTTTACGTGTTCTATCTCGGTTTGCTATCTCGGTTGGATTCCGCACAACCGGGTTGGTTTGTACACAAGGATTAGGCGACTAGATCCTCCCCTAGCCGGACCTACAAGTGGTATCAGAGCCTTGGCTCTTCTCCTTGTTAAAACCGAGTGATTTCGGGTGTGTTTCGGGTTTTTGAAGTTTAGTTTTTCTGAAAATTTCTGTTTAAAACTTCAAAAAATCTGCATCTTTTTGCTGTTTGTTCTTATAAAAACCTTGTTATTTTTCATTATCACATGTTAAACATTGGTTTTTAGTGAAGTTTCGGCCAAATTCGTGTTCGGAAAATCTTCCGTTCATCAGAAAATTCATAAATTTCTGGGCTGTTCTTCATATCTTCATCAAATATTCAAAGTGTTCATCTTTAAATTAACCTGTTTAATCTTTGAAATTTGAATATTGAAAAGTGTTTGTGTGTTGGAAGTTGTAAACTGATTAAAATATTTCGAACCTTACCTGTTTGGTGAAGCCTGCATGTTCAGACCTGAAAGATATGGTCTGAACATACTTTCTGCTGAAAGTTTTTACCAACCCGTCAACTTTTTCACCAACCTGTCACTCTTTGTCAACTGTGTCAGTCAGTTCGAAAGATATCCTTCGAAGTCGAAAGATCATCTTTCGATCAAAGGAGGATCGATAGATAATCATCCTTCGAACATCCTTCGAAATCTGTGACTTATCTTTCGATCCAAGGAATATTTTCGAAGCATACATCTTTCGGTCTACTGCTCCTTTTCGAAAGACAAGGATCCTTCGATTGGGGAGTCTTTCGAAATCATTGTTCGACACTCAACAGTGATCTTTCGAACACTGTTGATCCTTCGAACAAGTGTTGATCTTTCGATCCTTAGTCTGTTTATGTTTAACAAGTTGTGATTTTCAGGTATTATTTTTCTTGATCAAAAATGAATCCAAGATGGGGTACTCTGGTAAATACAGATATGTATTTTGGTACTCCGTCATCTGCAGCACCGGTATCTTCTCAAGCTAATGCAGTTTCTACCGGTCAATGGGCATTCGTATCAAATCAAACTCCAAGTGTTCAAAGCATTCTCTTAAGCGAGAGCGAAACCGGAAGTTTGAATCGGCCTCCAAAGTTGATGCACTTATACGAATATCCAGGATGGATTGACAGATTTCATACATACGTTCTTGGTCAGAATACAGAGTTGTGGTTGCGGTTCATCACAGATTTCGATCAAACAATAGAGGTTGCTGCATCATCTGCTGCTACGTTTGCAGATCTTACAGAAGATCAGAAGAAGATCTATGATTTGGAAAAGAAGGCATATGCCATTCTTACTCAGGCATTAAGTAAAGACATTTATCATCAATTTGTCAGTTACAAGACAACGAAAAGGTTGTGGGACGCATTGAAGACAAGGGGCGTAGGAAATGAAGCGACACGTCAATTGAGAAAAGAACTGCTAAAGAAAGAGTTTGATGGTTTTACTTGTATGGAGAATGAATCTTTAGGAGATTTGACAAGTCGATTTAATCATCTGCTGACTGAATTGTCAAATTTTGAGGTTGTTACAACTGCAGCAGAGATTGTGAAAAAGTTTGCAGATGCGTTGCCACCTCAATGGAATACCTTCTTGGAAATCATGAAGTACAATGGCACTTTAGCTACAACAAGCTTCAATGACTTTGTTCAAATCCTGGAAAACAAGAATCAGGAAGAAACTCTGAAGGCAAAAATAGTTCCCGTGCCTCAAAATCCTGAAATGTATTTTGGAACTTCTAGTACTTCTACAAAACCGTCTTCACACGCTCCAATTCAAACAGCCTTTGTGACTAGCACAGACATGTATGGCAATACTATCCAAGTTTCGGTGCCTCCAAAAACAGACATGTATGGAAATCCGCTTGAACCAGTTCCTCAACAGCAAAGCCAACGACCTCTCAGACCAACTGATATGTTCGGAAATCCATTACCTGTTCGATCTACCGGACAAACTGACATGTATGGGAATCCACTTCCTCCTCAATCTACCGTACCAACAGACATGTATGGGAATCCACTTCCTCCTCAACAGCAAGCGTGTTATAGAAGCACATCATCTGCTGGTCAGCAATCAAAGCAAAATACAGTACGGCTCGACACCTCAAGCTTTTCTAAAGTCAGTGTGGAAGTAGCAAAGGAACACATGGAGC
Source organism: Helianthus tuberosus (assembly GCA_030545235.1). Taxonomy (NCBI): domain Eukaryota; kingdom Viridiplantae; phylum Streptophyta; class Magnoliopsida; order Asterales; family Asteraceae; genus Helianthus; species Helianthus tuberosus. The sequence continues at coordinate 122,852,671 of CM060403.1, forward strand.
TGCTAAACACGTTGGTGAGCGCATACTGTGGATTAGTGGAAGGTCAGATTGGTAACATTAATCTGACACAAGAAGACTATCAGCAGATCGATAAAGAGGAGATGGAAATGATGGACATCAAGTGGGCCTTTGCCAGTGCTGTTAGGCGAGCAAAGGATTTCATGGAAAGAACTGGCAGAACCAGCTTGGAAAGCAAGAAAGACACCAAGTATGGGTTTGATAAGCAGGCTGTCAAGTGTTTCAATTGTGGTGAACGTGGTCATTTCAAACGTGAATGTACAAGGCCATCTCAACATGGAAACCAAAATCCTTTCAGAGGTCAAGGAAACAGGGCAAATCAGAACCAAGTAAGGAACAATGAGCGCACGTTGGTGCCTGTCAACAACCAGAGTCAAGCAGGACCATCTAATGCCAACCAGGCACTTGTGGTTCAAGTAGATGAAGGTTGTGATTGGTCAATCCAGTTGGGAAATGATGCTCCAGATGGAACAGCTTGTTTTGCTGAAGTTGTCACGGATCTTAAGCACGCCAGTGGTGGAGAATCTTCCACCAATGGTGTTGAATCTTCTGAAGATGAAGACAGTTCTGGTTATAGTGGAAGTTCAGATGAAGAGTCCTCCACTTCAGGCAATGATCAGGAAGATGACACATCAAGTGCATCAGTTAATGCAGGTATTGATGAGCTATTGGAAGGAGCTGCAGCAGGAGTTCAAAGAAGATCTATTTTGGTGGATCAAGCTGCTTATTCTTCGTCTTCTCTCCATTCAGCCTTTATGGCTAATGTCGACAGTTCATCAAGTCAGGTATGTGTCGATGAACCCACTTCTGTTAGTTGTGATAACTGTGGTAGTTTAAATGTTAAATGTGCTGATTTAGAAGCAAACATGTCTGAGTTGCAAGGCAAACATGATGCTTTACAAGCTAGTTTAGACAAACATGTTTCATTGAATGATAAGTGGTGTGAATTGCAAAGCAAACACGAGGCTTTGCAAGAGAAATATGATGTGACATTCATTCACAACCAGAAGTTGACCGTTGATCTTTCCAAGTGCACTGAAGCCAACATGTTTTACGAAAACCATGAAAAGGAATTTAAATCAATGATTGAAACGTTAAAGAAAGATAAAACAGAGCTGACAAAAATGGTTTCCAGAAAACAAACTGACATTAATTTGTATATAACTCGTCTTGAGGTGATGCAAAAGGAAATGGCTTGTGTTAAAACTGAAAGTGAGGCAATCCGACTCAAGTTAGACAGTTATTTGAGCTCTAGCTATATGTTGGATCACATCATTGATGTTCAGAAAGAGAAACGGGATGTCACATGCATAGGTTACAAGAAATGTCCACCACCCGTGAGAAACAATTATGATGCCATGCCTGATGAGGAGTACAGAACTCACTTTGAACCATCGGTTCCTTTGGATGTTAATGAATTTGCAGCAGGACTCGGATACAAGAAAGAAGTATCGTCAGATTCAGATGTGTCAGCAGATACATTTGTAACTGCTGAACCGAATCAGGATCCTCCAGTTGTGATTGAGGATACTGATTCTTCTGATGATGAATCTGATGATACTGATTCAGCAAAGTCTGATGCGGTGATAAAAGAAGAGGACATACCTCTCAAGAATCATATTCTGTGTGATCCTCCTGCAAAACCCGCTAAGACTGTTGCACTTGAGTCCTCGTCTGAAAAAGAGTCGGAGAGTGTGGATTTGCTGTACACTCTTGTTGGTGATGATAAAATTTATTCAGACAAAGATTTTCCTATTAAAAATGTTAATCAATCTTTAATCAGTAAAGTCTTTGAAAATTCGACAAGTAAGTTTCTGGGTAAGAAAGGATCACACGTTGTGGTAACACAGAATATGATTCTCGAGAGGTATGTCCTCTTCTTTGTTGATGCAGATTTTGTGTCCGATGCTTGTCGAATAGATTAGTTTTATTTTACGCTGAATTTGTAATAGTTAGTGAAACGGTCTATCGAACGTGTATAGACCCGCTCGTTTGAAGTGGTCAAACGAGAGGGTTATTTGGTTGACCGTGTGTGTTTGCAAGACAAGGGGTGTGACTATAAATAGAAAACCCTTGCCATTTGCAACACAAGGAGTTTTTAGGAGGTTTGAGACCTCACCGGGAGAGATCACCACTTGGTCTCTCCCCGGATGTATACTTCTTTGGTATTGGTTCGGTTATCATGTAATCGGGCCGATTTGTAATGTTTTACTACCGGATTAATACAAAGTTGTTTGTTTATCATCTCTAATCTCTCCCGTCTTGAACCGATCTCACACGAATCACGGTTTCGGTCCCGAAACTCGGTCCTACATGTCCATACCCAGAAACTTTGTTAGTACTTGGTTTTTTTATCCAGCAAGATTCTTGTAAATAAGGTTGGTGTCTAATGACAATAAAACGTTCATCAGTGATTCAAATAAATATGAGACTCAGGTCCCAGGAAAGATAAATAGCACATTAATCTTTATGTTTTCTTTTAAGAAATTTGCCAACAAAAAAAATTGCATTTATGATTATAAAAAGATTCTATGTATAGATATATCATCCACCACTCAAATGTATATACGTAAGTATATACAAAAAAATATCATCCACCACACATATGTTCCCTGGTTTATATCCAAGTTTAATAGATGTGTTTTACAAAAGTACAAAAACTGAGTAATAAAATGAAAACACAAAGAAGATATCTTGGTAAATTCGTTATGCTTACAGAAACCTGACTCTTAAATATTAATTGTTAATAATACAACACTCAGTTAAATCAAGTAAGGACTAAAAACATAACTGTAACTTCAAATATTCTTTTGTACATCTCTAGAATTACCAAGGATTGGTGATTTTGCAACCCCGTCTTGCAAAAGGACATTGAAGCTCTTGTTCAAGCTTTTCAAATGTAATTTGCTCTTCCCATCCGATAACATCTTTGAAACAACAGAAAAAATCATGCACCTCAAGAAGGTTGCCTACTGCATGAGAAGACAGCCTTGAGCTAAATAAACCTCCTTGAGGGAATGATTGCTTATCGAACACACTCTCTTCGATGTGCTAAGTAAACCATCTCGGCCACTATGTGTGTCTGAATATGGAAATCCTCAGTATAATCTTCATAGATAAAATGTTGCTTACACAACTCTTGCCAGCAACTGAGAAAAATTAACTAGCAATCAATTAACTTGCTATAAGTGATGGTTCACGATCTTCATGAAGGCATGGCTTTATTGGAACGGGTGATGCGATTACTTTGATGTTCTTGTAATCAGGAATTTCTTGGTCTTATATAGTTTCTTTGATGGACGACTTTCGCTAGTTTAGCAGACAACAAACGATTTATGTAATTTATCTAAGATACCTCTAACCAAGAACACATTAATAAGTTGCCACAATAGGCAAAAGTTACATCCTAGCTAATGCATGAAGCATGAAGAGAATAAATTACATTTGATATAGAACACCAAATAAGATACCGATATTTGCAACTCCAAATAAATCAATTTAGCAAGAATGTGAATATAGTGAGAACGTCAGGACCAGCCACTTGTATGGTATTCAAAACACTCAGAGTAAGGGCGGCCGTTGTGGATGTTTTTGCAGCGACTGAAACAGAAGATCAGTACCACCACCAATTGGTGTTGATATACTCGGTTTTGATCATGGTTTCCAGTGCTAAAGTTGCTTCAACAATCTGCAATGCAATAATGAATAAATTTTCTAGATGGGTCAAAACAGATTGTTTGTTTTAAACAATAAACACAAATCATACCTCGTATATTATTGTAGCAGATTTAACAAACACACACCACGCAGACCTCCATTTGGGGCTTTCCATTGAACGTCTTCTTGCTCCATCAGGTAATGCAGCTTCCATATCCAATAAGTCCATCACCAGCCGCCTTATCATATGATGAGTGTTCCCCCAAAGTGGCTCTGACAATGACTCGGTGACAGTAAAGCTGCTACCAACCTCATGTTTGATTTTACAAGTAGAATTCTTGTGGTGTTCAAATTCAACACTCGTGAAGAATGTTTCATGGCATTTGACACAATGGTATCCAGATGGAAAATGGGCCCCAGACAATCACACCTGTACCAATTCACCATGTCTTTCCTCTCGACTTCTTTGCAGAGTTGGTTGCATCTGACTCCATACAAAAACCGTATCGGGCCTCAATCAACATGGTTGCATTTGTAGCAAGACAATTACGAGAAGGAAGATTGTTCAAGCTTGTTGAACAAACCGTCTCTCCCCCCATTGACTCACTCCTTCCAGTGCGTTGACCACTTCGTAACATTCTGTTTTGCCATAGCAATATAGAATCTCTTAAGCTACCTGAGCATCCAAATCAACGCGTGCAACATTTGTCGGTGAGCTACAAAAGACGCTACAATCACTTTGCAGACAGCGAATGAGTTCAATCGTATTGCTGTCAGTAATTACGGAAGTCCGCCTCGCGTTAGCAAGTAAGCAATTATATATTTCCGAAGCTGGTCTACCTGAGTTTTACTTACTAGCTAATTTTGACCCCAAATTTTGAGTTTACGACCGAAGCTGGTCTACCTGACTTTTACTTACTAGCTCGGGAAACAGTTTACTGTGGACCATTGAGCACAGTCTCTTCGACGAGCTAAGTAAACTATCTCGGCCGCTATGTGTGTTTGAATACGGAAATCCCCAGTATAATGTTTTAAGATATAATGTTCCTTGCACGGCTCTTGCCTGAGAAAAAACGGACATTAACTAGCAATCAATTAACTTGCTACAAGTGCGACTCAATAACATGTAAATCAACGCCAAACATGAAACTACCTGTGCATCCAACTCAACGGCTGAAGCATTTGTAGGTGAGCAACACAAAGTGCCACAACCACTTTGCAGACAGTGCATGAGCTTAGTCTTATTCTTGGATGGTCAATTGGAATTACTTTAGCAACCTCCAACCCATCTATGACCATCCCTCAATGTGTCCTTGAATATGTAAATCCCCAGTGTAATCTTCATACGCAGCCGTTACCCATAAGCTTTTTTAGCTACTTAGTGTTGACCCAGAAGATTCTTCTGAATAAGGTTGGTGTCTAATGACTTGTCAAGTAGAAACCTGAGCAAGAAAAATTCTGCAAAAAAACAATGAAACGTTCTTCAGTGGATCTGATTCAAATAAATATTTCATACTCCGATCCCAGGAAAGATAAATAGCACATCAATCTTTATGTTTTCTTTTAAGAAATTTGCCAACAAAGAAAGATTGCATTTATGATTATACAGATTCAATGTATAGATATCTCATCGACCACTCACAAGTATATACAAAGAAATATCACCCACCACTCAAATGTTCCCTGGCTTACATCCTTATTTAATAGATGTGTTTTACAAAAGTAGAAAACTTGAGTTAAGAAAAAATGAAAACACAATTAAGATGTTATGGTAAATTCGTTATGCTTACATAGATTATTATAGTAATTAGAGAGTATAGCTTGTTTTCTACAGAAACCTGACTCTTAATTGTTAACAAAACAATGCTCAGTTAAATCAAGTAAGCACTAAAAACATAACTGTAACTTCAAATAATTTTTTTGTACATCTCCAGATCCTTTTGTTCTCTAGATAAACATTCAAATCCGCAAATAAACCCTTTCAAGATCAGAAGGAACCAGAAAACGAAACAAACATGTAATTACCTTAAACTAACGTTATGGCATGCGGAGGAGAGTCGTGTTTTCCAGAACGATTCGCCGGAAATGATGTCAACATCTTGAAAGCGGTGTGGTATTTCAGATGGTTGGTCGAGTTGAGAGGGGGGGATGACAGGAGTATGTTCGTGTAGCTAGGGTTTCTAATGTGCAACACGGCCGCTATATATGTATTCGACAGAAGGTAACAAGTATATATAGAGTGAATAATTCCAAGGAAAATAAAAACGATACCAATAAAAAAATTTAAATAAAATGATAGAGTGAATATTCTTTAGACTGAAGGGAGTGGGGCGACTCCCCCACCCGAGTCGCCCGAAGTCGCCTGGAACACCGCCCCCCTTGGCGTCTTGGGTGGCGTCCCCCTCCAGCCCGTCTCCAGCAGGTCGCCCAACTTCTTCTTTTCCCCATGCATATATCCGTTGCCAACGGATAGTTTGGCCCAAGTTTTTTTTTTTTTTAAATACATCAAACCTTTATAAATAATACCACATATCAAACACATTTTTACCACAATCTTCTCTCAACTCATCAAAATTTATACCAATCTTCTATCAACTCATCAAAATGTACCCCACAACATCCCTCCTTTCAACCAAAATACACAATCTTCCAATCCACAACCCGATTTGGCGGACCCAAACGTTTTAAATAACCCCGCTTTTTACGCCTATTTCAATAATATGCACGTTGCTAGCCCTACACCGCGACTCGACTCGGTTCGATTCGGTTCGATTCGGTTCGATTCGGTTCGACCTGGTTAGGTTCGGCTCAAGCCCGACGTCACGACATTCCTCCGTCGTGCGCCCCAGAGTTCGACACGCGAAGCACGAAGCGCCGCGAGCCGGTTCCCGCTGCCACATCATCATGACATCATCATGATGATGTCATGATGATGTCACTTGTTGACTAATATGTTACAATCTGCATATTTGAAACCGTATGCATGATGGGCTTTGACAAACCTTGGGCCGAACACAAGCCAATCGCACAAATGAAGCCCAAGCCCAATCTCACATGTGCAAAACAAATATATATGACGAAATCAGGGGATTTCGGAGAAGGCTTTGGGATTTCGACTACCATATGGGATTTCGACCATTATCTGATTTCGTTGATGTGTTTCACTATATAAATAGAACTGATAGAACATAGAAAATATAGAACACACACGAGAGAGAGAGTTTACAGAGCACATTTGTAAACGTTGATTTGTAACTGACTTTTCATAGTATTAATAGAGTGGTGTTAATCGTTGAAATCTCGTGTCCATTGCGTGTTTTATCTCGGTTTGCTATCTCGGTTGGATTCCGCACAACCGGGGTGGTTTGTATACAAGGATTAGGCGACTAGATCCTCCCCTAGCCGGACCTACAAGTGGTATCAGAGCCTTGGCTCTTCTCCTTGTTAAAACCGAGTTGTTTTCGGGTTGTTTTTCGGATTTTTTTTAAGTTCATATTTTTCTGAAATTTCAGCTCATATCTTCGAAAATTCTGGTGTTTTTGCTGTTAGTTCCTATAAAAACCATTTTATTTTTCATTTTCACATGTTAAACCTTGGTTTTTAGTGAAGTTACGGGCAAAAACGGGTTTCGGAAAGTTGTCGGTTTGCCGGAAAATTCATATTTCTGGGGTGTTCTTCATATCTTCAACCGATATTCAAAGTGTTCTTGATAATTTTCTAAGTTTGATCTTTGAAGTTGATAAATTATTGTTGTTGGTGAATTTAGAATTAAAAGGAAAATTGAAAAAGAATTAAAATTGTTTTAATATTGTGTTGTTTGAAAAAGGTGGTAAAGTTGGTAAACAAAAGGATTGGCTTTCTGACAATTAGCCGAAAGTGGATTGACAAAAGCAACTTTGTGTCAGGAATTAAGTAACATACCCAATCACACAAGTTCTGATTGAGTCGCACAAGATTCAATAGTTTCAGTCGCACAACATCCAATCGTACAACATCTTGTATCAGTCGCACAAGATATTTAAGCGTACAAGACTTGTTTAATCGCACATGAGGCTGGTACTCGCACAAGAGTTGGGCCTTTCATCATTTCTGGGCCGAAATCAACAACATCATCAGACGAAATTACTTATGTTTGTCTTGACTTGGCCGAAATCACCCATCTTTATTGTTATTGGACTTTAGAAATCATTTATTTTAAAAACATTGGGCTTCAAAATCTCAACTGTTCGTGACAATACCAACTCTTCGTGGGCTTCATCTTGGGCCAGCTTGACTTTCTGTTTCACCAATTTACTTGTGGGCTCTTGTTTCGCCAAAAAGAATCATTGGGTTTTTGTTTCGTAAACTAAGTGTTTATAACCCATTTCGTCATTAAAAGTGTTTCGTCCAAACACTTTGTGGATTTACACAGTAGGTTTACAATTGGGATTTAACTGTTCGTTTGAGTTGTGTTTCTCAGGTGTTCATTCATAAACATCAAAAATGAATTCGATTTGGGGTACTCCGGTAAATACAGATATGTATTATGGTACTCCGTCTCCGGATAGCGGAAAGTATAGAAACACGGGTTTGTCTCCTTCGTGGGCCGAAACTCCAAGTATTCAAAGCCAACGACCTATCAAAGCAACTGATATGTTCGGAAATCCATTACCTGTTCGATCTACCGGACCAATAGATCTGTACGGAAATCCGCTTCAACCAGTTCCTCCACCAGTTGCTTTACAGCACCATCTTTCTACTGTAGCACCATCATCTCTCAATACAAGGAACTATAGTCAGACAAAAACGGCGTTGTATGCTGAAATTGTCAAAGATGTCAGAAATGGTGAATCCTCGGGAAATAATAACAGTTCTGAACATGACAGTAGTTCAGATGAAGATGTTTCAACTTCAGTTGAGGATGATACAACTTCAAGTTCAAGTTCAAGCGAGGATGGATCTGAATGTGAATCATCAAGGGAGGTTGTTGATTCTGATGCAGAAAGGTCAACATCTGAAAGTGATTCCAGTCAGGTACGTGTCGATGAATCAAAATGTGATAGATGTGATAGGTGTGTTGGATTAGATGCAAACATGTCTGAGTTGCAAGGCAAACATGATGCTTTACAAGCTAGTTTGTTTGACTTGCAAGACAAACATGTTTCGTTGAATGATAAGTGTTGTGAATTGCAAAGCAAACACGAGGCTTTGCAAGAGAAATATGATGTGACATTCATTCACAATCAAAAGTTGACCGTGGATCTTTCTAAGTGCACAGAAGCCAACATGTTTTATGAAAACCATGAAAAGGAATTTAAAACGATGATTGAAACTTTAAGAAAAGATAAAACCGAACTGACAAAAATGGTTTCAAGAAAACAAACGGAAATAAACCTTTACATCAGTAGGCTTGAGATAATGCAAAAAGAGATGGCTTGTGTTAAAACTGAAAGTGAGGCGATCCGACTCAAGTTAGACAGCTATTTAAGCTCTAGCTATGTGTTGGATCACATCATAGATGTTCAGAAAGAGAAACGGGATGTCACATGCATTGGATATAAGAAATGTCCACCACCCGTGAGAAACAATTATGATGCCCTGCCTGATGAGGAGTATAGAACTCACTTTGAACCATCTGTTCCTTTGGACGTTGAGGAATTTGCAACAGGACTCGGATACAAGAAGGAAGTATCGTCAGATTCGGATGTGTCAGCAGATACATGTGTGTCTTCTACTGAACAGAATCAGGATCCTCCAGTTGTTGTTGAGGATGCTGATTCTTCTGATGATGAATCTCATGATACTGATTCAGCAAAGTCTGATGCGGTGATCAAAGAAGAGGACATACCTCTTGAGAATCATATTCTATGTGATCCTCCCGCAAAGCCCGCTAAGACTGCTGCAACCGAGTCCTCGTCTGCAAAAGAGTCTGAGAGTGTGGATTTGCTGTACACTCTTGTTGGTGATGATAAAATCTATTCTGACAAAGATTTTCCGATTAAGAATGTAAATCAATCTTTAATCAGTAAAGTTTTTGAAAATTCAACAAGTAAGTTTTTGGGAAAGACAGGATCACATGTTACAGTGACACAGTGCCCTCCTATTCCAAAGGCCGAAATTCGAAAACAATATGGCAATCAAAAATTACCAACAGTGCAAAAACAGCAAAATCATACTAAACCTAAAGGAAAATTACCGGCTCAAGGTCAACGGAAGCCGAATCAAAAGAAGAACAAGAATGTGAACTTTGTGAAATCAAAGGGAACGGACAAAATTGAAACGTTTGAAAACAAGTCTAACTTAGATTTTGTTAAGAAAGCAACAGTGATGAAGAGAAATGAACCAAACTGTTCAAAACCTAGTACCTCGGGATCACAAAGTTCATCATCATCGGCAAAACGATCACATGATACTTCGGGGTTTGTTGAACGAAGATCATGTTTTGAATGTGGTACAATTGGACATATAATTCGAAATTGTCCATATCTTCATAAACAAAAACGCAAAGTTGGAGATCCCCGTGACCAAACTGACCGTAAGCAATCTGTTTCTGTTAAACAAGATCCCCGTCTTGTAAAAGAAAGGGAAAAGAAACAGAAAAGCAAACAACGAAAAGAAGTTGAAAAGGCGTTAAAACCGGAGGTTTCCCAAACAAAATCTGTTAAATCGGATGTTAAACATGAAAAACAAAAACAGATTTGGAAACCAAAACCAGTAACTGTTTCAGGGGGAGCTACATCAATTCCGAATCATCGGGAAATGGATGTCACAATTCTCGATGATGACGGACGACCCAAGTCTGTAAAGGCTTGGGTCCCCCTCTCCAACTAATCTCTGAATGAGTGTGCAGGATGTTCCAGGAGGAACTATTGATAGTCTTAGGATTGTTGATAGTGGAGCGTCCATGCACAAGATCGGCGACACCAGACTCCGAAACATTATTATATCTAGGAGTTGTTGCCTTTGATGGAGAGAAATGAGAAAAGAAAGGAAAAAGATAAGAAGACAAACATTCCGATAAAGGAATGAAGTTGAAAAATTCGACCAGTTGAAATATGTTCCAAAATTTGGTTGTTATGGTTTTTGATCGGGTCCTCAGGAAAGATTCCAATGAAAAGTACGCTCCTGTAGCACGTCTGAAGCTTTTCGAAGATTCATGGATTTTTCTTCCACAAGAAGTTCAAAGTCCACAAGATGAACGTGCAGTGTACTTTTCTCCGCGGTGTGATTGAAGAAAATGTGTTCGTTGAACAAACCAACCGGGTGTGCGGATGCCTTGGCGTGGATTGATCAACCGCACACTACTTCTGAAAGAGAAAGACAAAGACCTTCGCTGGTACAATGTGGAAGACCAGCTGGACCCAGAGGTTTATGATCTTGTTGCTGTCAAGAGATTTCTCAGTAGCTACAAAAATCGACTTTGAAGTCCACACCGGGTGGATATCCAGCTTGGGAGAGCGCTCAGATTCCTGGCAATGCACGAAGCAGTTGCAGGATACGGTTTTAAATTTCTAATCTCTCCTATTCTTGTCGATATTTAAGCTGCTTTATGAATTATTATCATCTTGTACAACACTCCTTGACCTGACACGTTGATCTCGAATATCACCTCACACGTGATTGTTTCACTATGAAACTCATCAATGTTGTCATGGTCCACACCGATGACCAACGTGCCGACCTTTTTTACCAAAGCATTTGACAAATCAAGATTTGACTTTTTATTACTGGTAAACGGCATTAAGGTCAAGCAAGAGTAAAACCAACATCGGAAAATCATTTTTGTAAATACCTTTGTGTTTTAAATTTATCTTAGTTTGTTGATTTTAGGGGGAGTAAATCCAAAATTTGAAAATCCAAAAACATCGAAAAATTTCAAAACACAAAAACAATAGAAAAACAAAAATGAGTTTCCTGGCGAGCAAAAGAGAAAATGATAGTACATCAGTGGTCTGTCCAAACCTCTTTAAACCTAAAATGAAAAACGATAAGCAGCTCTATATAAGATGTATCGGTAGGCTCACAATCATTTTAAAGTGTGCAGGGTGATATAAATCTTAATCGACTGAAGACCAGGTGGGAACCATTCACTGGCATATGGTCTTAGTACCGAAATTTCGTTTGAGAGATTGCCGAGGTTCTGAGATATTCGGTCTTTATGCTGCTTATCATCTGGGTATCATGGTTGTTTCTTTTTCCGAAAAATAACGGGGACGCAAGTGTAGATCTTCCATGATACCATACATACGTGTACATATTGCATTCGACCTCAATAAGTGATCAACAATCACATGTCCAAACAAAATAAGTGATAAAATATCACATTTATCCGGGAGTCAAGTTCGTCTCTCTGCTGTACGAAAGTACTGACCTGTTCACGGACTTGCTCTTGTGCCTTCATGCATCGAAAATCAAGTTCCTCATCAATAAGTGATTCTATCACATAGGGCTTGTTTTCAAATCAAAATAAGTGAGAATCTCACATCATATACGGTCAAACAGATGATAATCGGTATACTCACCGGTAAGATGAACCCTCGTGCATACCTTGATACGGGAATGTGTCGTGATGTGGATGAACACCGGTCGGTAAGTATAAATCATACCTTAACGTATCCCCTCGCCATGATTACATCTGATAAGTTGAGCTTATGTGGACAACAATACCGATAATTGTTATAGGATGCTTATCTTAATGTTAATTAACTGAACAACAAGAGCATTTTGGCATGACCGTACACTGATATGATTCTCTTACCCTCGAAACTCACAAAAAGAATGTCTGTAAATATTTATTTAATGCTTTCTGTCTTTACATTTGAAATATTCAAAAATTCCAAAAAGATTTTAGGTGTGTTTTAATATAAACTTTCTAAAAGCTAAAAAGATTTTATTTCTATCTTATTTTCGATTGTACGATGTTGGATCTCGAGTCTTCGTTGCCTGAAACCTGTTGAAAACCAAAACGACTGAATCTTCATAAACGGTCAGAGTTTGCAAGTTTTTGAAAGTTAATTATCTAAATTGAAAAATCTGTTAACTTTTCAAACTAGACTGTCGGACGGTAGTTGAATAAGAATTGGTCACCTGTGTGTCATTTGTTTATACTAACTATATTCCAAGAAGTTGTTCTCATTACGCGTTTAGATTTCTTGCATGTGCAGATGCTAAAGGCAAGGAGAACATGGTCGATGACAAGCTTCGGAATGAAGACACGACGTGAAGGCACTCAAATGATGAAGATGATCGAGTTGCCGCTGGCCATCATCAACACCACAAGGATCTCAAGTTGTAAAGATCAAGACATTCACGAGCATAACTCAAGGGGGAGCTTATGTTAAGGGGGAGTTTATTGACACACTACCTAAATGAAAAGGGAGTTTGTTGATACACTTTCTGCTTTCAAGACGTGAAGACTTTGAAGATCCTCCGACATGGAAGATATGGAAGTTGAAACTCGCGAGTAGCGTCCAAGGGGGAGTTTGTTGATACATATATGTGGACGCGACTCGACTCGACTCGACTCGGTTCGATTCGGTTCGACCTGGTTAGGTTCGGCTCAAGCCCGACGTCACGACATTCCTCCGTCGTGCGCCCCAGAGTTCGACACGCGAAGCACGAAGCGCCGCGAGCCGGTTCCCGCTGCCACATCATCATGATGATGTCACTTGTTGACTAATATGTTACAATCTGCATATTTGAAACCGTATGCATGATGGGCTTTGACAAACCTTGGGCCGAACACAAGCCAATCGCACAAATGAAGCCCAAGCCCAATCTCACATGTGCAAAACAAATATATATGACGAAATCAGGGGATTTCGGAGAAGGCTTTGGGATTTCGACTACCATATGGGATTTCGACCATTATCTGATTTCGTTGATGTGTTTCACTATATAAATAGAACTGATAGAACATAGAAAATATAGAACACACACGAGAGAGAGAGTTTACAGAGCACATTTGTAAACGTTGATTTGTAACTGACTTTTCATAGTATTAATACAGTGGTGTTAATCGTTGAAATCTCGTGTCCATTGCGTGTTTTATCTCGGTTTGCTATCTCGGTTGGATTCCGCACAACCGGGGTGGTTTGTATACAAGGATTAGGCGACTAGATCCTCCCCTAGCCGGACCTACAACTGGAGCCGAGCTCGCTTTAGCCGAACAAATGAAGCAAGAAATTCGAGAAAAATATAACCTTTGTTGATTGTATTTTTTTATTTTTGTTTATGTATTTTTTTTAGTTGATGTATTTTTTATTTTATTGAAGTAATTTTTTTTATTGAAGTATTAGTTTTTATTTACTTTGATCAATACTTTTATAAAAAATTAGGACTTTTTTTATATCTTTTACATAAAAAAAAGACAAAATAAATCAATCCACGTGTCGCAAGACGCCCCACCCAGCAAGGTTGCCCCACTCCCCCTTTTTTGGTCGAAATCCTCTAATATGACGTGGCGCCACGTGTCGCAAGACGCCCCATCAAAAGGATGCTCCACTCCCCTTAGTCTTATGAAACTAAAAAAAAATTGAAATAAATGATAGAGCGAATAAAGTGTAGGAAAATAAAAACAATAACACTAATAAAATATTGTTAAATATTATTTATAAAAATAAATAAAATATCATTAAATATTATTTATTTATAAAAATAAAAACAATAACTAAATAAAATGAATTTTAATATAGTTCTTTCGTATATAATTTACTACAACTATAATATAATATTTATCCATTATATATGTTTAATATAACTAGTATTAAGCACCCCGCGTTGCGGCGGCGGCGAACACTAATGCCACACTACTGCCAGCGACCGCCGACACTAAAGTTGCGGTGTTAATACGAAGAAATTAAACCGAAACGTAAAACATAGATTAAAATAACTAAGTTGATCTAGAACTCGCATGTTACGATGAACCCATGTCTATTTTTTCCCGTTTAACAGATTCATCGTAATCTATATATAATATATATGATTACCACTATACAAACCATAATGCATACATTACAACAACCATTGCATCAATATATTGCAAATTATATTTATACAAGATTTTGGCTAAATTAGTTAAATTATTATAAATAATAATAATTTACAAATAAAACAACACGACTTTGAATGGATCAAACCGATTGAATGTGGTAAGATAATGAAACCATTATTTAATTAGGGCACAACCACTTAAGTACAATTTACAACCATACATGCATACAAAACAAATTGAATTTGGTAAGGTAATGAAACCATTATTTGATTAAGATACAACAACTTAAGAACAACTTACAACCAATATTTGATTAAGGTACAACCACTTAAGCACAACTTACAACCAATATTTGATTAAGGTACAACCACTTAAGCACAACTTACAACCAAACAGTTAAGTACAACTTACAACAAATATTTGATTAAGATACAACTATTTAAGCTCAACTTACAACCAAACACTTAAGCACAACTTACAACAAATATTTGATTAAGGTACAACTATTTACGCTCAACTTACAACCAAACATGCATACAAATGTTTCAAATTAATAGTATATAAATTTGCTATAACTATAATATAATATCCGTTTTACGCATAGGAAAACGTTTAAATGCGTAGTCTCCTAAAACTATGTTGAACTCTAGCATCTTAGATTTTAGGCTTTTCCTTTTAAATTTTTAGCTTGTAGATTTTAGTAACGTTTTTAGATCACTATATCTTTTTATTCGGCATGGTGTTTCTTCTTCATTTTCGTCGTTGTGTCTTTTTTGCGATTCATTGTGTCTTTTGTCATCGGTGGCATTATGTTATATTTTATAATCAATTGTAGTATATTTTACAATTCATTGTCTTTCTACTCATCCTAGATTTAGAAGACTGTGTAGGATAACACAACCATATTGTGGAAGCACCGGATCGATGACGAACATCAAACATTGCACTTGATTCAAGACATGAAGAACAAGAACAGGGTAGATGAAGAAGAAGATGCAAGACAAACTCATTCATTTCAATACAATCATCACAGATTACATACCAAACGAGTATACATCATCTTCTACAAGCTGGTTTAGATCACAAAGATCTAAACCCTAGCTTTCTCTCACTAACACATAGTCTCTCTCTAGAATTCACACCAGGAGAATAAGTTGAGAGAGGAGCACAAAGCTTCAAGAGTTTTTCCTCATCGTTCACCCCTTGCCCTAATCCTATACAACACATATATATAGACTAGGGACAAAACTCAGACAAAAACCAAACCCCTGACCAAAGTTCTAGACCAAAACTTGGACAAATTGTCCAAGGATAAACCTTGGACTAAGTTCCAAGATATGTACAATAAAGACCCTAACAATTGGAAGGCATGCACTTTTCACCCAAAGTGCATTAACAAACTCCCCCTTGATCAGTGCATGGTCTTCATGTAGTCTAGAATTCTTCATTATCGTTGACTTTAACTTGGACTTCTGCTTTGGTTGACCAGAACTGATAAGCGAGAGTTACCCGGCAGGAACTGCACTTACAGTCTCCCCCTTAACTGTTGCAATCAGTTCTGTCTAACACTGATATCTTCAGTCACCGGATACTGCACTTACAGACTCCCCCTTGACTGATGATATCATGGCTGCTTTCAACTTTGGCTGAGACTTGATCTTTCTGGTAGAGCACAGCGATCTTCAACCCTTCTAATAAAAGACTTGCTGACGATCACTTAAGGCCGCTTTGAGAAACCCGAAGACTCCAACATCAAAAACTGTAGATCCTCCCCCTCAAACTACTCCCAAATCAAGTTAACGCGAACCGACCTACAACCACATGTAGGAATATCGCTCGATACATTAATCTTCAAACTTAACCAGTAGAAGAACGAAACGTCGGATTTCCAATGCCTAACATCAAACACTTCAAATTTCGCAAAGACATGAAGCTCAGTTCGATAAGTTAATAACAAACTGAACTTTGTAAAAGTACATCCACCATCTTGATCAGAGTCTTCAACCGAGTGTCTGAAATCATTTCATCTCGAATCTTCAAGATCCAATCTCGTATCTTCACGAATCCACCAATTACCCGATGACTTTCGTCTCCAATCTCCCCCTCAATGTAAGAACCCCTATTTCGAGAATCCGATCAGTCACCAACTTGGAAGAGAGATCAAGAAGACTAATCATCTCTACTCTAACCGGCATACGATAAAGGCTTGACCTTCAACTAGTTGCCAAAAGAACAATTTGCTTCATCACGTCAACACTTGATTAAACCTCGAACAAACTTGACAAAACTCAATCATACACTAGCTCTAACTTGCTTCATGTTATAAACACTTCGCCACCGGTAAGATTAACACTAAGTTAATCTCAAAGATAGTAAACATGAACTTGTTTCGATGTAGCACCACGAGCTTTTGATTTACAAAGAAGACAGGAATTTCAAAATTTTTACTCCCCCTTTTTCTTTGTAAACAATACAAAGAAAATCCAAGCAAGTCTTATTCTCTTCACCTCCTCACTTGATCCGGACAACATAAGTACCATAAAACTTTTGATCATCCGAAACCGACTTCAAGTCTTCAAACTACGCATAATTCTGAATCTTAGTTAGTTATCCGGTACCCCAGGTAACCCGGAATAACTAGAAAAACTCGGAACATGCACAACTCTAAACTTCCGAACAACACAATCTTCTAAATTTAGCTCAAAATCCGGTACCCCAGGTAACCCGGAATCTTTAGCAAATTCGGAAACCGTAAAACCTGAAAGCTCTTGAAACCTCGGATCAAATCATTGAACAGTACTTAGAGTACAAAGGAATTCGAAACAAGCAAGGAAATAAAGGAAACTCAGAAGAAACCCGGGGACTGCTATCCGAAAGACTAATCTCGGAACAAACTTGTTAGAATTCGGAATCTGAAACAGATCGGAACTGGAGCTGCTGTTTTAAAAACTCGAAAGACTGTTTTAAAACTCGTAGCCAACACTGCTGTTGATTTGGTTTTAAAAAACTCCACAAAGTTCATTACTTGGAACTAATCACAAGTAAAATTCGGAGCCAACCTTTTGGACCTTTTGGAGTTTTTAATCACAAAACTCGCACAGTAACTCAGTAACTCAGACACAATACTGATGATCAAACATTACTTGGAACTAATCACAAGTAAAATATGAACAAAACTCGGAACATATTAAAACTCGGACAGTAACTCAGAACTGTTTAAGAAAACTCGGACAGTTGAAGGACTTAAAAATCAGAAATGTTAAGAGTTTTAAAAACTCGGAACTGTCAAAAGACGTTAAAACTCGGAACTATTAATACTACACAGGTCAAACGTGGAATAAATAAGAGTTCTAAAAACTTGGAATATTATCCACTCAGTTAAAAAACTCGGAATAAATAACACAGTTTCAAAACTCGGAACTTTCTTTTTACCTTTCAACAATATTGTTTGAAACTCGGAAAGTTGTTTGACATGTTAAAACCCGGAACAGAACCTCGGACCTGACACTTAAAAACTCGGACTGCAAAGGGACCTGTAAAACTCGGTTGACTTAATACTTGGACAGCAAAAGTATATAAAACTCGGAGTTAACATATAACTGACCATTCAAGTAAAACTCGGATAGTGCAAACATAAAGAAAACTCGGACTCAGTTAATGTTACTAGATAAAAACTCGGACTCAGTTGACTGTTTAAAACAAAACTCTGACAGTTGACAAAACTCGGATCGATGACGAACATCAAACATTGCACTTGATTCAAGACATGAAGAACAAGAACAGGGTAGATGAAGAAGAAGATGCAAGACAAACTCATTCATTTCAATACAATCATCACAGATTACATACCAAACGAGTATACATCATCTTCTACAAGCTGGTTTAGATCACAAAGATCTAAACCCTAGCTTTCTCTCACTAACACATAGTCTCTCTCTCTAGAATTCACACCAGGAGAATAAGTTGAGAGAGGAGCACAAAGCTTCAAGAGTTTTTCCTCATCGTTCACCCCTTGCCCTAATCCTATACAACACATATATATAGACTAGGGACAAAACTCAGACAAAAACCAAACCCCTGACCAAAGTTCTAGACCAAAACTTGGACAAATTGTCCAAGGATAAACCTTGGACTAAGTTCCAAGATATGTACAATAAAGACCCTAACAATTGGAAGGCATGCACTTTTCACCCAAAGTGCATTAACAAACTCCCCCTTGATCAGTGCATGGTCTTCATGTAGTCTAGAATTCTTCATTATCGTTGACTTTAACTTGGACTTCTGCTTTGGTTGACCAGAACTGATAAGCGAGAGTTACCCGGCAGGAACTGCACTTACACATATCCTATGATAATGTACTTAAGATAATATAGCATGATAAGATACAATATAATATAATATTATATAATAGTATATGATGTGATATGATACAACATAAAGATATGTAATGTGATACAACTAAATTTTAGTTTAAGTAAGAGCTTTTATATGTGGGTCTCCATCTTTATTCTCAAATCCAAATTTTAAAAAATTTCTCTATTTTGTTCATCGGAATCTCCATATCCATCTCTATCTTCAAAATCTAGAGTTTTATGAATAACAGTTTTCCATATATAGAGATCCATTACTCATCATACCTATAAATGAAATGATTATCCAATAAAGATAAATATGTTAAAATAAAGATTGCATTTATGATTATACAGATTCAATGTATAGATATCTCATCGACCACTCACAAGTATATACAAAGAAATATCACCCACCACTCAAATGTTCCCTGGCTTACATCCTTATTTAATAGATGTGTTTTACAAAAGTAGAAAACTTGAGTTAAGAAAAAATGAAAACACAATTAAGATGTTATGGTAAATTCGTTATGCTTACATAGATTATTATAGTAATTAGAGAGTATAGCTTCTTTTCTACAGAAACCAGACTCTTAATTGTTAACAATACAACGCTCAGTTAAATCAAGTAAGCACTAAAAACATAACTGTAACTTCAAATAAATTTTTTGTACATCTCCAGATCCTTTTGTTCTCTAGATAAACATTCAAATCCGCAAATAAACCCTTTCAAGATCCGAAGGAACCAGAAAACCAAACAAACATGTAATTACCTTAAACTAACGTTATGGCACGCAAATGAGAGTCGTGTTTTCCAGAACGATTCGCCGGAAATGATGTCAACATCTTGAAAGCGGTGTGGTATTTCGGATGGTTGGTCGAGTTGAGAGGGGAGATGACAGGAGTATGTTCGTGCAGCTAGGGTTTCTAATGTGCTACACGGCTCTATATATGTATTCGACAGAAGGTAACACGTATATATAGAGTGATGAATAATTCCAAGGAAAATAAACACGATAACAATAAAAAAATTGAAATAAAATGAATGAGTGAAAAAAGTGAAGGAAGATAATGAAATATTCTTTATAAAACTAAAAAAAAATTGAAATAAAATGATAGAGTGAATAAAGTGGAGGAAAATAAAAACAATAACACTAATAAAATATCGTTAAATATTATTTATAAAAATAAATAAAATATCATTAAATATTATTTATAAAAATAAAAACAATGACTAAATAAAATGAATTTTAATATAGTTCTTTCGTATATAATTTACTACAACTATAATATAATATTTATCCATTATATATGTTTAATGTAACTAATATTAAGCACCACCGTGTTGCGGCGGGGGCGAGCACTAATAGCACACTACTGCCAGCGACCACCGACACTGACACTGAAGTTGCGGTGTTAATGCGAAGAAATTAAACCGAAACGTAAAACATAGAATAACATAACTAAGTTGATCTAGAACTCGCGTGTTACGATGAACCCATGTCTATTTTTTTCCGTTTGACAGTTTCATGGTAATCTATACTATATAATAAAAGAAACCAATAAAAGGACACTTGTCATTATTCTAAACTATCTACTCTTACTTAATTGTAGAATCTTTTTAACGACTAAATAGATAATTTGATAAGCCAATGATTTTTTTCCGTGTTTCAGAATACGGTTAACCAACACTACTCGAAAACAGGGGGATTTCCTACCAAAATTTCCGACAAAACCAATTTCATCGAAAATTCCGACCATTTTCCGACAAAATACCAACTAAAAAAATAATCTGGTTTTACCGACTATTTTCCTACAATTTACCGACCAAAAAAAATGGTCGGAAATTTGAAGGAAACTTCCGACTAAGTTCCCACCAAAAAAAAGAATAAAAGAAGAAAAAAAGTGGTCGGAAAATGGTCGGAAAAGTTAACTATACCAAAAATAACAATAAATCTTTGTCGGAAACTAGTCGGAAAACATAAAACCAAATTCTAATTACTGTATATTTTAAAAATAATATTTATGAGTCTTAGTTGATACAACTTTTGTCATTAAAAGGAGTCTCATTGTATACACAAACACACACATGTATACTTGTAAAAGTATTATAAGCTAGTTTTAAGTAATCGATCCTGATAGTATACACGTATGTATATATATGTATAATATGTAAAAGTTGGTAAAAAAAAAGTATTTCATATATGATTAAGGTGTACAAAAGAAGGAACGAAAAAAAGACATTTAAAGCTCCGAAAAACAAAAATAAAACACTTTGGTCG
Organism: Helianthus tuberosus; assembly: GCA_030545235.1. Taxonomy (NCBI): domain Eukaryota; kingdom Viridiplantae; phylum Streptophyta; class Magnoliopsida; order Asterales; family Asteraceae; genus Helianthus; species Helianthus tuberosus. The sequence goes on from CM060403.1 coordinate 122,873,949, forward strand.
GAAAATGGTCGGAAATTTCCTACGACTTTCCGACGAAACACAACATTGGTCGGAAATTTCCGACCATTTTCCGACTAAAACCATTATTTTTTTGTTATATAATCATGTGGGGGTATATGTGTGTACGTAAATGTATTTGCTTGTGTCTATATGTATGTAAGTATATATATATATATATGTATATGTATAAGTATGTGTTTGTCCAAGTGTACACACACGCATACATACACACATACATATATATACACATACTTAGCATGTTTTAATTAATGGGTCACGATAGTGTACATACACGTATAAACGTGTACAATGCGTATAAGTTGGCAAAGTAAAAGTATTTCATGTATAATTAATGTGTACGAAAGATGGAAAGAAAAAACGATGTTTAAAGGTTGAAAAAAAAAAAAAACAAAATATGGTGTCGGAAAATGGTCGGAAATTTCCGACCACTTTCCGACGAAACACAACATTGGTCGGAAAGTTGTCGGAAATTTCCGACCATTTTCCGACAAAAACTCTTATTGGTCGAAAAGTTGTCGGAAATTTCCGACCATTTTCCGACTAAAACCATTATTCTTTTGTTATATAATCATGTGGGGGTATATGTGTGTACGTAAATGTATTTACTTATGTCTACATGTATGTAAGTATATATATATATATATATGTATAAGTATGTGTTTGTCCAAGTGTACACACACGCATACATACACACATACACACATACATATATATATACACATACTAAGCCTTTTTTAATTAATGGGTCACAATAGTGTACATACACGTATAAACGTGTACAATGCATATAAGTTGGCAAAGTAAAGTATTTCATGTATAATTAATGTGCACAAAAGATGGAATGGAAAAACGATGTTTAAAGGTTGAAAAATGAAAAAAAAAAACAAAATTTGGTGTCGGAAAATGGTCGGAAATTTCCGACCACTTTCCGACGAAACACAACATTGGTCGGAAAGTTGTCGGAAATTTCCGACCATTTTCCGACTAAAACCATTATTCTTTTGTTATATAATCATGTGGGGGTATATGTGTGTACGTAAATGTATTTGCTTGTGTCTACATGTATGTAAGTATATATATATATGTATAAGTATGTGTTTGTCCAAGTGTACACACACGCATACATACACACATACATATATATACACATACTTAGCCTGTTTTAATTAATGGGTCACGATAGTGTACATACACGTATAAACGTGTACAATGCGTATAAGTTGGCAAAGTAAAAGTATTTCATGTATAATTAATGTGTACAAAAGATGGAATGGAAAAACGATGTTTAAAGGTTGAAAATTTGAAAAAAAACAAAATTTGATGTCGGAAAGTGGTCGGAAATTTCCGACCACTTTCCGACGAAACACAACATTGGTCGGAAAGTTGTCGGAAATTTCCGACCATTTTCCGACAAAAACTCTTATTGGTCGGAAAGTTGTAGGAAATTTCCGACCATTTTCCGACTAAAACCATTATTCTTTTGTTATATAATCATGTGGGGGTATATGTGTGTACGTAAATGTATTTGCTTGTGTCTACATGTTTGTAAGTATATATATATATGTATAAGTATGTGTTTGTCCAAGTGTACACACACGCATACATACATACACACATACATATATATATACACATACTTAGCCTGTTTTAATTAATGGGTCACAATAGTGTACATACACGTATAAACGTGTACAATGCGTATAAGTTCGCAAAATAAAAGTATTTCATGTATAATTAATGTGTACAAAAGATGGAATGGAAAAACGATTTTTAAAGGTTGAAAAAATGAAAAAAACAAAATTTGATGTCTGAAAATGGTCGGAAATTTCCCACCACTTTCCGACGAAACACAACATCGGTCGGAAAGTTGTCGGAAATTTCCGACCATTTTCCGACAAAAACTCTTATTGGTCGGAAAGTTGTCGGAAATTTCCGACCATTTTCCGACTAAAACCATTATTCTTTTGTTATATAATCATGTGGGGGTATATGTGTGTACGTAAATGTATTTGCTTGTGTCTACATGTATGTAAGTATATATATATGTATAAGTATGTGTTTGTCCAAGTGTACACACACGCATACATACACAGATACATATATATACACATACTTAGCCTGTTTTAATTAATGGGTCACAATAGTGTACATACACGTATAAACGTGTACAATGGGTATAAGTTCGCAAAGTAAAAGTATTTCATGTATAATTAATGGGTACAAAAGATGGAATGGAAAAACGATGTTTAAAGGTTGAAAAAATGAAAAAAAAAACAAAATTTGATGTCGGAAAATGGTCGGAAATTTCCGAACACTTTTCGACGAAACACAACATTGGTCGGAAAGTTGTCGGAAATTTCCGACCATTTTCCGACAAAAACTCTTATTGGTCGGAAAGTTGTCAGAAATTTCCGACCATTTTCCAACTAAAACCATTATTCTTTTGTTATATAATCATGTGGGGGTATATGTGTGTACGTAAATGTATTTGCTTGTGTCTACATGTATGTAAGTATATATATATGTATGTATATGTATAAGTATGTGTTTATCCAAGTGTACACACACGCATACATACACACATACATATATATACACATACTTAGCCTGTTTTAATTAATGGGCCACGATAGTGTACATACACGTATAAATGTGTACAATGCGTATAAGTTGGCAAAGTAAAAGTATTTCATGTATAATTAATGTTTACAAAAGATGGAATTGAAAAACGATGTTTAAAGGTTGAAAAAATGAAAAATACAAAATTTAATGTCGGAAAATGGTCGGAAATTTCCGACCACTTTCCGACGAAACACAACATTGGTCGAAAAGTTGTCGGAAATTTCCGACCATTTTCCGACTAAAACTCTTATTGGTCGGAAAGTTGTCGGAAATTTCCGACCAATTTCCGACTAAAACAATTATTCTTTTCACCCCCCAAGCTAAAATGCTGAACCCCCCAAAAATCTAAAAAAATAAAAAAAAATCTAATTTTTTTTTTTAATATTTTTATGCTCAAATCGCTACTTTTAGTGGCAAAAAAAAATTTAATTTTTTTTTTGCTTCAAAAAGTAGCGATTTTTATATAAAAAATATTAAAAAAAAAATTTGTGTGATTTTTAGCAATTTTTAGGCATTTTTGGTTGTGTTCACATTGGTTCTCGCGGTTCTCGCAATAAGAGGTGGTTCTCGCATGATCTTCTCCCTATATATATATATATAGGGGAGGGTTATCTTGAGAACGCTAAATATTGCGAGAACCGTGAGAACGAACGAAAAAACCAATCAAAACCAATTTTTTTTAATACAAACCTCATTGTAATCAAAATACTACATCAAAAAAAGAATTTATAACATCAAATAATTCATTTCTCCTTTCAAAATCACTCTTTTTAGATTTTTTACACATGTGTAAATATAACAGATTTACACATGTGTAAATGGTAAACTTACACATGTGTAAATTTTCTTTTTTTACGAATTCACGTAAATTTAAACATGCAAATTAAATTTCTAACATTGTATTCAAATAATAATAATGAGTGTAGAAAAAAATTTTGAATTTCAATTGTTTTTTACCAAGTTCTCGTATTTTTTCATTTGTTCTCACGGTTCTCACAATATTTAGCGTTCTCATATATATATATATGTTGATACATATTATGTGGACGCGACTCGACTCGGTTCAGTTCGGCCTGGTTAGGTTCGGCTCAAGCCCGACGTCACGACATTCCTCCGTCGTGCGCCCCAGAGTTCGTCACGCGAAGCACGGAGAGCCGAGAACGTTTCCCGCTTGACACATCATCATGACATCATCATGATGATGTCATGATGATGTCAAGACTTTGGCTAATCTATGAAATCTGCATGTTGATTGAATGGGTTTACGTATAACATGTTTCATTGGGCTGAAGCTTCTCATCATGGGCTGAAACTTTGCATCTGGGCCGAACCCCCCGCTGGATTACATCCATGTCGACGAAACAAGTTTGTTTCGTCGACTTTGAAGACTTTCACATGTGATTCGTCGAGTGTGGTCTGATTCGCCGAGTTCTATTTGTTTCGTAGTGTCTGTGGGTATAAATAGAGTTCATTACTTCTGTTTTAAATGAGACACAAGAACAGAGAGCACACACACACTCAAGAGAGTTTGAGAGCGTTTATAGAGTACATCTGTAAACATTGAGCTTGTAACTGAACCTTTCATACGTATTAATACAGAGGTGTTAATCGGTGAATATTGTGTGTCGTGTATTTGCGTGTTCTATCTCGGTTTGCTTTCCCGGTTGGATTCCGCACAACCGGGTTGGTTTGTACACAAGGATTAGGCGACTAGATCCTCCCCTAGCCGGACCTACAAGTGGTATCAGAGCCTTGGCTCTTCTCCTTGTTAAAACCGAGTGTTTTCGGGTTGTTTTCCGGGTGTTTAAAGTTCTTATATTTTCCAGAAAATCTGTTGAATCTTCGAAATTTCTGGTGTTTGGCTGCTAGTTCATCAGAAAATCTTGCTTAAAACTGATTTGTGAATGGTGTGTTAAGGTTTTTAGTGAAGTTTGGAGCAAATCGGGTTTCGGAAAGTTGTCGGTTTACCGAAAAATTCAAATTTTCTGGGTTGTGTTCATCATATCTTCAACAAAGCTTCAAGTGTTCTTCAAAGTTTTACATCTTTTGATCTTGTTCAATTATTTTTGAAAGTGTTAGTGTCTTGAAAATTGTAATTGGATTATTATATTATTCATCATCATGTGGTTGGTGATTTAAGGAATGGTGAGCCGAAAGTAAGTCTGTTTGTGTCAGGGATAGAGAGTCAAGATGATTAGATAATTGAACCGCACAAGATAGTTGGATAACATAAACAACATTTGGGCTTCTGATTACATGATTTAAATTCTATTTGGGCTGTGTTTCGTTGACTTTCAAAAGCCCAAAGTGGAATTCAGTTTCGTCATTAATAGGGCCCAAATACCAAATCAGTTTCGTCAAGCCCATTTTCACAAATCTGTTTCGCCGATAAACAAGCATTGGGCCAGTTTCGTCAAATTTTAAAGCCCAAAAGGAACCTATAGTTTCGTGGTTTGGGCCCTTTTCAAAAATTAAATTTGTTTCGTCAACATATAATTGTTGGGCCGTTTCGTCACATAGCAACTTTTCTGTTTCGTCAATATTAAGCCCAAAATCTGTTTCGTAATAATAACAACGTCTAAGTCTGTTTCGTGGAATTTTGGTTTCGTCGAAACATTTTCTATACAGAAGGTTTGCAATTGTGACTTAACTGTTTGTTTGAGGTGTTATTTTCAGGTATTCATTTTTCTTGATCAAAAATGAATCCGATTTGGGGTACTCCGGTAAATACAGATATGTATTATGGTACTCCGTCTCCGGATAGCGGAAAGTATAGAAACACGAGTTTGTCTCCTTCGTGGGCCGAATCTCCCGCACCGGTATCTTCTCAAGCTAATGCAATTTCTACCGGTCAATGGGCATTCGTATCAAATCAAACTCCAAGTATTCAAAGTATTCTCTTAAGCGAGAGCGAAACCAGAAGTTTGAATCGGCCTCCAAAGTTGATGCACTTAAGCGAATATCCGGGATGGGTAGACAGATTTCATACATATGTCCTTGGGCAAAACACGGAATTGTGGTTACGTTTCACCACAGATTTCGATCAAACTATCGAGGTTGCCGCTTCATCTGCTGCATCTTTTGCCGATCTTTCGGAAGATCAGAAGAAAGTCTATGATTTAGAGAAGAAAGCTTATGCCATTCTTACTCAGGCATTAAGCAAGGATATTTACCATCAATTTGTCAACTTAAAAACGACAAAGAAGTTGTGGGACGCGTTGAAGACGAGAGGTGTAGGAAACGAAGCGACTCGCCAATTGAGACAAGGTCTACTCAAGAAAGAGTTTGATGGGTTTACATGCATGGATAAAGAATCTTTGGGAGATTTGACAAGTCAATTTTCTCATTTGTTGACTGAAATGGGAACTTTTGGAGTGATAACGACTCCAATCGAAATTGTCACCAAGTTTGCTGATGCTTTGCCACCACAATGGAGTAATTTCTTGGAAATCCTGAAGCTCAATGGCACTTTGGCTACAACAAGCTTCAATGACTTTGTTCAAATCCTGGAGAATAAGAATCAGGAAGAAACCCTTAAGGCGAAAAGAGTCTTAGTGCCACAGAATCCTGAGATGTATTATGGAACTCCTAGCACTCCTGCAATACAAGTACGACATGATCCTGAGATGTATTATGGAACTCCTAGTACTCCTGCAAGACCTTCTTCACATGCTCCAATTCAAACAGCGTTTGTGTCTAGCACAGATATGTATGGCAATTCTATCCAAGTTCCGGTCAAGCCTCCTCCAACAACAGACATGTATGGGAATCCACTTCCTGCTCAACAACAAGCATGTTATGGAAGCACATCATCTGCTGGTCAGCAATCCAAGCCAAATACAGTGCGGCTCGACACCTCAAGCTTTTCTAAAGTCAGTGTGGAAGTAGCAAAGGAACACATGGAGCTGCTAAACACTTTGGTGAGCGCATACTGTGGATTAGTGGAAGGTCAGATTGGGAACATTAATCTGACACAAGAAGATTATCAGCAGATTGATAAAGAAGAGATGGATTTGATGGATATCAAATGGGCCTTTGCGAGTGCTATGAGGAGAGCAAAGGATTTCATGGAAAGAACGGGCAGAACCAGCTTGGAAAGCAAGAAAGATACCAAGTATGGGTTCGATAAGCAGGCTGTAAGGTGCTTTAACTGTGGTGAGCGGGGTCACTTCAAAAGGGAATGTACAAGGCCAGCACAGCATGGAAACCAGAATCCCTTCAGAAATCAAGGCAATCAGCAGAATCAGAACAGGAACAATGAGCGTACGTTGATACCTGTCAACAACCAAAGCCAAGCGGGACCATCAAATGCCAACCAGGCACTTGTGGTTCAAGTAGATGAAGGTTGTGATTGGTCAATACAGTTGAGCGGTGATGCTCCAGATGGTACATCATGTTTTGCTGAGGTTGTCAAGGATCTTAAACACGCCAGTGGTGGAGAATCTTCCACCAATGGTGATGAATCTTCTGAAGATGAAGACTCTTCTGGTTACAGTAGAAGTTCAGATGAAGAATCCTCGAGTTCAGGCGATGATCATGTAGATGACACATCAAGTGCGTCAGTCGATGCAGATATTGATGAGCTTTTGGAAGAAACTGCAACAGGAACTCAAAGAAGATCTATTTTGGTGGATCAAGCTGCTTATTCTTCGTCTTCTCTCCATTCAGCCTTTATGGCTAATGTCGACAGTTCATCAAGTCAGGTCTGTGTCGATGAACCCACTGCTGTTATTTGTGATAATTGTGATAGTTTGAGTGTTAAATGTGCTGATTTAGAGGCAAACATATGTGAGTTGCAAGGCAAACATGATGCTTTACAAGCTAGTTTGTTTGACTTGCAAGACAAACATGTTTCATTGAATGATAAGTGGTGTGAATTGCAAAGCAAACACGAGGCTTTGCAAGAGAAATATGATGTGACATTCATCCACAATCAGAAATTGACCGTGGATCTTTCGAAGTGCACTGAAGCCAACATGTTTTATGAAAACCATGAAAAGGAGTTTAAATCAGTAATTGAGAAATTAAAGAAAGATAAAACCGAGCTAACAAAAATGGTTTCCAGAAAACAAACTGACATTAATTTGTATATAACTCGCCTTGAGATAATGCAAAAGGAGATGGCTTGTGTCAAAACTGAAAGTGAGGCGATCCAACTTAAGCTAGACAGTTATTTGAGCTCTAGCTATGTGTTGGATCACATCATTGATGTTCAGAAAGAGAAACGGGATGTCACATGCATAGGTTACAAGAAATGTCCACCACCTGTGAGACACAATTATGATGCCATGCCTGATGAGGAAGATAGAACTTTCTTTGAACCATCTGTTCCTTTGGACGTTGAGGAATTTGCAACAGGGCTCGGATACAAGAAGGAAGTATCATCAGAATCGGATGTGTCAGCAGATACAAGTGTGTCTTCTGCTGAACCGAATCAGGATCCTCCAGTTGTGATTGAGGATGCTGATTCTTCTGATGATGAATCTGATGATACTGATTCAGCAAAGTCTGATGCGGTGATCAAAGAAGAGGACATACCTCTTGAGAATCATATTCTATGTGATCCTCCCGCAAAGCCCGCTAAGACTGCTGCAACCGAGTCCTCGTCTGCAAAAGAGTCTGAGAGTGTGGATTTGCTGTACACTCTTGTTGGTGATGAGAAAATTTATTCTGACAGAGATTTTCCTATTAAGAATGTTAATCAATCTTTGATCAGTAAAGTCTTTGAAAATTCGACAAGTAAGTTTTTGGGAAAGACAGGATCACGTGTTACAGTAACACAGTGCCCTCCTATTCCAAAGGCCGAAGTTCGAAAACAATGTGGCAATCAGAAATTACCAACAGAGAAAAGGCAGCAAAATCATAACAAACCAAAGGGAAAATTACCGGCTCAAGGTCAAAGGAAGCCGAATCAAAAGAAGAACAAGATTGTGAACTTTGTGAAATCAAAGGGAACGGACAAAATTGAAACGTTTGAAAACAAATCTAACTTAGATTTTGTCAAGAAAGCTACAGTGTTGAAAAGAAATGAACCAAACTGTTCGAAACCTAGTACCTCGAGATCACAAAGTTCATCATCATCGGCAAGACGATCACATGATGCTTCGGGGATTGTTGAACGAAGATCGTGTTTTGAATGTGGTGAAGTTGGACATATAATTCGAAACTGTCCGTATCTTCATAAGTTGAAAGCAAAGGTTGATGATCCCCGTGAACGCAATCACCAAAAGCGATCTGTTTCTGTAAAACAAGATCCCCGACTTGTAAGAGAAAGGGAAAAGAAACAGAAACGCCAACAAGTCAAGGTGATTGAAAAGGCACTTAAAACTGATGTGGTTCAAAAACAATCTGTTTCAGTTAAGCCAGTAAACTCAAAATTTTCAAAAACTTCAAACAATCACGAAGTTAAATTTTTAAACAATCAAACTGGTAAAACTCAACAGACATGGAAACCTAAATTGACCACAAGTTCAGAGGGACCATCACAATTTCCGAATCATTAAAAAGTGGAGGTTATTGTTGTTGATAAAAATGGAAGACCCAAGACCACAATGGCTTGGGTCCCCATCTCCAACTAATCAATTGAGTTCATGTGCAGGGTGTTCCAGGAGGAACTATCAGTAGTCATTGGATTGTTGATAGTGGGGCATCCAGGCACATGACAGGCGACATGAAGCTTCTCTACGACGTCAAATCTATTAGAGGAGGTTATGTTGCTTTTGCTGGAGATAAGGGCGGATATATTACGGGTGAAGGAATGATATCCAACGGGATTGTTAGCTTTGATAAGATCAACTTTGTACAACAACTTGATCACAATCTTCTCAGCGTTTCACAAATCTGTGATAAGCAGTTCTCGGTACACTTTGATGCAAATGGATGTTATGTGCTGAAACCCGGCTTCAAAATTCCAAAAGAATGGATTCTCTTGTCGGCTCCAAGGATAAATGATCTGTATATCCTTGATATGAGCCAAGCTATCACAACGTCTGCACAAGCAACTTGTTTCGTTTCCAAAGCCACAGAAAAAGACTCAATCTCTTGGCACAGACGAATGGGTCACATTCACTTACGCAAAATGAATCATTTGGTGTCAAATGAATTGGTGAATGGTGTTCCTCTTAAAAACTTCCATCTTCAAGACGTCTGTGTTTCGTGCCAAAAAGGAAAACAAACGAAGAAGCGACACCCGACTAAGAAGATCAACACGGTGGCTGTTCCCCTTGAACGTTTGCACATGGATTTGTTCGGTCCTGTCAAGCACAAAAGTATTAGGAATGATCAATATTGCCTCGTGATAACTGATGATTATTCAAGATTTTCTTGGGTGGCGTTCATGGCACACAAGAGTGAAACTTTCGGTATTATCAAAAACTTGATCATTCAGATTGAGAATTTGTATAAGTTGAAAGTTAGACGGATACGTAGCGACAATGGTACAGAATTCAAAAATCATGCCATGGCGGAGTTTTGCACTTCAAAAGGTATTCTTCACGAATTTGGTGCAGCTTACACTCCTCAACAGAATGGCGTCGCTGAACGTAAGAACCGCACATTGATCGAGACTGCTAGGACAATGTTAGTAGAGTCACAATTGCCGATTCCATTCTGGACTGAAGCTGTGGCCTCTGCATGTTACACGTTGAACCGAGTCCTTACAGTCAAAAGGCACAACAAGACCTGCTTTGAGCTTCTTCACAAACGGAAACCAGATTTGTCATTCCTTGAACCGTTTGGAGCTCCTTGCACAATAATCGATCCTAATGGAAAGTTTGGGGCAAAAGCAATTGAGGGATACTTTCTTGGGTATGCCACCCCGAACTTAAGAGTCTGGAATCTAGAGACTAAAAGGGTCGAGGAATGGTCTGAAGTCAGAGTACAAAGGCACACATTGCCGGTCAAATGTCCTGGTCAGCCTTGGATGTTTGAGTACGATGACTTTTTCAATTCGATCAATGTTGAAGCAGTTGAAGAAAATGCTGCTGCAAGGATGTTTTTCGAGAATGACAATGCAACAGATTCACCGTTGGTTCGTCCCATTATTGTCAATCAAGAACCATCTTCAGTGAACAATAATGCTCTCGATAATGAGGATTTTCATGATGCTACCGAATTGAACGAATCTTCAGAGGATGATGAATTTCTCGATGCAGATCAAGAAGCTCCAATAACAGCAGTTCATGGTACTTCAGAGGGTACACCTCCAGTGGACGCCCCTAGAACAGCTGAAGCTACTGCATCATCCTCTTCTTCAATTCCGGGCATTGAATTGGTTGTTGATCTCAATCTCAACAATTTGGGTACAAACATTCCAGTTCAAGATAATCCAGAAACAAGGATTCACAATACCCATCCTTAACAAAACATCATCGGAAATGTACAGAGTGGCGTTCAAACAAGAAACATGTTGCGAAACAACAATAATGCAGGCTTGTATGCAGCTATCCGAGAATCTGGTCAACAAAATGATTGGTCTTTCGCGTGTTATGTCTCACAGGAAGAGCCAAGAACTTGGAAAGAAGCTTTGAAAGATAGCTCTTGGGTTGAAGCGATGCAGGAAGAATTGCAACAATTCCAGAAGCTTGGTGTCTGGAAACTCGTAGAGAAACCTGCTGGCTACAAGAAGATTGGTACCCGTTGGGTGTACAAATGCAAAAAGGATGACCGTGGGGTAGTTATCCGAAACAAAGCAAGATTAGTCGTTCAAGGTTTTCGTCAGATTGAAGGGATCGACTACAACGAAGTATATGCACCTGTTGCACGTCTGGAAGCAATTCGGATCTTTCTGGCTTATGCCTCATTCAAAGGATTCAAGGTTTACCAGATGGACGTCAAAAGTGCATTCTTACATGGTGTGGTGGAAGAAGAGGTGTACGTCGAACAGCCTCCAGGTTTTGAAGATCCTATCCATCCCGATCGGGTTTGGTTGCTCAACAAAGCTCTCTATGGTCTACATCAAGCACCGCGAGCTTGGTATGCAACCTTATCTAATTATCTGCTGGAGAATGGATTTCGCAGAGGTCTTATCGATTGTACTCTTTTCATCAAAGAACAAGATGGAGATCTTCTACTGGTACATGTATACGTTGATGATATTATATTTGGTTCTACTAATGATGTTTTGTGTAGGAATTTCGAGCGTATTATGCAGGATAAATTCGAGATGAGTGCTATGGGGGAAATGACTTTCTTTTTGGGCCTACAAGTACAACAAACTGAGTCTGGGATATTCATCCATCAGACTAAATATGTTGGTGACATCTTGAGCCGGTTCCAGATGTCTGATGCAACGCCCATCGGTACCCCATTGCCGCAAAATCACGGAATTAATCCAGACTTGAAGGGTGAAGTTGTTAGCCCCTCATACTACCGCGCGATGATCGGATCTCTTATGTACCTCACAGCATCAAGACCAGATATAATGTACCCAACGTGCCTGCTTGCCAGATATCAAGTCAACCCGAAGGCCTCACATCTTGCAGCTGTAAAAAGGATTTTTCGTTATTTGAAGGGTTACCCTGACACCGGTCTATGGTACCCTAGGGATAATAACTTTGACTTGATCGCTTTCAGTGATTCTGATTTTGGCGGATGCAAAATCGACGGCAAATCCACAACGGCTGGATGTCAGTTTTTAGGAAATCGCCTCGTAACATGGCAGTGCAAGAAGCAGACTTGTGTCGCTACATCAACATGCGAAGCTGAATACATTGCTGCCTCAAGTTGTTGCTCCCAAGTCCTGTGGATCCAACAACAAATGCGCGACTACGGTTTTGAATTCCTAACTACTCCTATTTACGTTGATAATTCTGCTGCCTTACAGATCACTAGAAATCCTGTGCAGCATTCAAAGACTAAGCACATCGAAATTAAGTATCATTTCATACGTGATTGCTTTGAGAAAAGGCTAATCGATGTTGCTTACGTCCACACTGATGACCAACGTGCCGACCTTTTTACCAAAGCATTTGACAAATCAAGATTTGACTTTTTATTATTGGTAAACGGCATTAAGGTCAAGCAAGAGTAAAACCAACATCGGAAAATCATTTTTGTAAATACCTTTGTGTTTTAAATTTATCTTAGTTTGTTGATTTTAGGGGGAGTAAATCCAAAATTTGAAAATCCAAAAACATCGAAAAAATTTCAAAAACACAAAAACAATAGAAAAACAAAAATGAGTTTCCTGGCGAGCAAAAGAGAAAATGATAGTACATCAGTGGTCTGTCCAAACCTCTTTAAACCTTAACTGAAAAACGATAAGCAGCTCTATATAAGATGTATCGGTAGGCTCACAATCATTTTAAAGTGTGCAGGGTGATATAAACTTAAATCGACTGAAGACAAGGTGGGAACCATTCATTGGCATATGGTCTTAGTACCGAAATTTCATTTGAGAGATTGCCGAGGTTCTGAGATATTCGGTCTTTATGCTGCTTATCATCTGGGTATCATGGTTGTATCTTTTACCGAAAAATAACGGGGACGCAAGTCTAGATCTTCCATGATACCATACATACGTGTACATATTGCATTCGACCTCAATAAGTGATCAACAATCACATGTCCAAATAAAATAAGTGATAATATATCACATTTATCCGGGAGTCAAGTTCGTCTCTCTGCTGTACGAAAGTACTGACCTGTTCACGGACTTGCTCTTGTGCCCTCATGCATCGAAAATCAAGTTCCTCATCAATAAGTGATTCTATCACATAGGGCTTGTTTTCAAATCAAAATAAGTGAGTTTCTCACATCATATACGATCAAACAGATGATAATCGGTATACTCACCGGTAAGATGAACCCTCGTGCATACCTTGATACGGGAATGTGTCGTGATGTGGATGAACACCGGTCGGTAAGTATAAATCATACCTTAACGTATCCCCTCGCCATGATTACATCTGATAAGTTGAGCTTATGTGGACAACAATACCGATAATCGTTATAGGATGCTTATCTTAATGTTAACTAACTGAACAACAAGAGCGTTTTGGCGTGACCGTACACTGATATGATTCTCTTACCCTCGAAACTCACAAAAAGAATGTCTGTAAATATTTATTTAATGCTTTCAGTTTCTGCATCTTTGTATATATTTATTTACTGCTTTCTGTCTTTACATTTGAAATATTCAAAAATACCAAAAAGATTTTAGGTGTGTTTTAATATAAACTTTATAAAATCCAAAAAGATTTTATTTCTATCTTATTTTCGATTGTACGATGTTGGATCTCGAGTCTTCGTTGCCTGAAACCTGAACGAAAACCGAATTGACTAAATCTTCATAAACGGTCAAAATTTGCAAGTTTTGAAAGTTAAAAACTAAAATTGACAAATTTGTTAAACTTTCAAACTGTCGGACGGTGTTTGATTGCTATATGGTCATACATGTGTTGTTTGTTTATACTAACTATATTCCAAGCAGTTGTTCTCATTACGCGTTTAGATTTCTTGCATGTGCAGATTCTAAAGGCAAGGAGAACATGGTCGATGACAAGCTTCGGAATGAAGACACGACGTGAAGGCACTCAAATGATGAAGATGATCGAGTTGCTGCTGACCATCATCAACACCACAAGGATCTCAAGTTGTAAAGATCAAGACATTCACGAGCATAACTCAAGGGGGAGCTTATGTTAAGGGGGAGTTTGTCAACACACTTCCTACATGAAACGGGGAGTTTGTTGATACACTTTCTGCTTTCAAGACGTGAAGACCTTGAATATCCTCCGACTTAGAAGACATGGAAGATGAACCTCACGAGTAGCGTCCAAGGGGGAGTTTGTTGATACATATTATGTGGACGCGACTCGACTCGGCTCGGTTCGGTTCGGCCCGGTTAGGTTCGGCTCAAGCCCGACGTCACGACATTCCTCCGTCGTGCGCCCCAGAGTTCGTCACGCGAAGCACGGAGAGCCGAGAACGTTTCCCGCTTGACACATCATCATGACATCATCATGATGATGTCATGATGATGTCAAGACTTTGGCTAATCTATGAAATCTGCATGTTGATTGAATGGATTTACGTATAACATGTTTCATTGGGCTGAAGCTTCTCATCATGGGCTGAAACTTTGCATCTGGGCCGAACCCCCACTGGATTACATCCATGTCGACGAAACAAGTTTGTTTCGTCGACTTTGAAGACTTTCACATGTGATTCGTCGAGTGTGGTCTGATTCGCCGAGTTCTATTTGTTTCATAGTGTCTGTGGGTATAAATAGAGTTCATTACTTCTGTTTTAAATGAGACACAAGAACAGAGAGCACACACACACTCACGAGAGTTTGAGAGCGTTTATAGAGTACATCTGTAAACATTGAGCTTGTAACTGAACCTTTCATACGTATTAATACAGAGGTGTTAATCGGTGAATATTGTGTGTCGTGTATTTGCGTGTTCTATCTCGATTTGCTTTCCCGGTTGGATTCCGCACAACCGGGTTGGTTTGTACACAAGGATTAGGCGACTAGATCCTCCCCTAGCCGGACCTACAATATATATATATATATATGCATAAGTATGTGTTTGTCCAAGTGTACACAACAAATGAATGCGGTTATGCAAAAATATGTTTGGAATCTGCAACAACGAACTGATACCGTGCAAAATACTATCCACGCCGACAAATACAAATCTTATACATGTAATTTAAACATATGAATGCGGTTATGCAAAAAAATTATGCTTTCTAACGGCACAAAACGCAAACAAGAGCGAAAAACGCAGAAACAGTAACGCGCCGACAATCAACGATGAAACAAAAGCGCCGAACTCAAATTTCCGTCTTGATATTAATATATTATGATATATTTAGCTTCGTTTTTAAATTTTATTACCCGTAATTGAAAACGGATCAAAAAACGGGTTAGAAACGACAGACGGAACAATTTACGCGTTTTAACGCGACGACGATCAAACGCGTCAAATATCGACATCCGATGTAAATTTTTAGGTGTTTCGTCTCTAAGATTATATTTTATGACGTTATATAATATTCGGGTTTGAAAACCGGCTTTGGATTTTTATTGGGCCGCTTAAAACACGTTAATGGGCTTTTAGGCCCAACCCACTTTATGAAACCCTAATATATATACCTAGTGATAACTTGAGAACCTCACTTCACAAAGAAATAGAACACGCACACAACTACAGACCCCTCTTTCACTTTTTCTCTGCACTTGACTTCTTGGAGAAACCCTAGTTAATATACAAGCTGCAACATCGATCGATCAGACCACCCTCTTTTCCCTCGTCTACACACCGGTCACCGGAGGTGAAGAAACACGGTATCACAACCGGGGTGATTGAACCGATTTCTCTGAGTGGGTGAGAATCACACCTTGTTCTTCCTCTTGAACCTAGATCTGAAAATGGAGAAGAGAAGAAAGTGGAGCTGCAGAGATGACCGGTAGGGGAAAGAATCCCCTGTTTCCAGTAACAAAAAGTGTGGCGGCTCCATTTATCTACCCTAATAATGAGGTGAAGACCTCTTTATATAGGGGATATGGGCCTCCCCTAACCTCAATGGGCCAGGCCCAGTTAGGGGTTATCTCTACAACCCCCAGCCCAAAGTAGTGTAAACTACATCGCGTTGGGCCTCGCGGTTGGGTTAGTAAGCAACAATAATAAATAATTGATATAAAAGCAACAAGTAACGGGAAGTCCGGCCGCTCGGGTCGGGTCTAGTACCGTACCCCATCAAGTCCCCCAATCTAGTGCTGCTCCCGCGTGCAAGCGTGTTAGGAGTACTAGACTTGTTAGGAGTGCTCGAAAGTAAGGATTGAGTTTTAGGCTTACCTGTCGCCCGGGTGTGGGAAAGTTGTTGGCCATGCTTGTTGCGTCTATCTTTTGCTGTGAGTAGAGATAATGGAGCAGTGACTATCCCTCGATTGCTCATCGTGGAAATTGGTTTGGCAAACATGGCGCACGCTGATTGATCGCGGGGAGTTGCTAATTGTACTGCGCATTGCCATGAACTTGTCAAGGCTGGGTGTACGTGGTTATGTCTTGTGCACGAGTCTTGGAACTGGCTGAGTTTTGACGGTTAAGTGTGGTTAGAGTGAGAGAGTAGAGAACAGAGCGGTTTAACCTGTGTGTGAAGGTCCCTATTTATAGCCGGCGTGGTGTAGAAGGAGATGGGCTGATGGGCCCTGGGC
This sequence comes from Helianthus tuberosus, assembly GCA_030545235.1. Classification (NCBI taxonomy): domain Eukaryota; kingdom Viridiplantae; phylum Streptophyta; class Magnoliopsida; order Asterales; family Asteraceae; genus Helianthus; species Helianthus tuberosus. Next base: position 122,890,759 of record CM060403.1, read on the forward strand.
CTGAAGGCGACAACAAGGAATATCCATCTTGTCTGTTATGTGGCAGCTGTTAGTGTCTTCTAGAAGATCTCCGGTGCTGGCGCACCTTGATTGGAGCCACGTGTCCGGATGGCCGTCCTTAATGTCTCTCTGACATCAGCCGGTGAGTGGAGATCATGGGGCAGTTGTCACCGCCTCCTGATTGGTGCCATGTAGGCGTCCTTGTGTACCCTCTGTCTCCTGCACGATTGGTGATCGTGGAGCACGATAGAATACAGCCTGTTAGACGTTTATTGGCTTACTCTTATGCCGCGCGGTCTTTGGTGAGTGTCCAAGCAGCTTGCGCGAGGTATAGGCATTGAGGGCCTTCATTCAAGGTGTCTTTTGATTAGTCAGATTAATGTATAAGGAGTATGGTCCTGCGTGCGACCTGATTGGTCAGCGCGGCTTTTTGGGATCATAACCCTTCAAGTCCCCCTAGTCCAGTGCTGCTTCCATGCGCGAAGTAAATGGTTGGAGCTCTGGACTTAGAAAAAAGAAAGTGTGTTGGTCTGTAAAGCATTTGTTAGGTCATGGTAGCCGGCGCGCGTGTAATTGTTTGTCAATTACTACGGCGCGGCCAACAGGCTTGCTTACTGATAGGTGTTGCTTTTGAGGGTTGGCGCGCATGATCATCGACTGATGAGGCATGCGGCGCAACCCTTGCTAGTTTTAGTATGAAGTCTCGTTGCAAGTTTAAGCGGGAAATTCTTCGAATTTTGAATTCTGACAGGTTGGTGAAAATGTCGTTTGATGGCGACCCTTGAGTTGACTACTGACACGACGATCATCATGCTGACACTGACGGTTCGTCTTTTGTCAGGCGAGTGAGGCCAAGCTCTAGTAGTGTGCACACAGTCGTGTGGCTACTCTAAAATATTCACCTTTTGGTGACTTCGCATGGTGCGCGTGTCTTAGGCCATGAAGCATACGTATATATATAATGTTTGAATCTGCGTAAATTGCTGTTTACAATATTTGCACGTGTTAATCCACTTTGAGCAGGTTACCGCGAATGAGAATTGGCATAAAGTTGCGTCAGGATAATGAAGTGGAAACCCGAGCCTGCGCTAATCTTCTGGTATGCCACGACAACAATGTGGCGTGAAACAAGGAGCTGTGGGTTGTCTTGAAGATTGTAGGTGTAAGCGAAACTTTATTTTAGCCAATGTGTGTTTGCGTATACCCAAAGTGATGCGTGCATTTGTAGCACAGTTTACGTTTTGTAAGCGTTTTCATATATGGCTAAGCATGCGCGCGTGGGCGACAAACACGTTCGTATGTAAAGCAGCAGGGCTCGCATGACGGCTGAGATGCTCGTATGTAGAGCAGCAGACTCGTATGGAGACCGGCTTGCTTGTATGTAAATGAGCGTGCGCCAGCCGGCGACTTACGTGCTAGTATGTAACCGAGCATGCGCCAGCCGGCGACTTACGTGCTCATATGCAAGAGAGCATGCGCCAGCCGGCGACTTACGTGCTCATATGTAAAAGAGCATGCACCAGCCGGCGACTTACGTGCTCATATGCAAGAGAGCATGCGCCAGCCGGCGACTTACGTGCTCATATGTAAAAGAGCATGCGCCAGCCGGCGACTTACGTGCTCATGTGTGAAGGCGCTTTTTAGGCTTTCATCGGTGTGCGTGAGGATCGCTCGCTGCGTTTCACCGATTGAATGTATTGCCTATCCTGCAAATAAGTTGACATGGTAAATTGTAATAAAGAGTGATGTGGAAAGCGTTATACCGAAACTGAGGAGGTGTTTGTTCCGTGCATCCGTACTTCGCAATACTCTGAAAGCAACTTCGAACTTCGGAATGGTGTTGGACTATGCGGGTATCAGTTTATTATTGCTAAATAGATGTTAGTAGCATAGAATAATAATAAGCAATGATACGAGGGTTTGCTCATGTATATAAATACGGCACGTGTAATGCGCGTCCCGTGACTGCTAAAACAAAAAAACAACGTAGGCCTTTATAGTAGCATTAAAATCCCATTTTTATGCTTTTTTCTTGTGACAGATCCAAATGTTAATATTTTGCTTGAAAAACGTCAACGTGATAACTAGAGCAATTATGACCTTGTCTTTATATGAAATTTATTTATTGTAAATAGATAAATCTCAAGATTCTTTCGACAATAAACCCTTGATCGTGTCGTTGATTGATTACATTTGTTCAACTTTGGCCCGCTTGGTTTATTGGAAATTGTACTATTATTAAACTTTAATTTAATTCAGGTGTATGCTTCCAAGTAGGAAATACACGTGAATAAAAATCCATATGCTAGAGTCAATGGCTAGTGACACTTTTGATGTAGTCTTTTTTTTTTTTTAAAAAAGAAAATCATCAACTCCAAACTACATGTATTTCATTCAAAATGTCAAGTTGTTCTGAAGGCACATGCAACCTATCAATTGTTCATGTCAGAAAGTCAACAGCCCTTTTAAAAAAAAATAAAAATAAAATAAATATGAAGATAACCATGAAAACATGATTTCAGTAAGTGTCATGGTTGCTTTTCATCCTTTCGAAAACTGAATTCTCTGAAAACCCATGTGGGAATCCGTTTAAAACTGGAGGCAAGCAAGTCAGATGTAAAGTATGTATGGCGCGCGAGCTATAAACCAAGAGTTTATTGTGCAAGCCGGTGGAGCTTATTGACTGTGCGCGAGGTGTAAAGCATGTATGGCGCGTGAGGTAGTGACGAAACTTATTCACCATGCGCGAGGTTGGGCAAAGCTTGTTTACCGCGCGCAAGGTTAGATCATGTCCCCCCCCCCCCCCGCGCGAGGTGGAGAAGCTTGTTCACCATGCGCGAGGTACAAGCGCGTATGCGGTAGACGTCGGTGTGTAGCGCGTGGTGGAGGTTGTCACGTGCAGTTGGAGGTTGCCCCCGTTGTGCATAGGTGGTCTTCAAGGCGGGGGAACCTGGTATCGGCGGACCTTATGTGCTCGTATGTAAATATGTTGATTATGAATAATCCACCAATGTATGATGCATACGTATAATTACATCTTGGTGGTTAAGTGTGTATATATAGCATGATTTTTAAACATACATACTGATTGCAAATGGCTTTCAACATAATTAATAAATTGCTTTTTTAACATGTGTCCCCGAGAATGTGGGAAATGACACCATAATAAGTCACTAAAATCCAACAGTATTTATTTTAGTTGGCATGCAAATTTGAGTGTGTTTTTACTTCACTATTACATGCGATAGGTGAAAAGTATGAACTTTTAAAAACCCCACCTCGATACTGATAACCGATTAGCCGACTATTTGTTGACAAAACATATAGGGGTTGTTTAAAATGTGTTGAAAAAACGCGGCAAAAACTTCTGCGCGCGAAATGTGGCCACAGGTGTGCGCAGGGTCCGGCATGCGGATGTTTCCGACACACGGGGGGTTCCGACATGCGGATGTCTCCGGCGCGGGGAGACAGCGGCGTGTCTTTTATGCGCGAGACCACGAAAATTTAAGTTGCAAAACTTTTTGAGGTGCGCGGGGTTCCGGCATGTGGATGTCTCCGACGCGCGGGGGGTTCCGACATGCGGATGTCTCCGGCGTGCGGGAGACGGCGGCGTGACTTTCATGCGCGGGTCCACGAATATTTAAGTTGTAAAACTTTTCTTTTGAAGTGGCGCAGGGTGTGTTTGGATACTCAATTCACCAGAGCATTTCCAAGTACAAATATTCGTGTCTTATAAATAGTAAAATAACACATATCAGATGAAGGCAAAGATTATACCTTTGCAAAGCTCATTCACGCCGCATGTTAGAGATTAACGATTACGATTTTCTGTGCGCCTCAATCATCAGATGACATGAAGGTTGGAGGTGCGTTGTAATGCTTCCTAGCCGAATCAGTGTCTTCGATACCCGCGACGGCTGCTGATAATTCTCTGATGTGGATGCGCGAGCGTCACCATGAGATATCTTCATGCGCGTGGTGGTGGACGGTCATGCCATATGTGCACAGTGACGGAAGCCGTTCAACTTGGATGATGCGCGGTTGTCAGCATGAGTTGTCTGAATGCGCGCGGTGCAGAGGTACGTCCCGGCGCGCATGGTGGTTGTTGATGCGCGACGTCACATACCGGTGATTGTAGGCCAGAAGTTGCAGGATGGTTATCCACCATTAATGGCAGAAGGTTGAAGCGCATGTAAGATTTGCATGACGACAAACGGTGGGTGTGGAGATGTACCGTTAGGAGGAACACATAGTACACTTTTTCTGCTCATGTCAGGATATGTTTCCCTCACCCACAAGTTGTGTGCAATAGGGTAGTACTTTGTGCAGTATTGATTATATGTTTTCCCACTACTGCACATTACTTTTTTAAAAGGCTGCTGTACATTTTGTTTTAAAAATGTTTACAAGTGTCATGGTTCCCCATTTTTTTTTAAATAACAATAAAAAAAAATGGCTTAAATGTTCATTCGTATGGAATACCTCATGCTTCTCGAAAATTTTTATTCAATAAAAACATCTTTGAGAATGATGCCTATGTTGTTTGACTACATCAGATAATTGAAATAGGCATGGAGATGAAAAAGTAATTTCTGGATTTTCATTTTAGTACCGGAAAACGGGTTCAACCGAAGAGAGCCCAGATCTTGAGGGAAACCCAAATCTTGAGTTTTATGAAAGAATATTGTGTATAAAATTACAATGATTCGACTGTCATCAAATATTTTAAAGTTTAAATGAACACACCTGTGGGGTTTCTCCATTTGAAGATCGAGAGTGTGATTTCAAGCATACAGATCTGAAGAGCAGAGGAGAGAACCAGATGTGATCAACAAATGTATAAAATATTCGGTGGGCGCCAATGAAGAAACACGGCATCACTGCCGGGATGATTGGACCGCTTTCTCCGTGAGGGTGAGAATCACACCTTGTTCTTCCTCTTGAACCTAGATCTGAAAATGGAGAAGAGAAGAAAGTGGAGCTGTAGAGATGACCGGTAGGGGAAAGAATCCCCTGTTTCCAGTAACAAAAAGTGTGGCGGCTCCATTTCATCTACCCTAATAATGAGGTGAAGACCTCTTTATATAGGGGATATGGGCCTCCCCTAACCTCAATGGGCCAGGCCCAGTTAGGGGTTATCTCTACAAGCCCCAGCCCAAAGTAGTGTAAACTACATCGCGTTGGGCCTCGCGGTTGGGTTAGTAAGCAACAATAATAAATAATTGATATAAAAGCAACAAGTAACGGAAGTCCGACCGCTCGGGTCGGGTCTAGTACCGTACCCCATCAGGAGGTAAACCTCTGGCTGGTTTACCAGCGCTCCGGCGCCCTGTTCTCCGCTAAACACACACCCACCACCTCTCGGTTCTCTCTCTCCCCCGAGCTCAGGCATCCGGTGACGGAACCTGCCATCTCCGGTGATGGTGTCCCGACCAGACACACCCCCGTTCTAGTTCCGACGGAAATCAGGTGGATTCGACAAAACCTCCGGTAAGTTGTTGTCTCTTAGATCTTCCTCATCTCAGTTTAAAAAAAAAACCTCCATTACTTCGACCGTTTTGTGTTATCTCACAGGAAGGGGGTGTCGGTGGAGATGTGGTGGTAGTCCGACGACGGCTAAAGCCGCTGGAGCCACGCCGGCAACAGCTTCAGACCAGCCGACAGTGGCGGTTATGTTGATTCGGTTCAGTCAGACACTAGTTTTGGTTTTAGCTTGGTTCACGTCAGGTCGCGGTTTGAGTGCGGGTAGTTCGGTTCGGGTCAAGATTCAAGTTCCGCTTCAGAAAGTCAATAAAGGTCAGCTGGTCAAAAATGGTCAACGCAAGACGTGGTAAAGTTCAAACGGCGTGAATTTTTTTTATCTCGTTAGTTTAAGTACGGTTCTAGATTTCATATTTATACGCGACCGAGCTCGAAACCGAATACATTATTGATTACTTACGATTTTGCATTTTGACGAAAATTACATTTATACATATATTGTTTGGTTGACAATTGTTGAGTTTTTGATAAAATAATGACAACTTGGGTTGTCGGGTTATTCAAAAAAACAGAGGCTATATATGTGTATTTGAGAGCTCCAAATTGTTGAGTAACACTATTCCTGCATTTTTAGTTGGTTTGCTGCTTTGATTGGACTGTGAGGTTATATATGTGTTTTTGAGAGCTCCAAATTGATATAAAGTATTAGATTATTAAACCCTAATAAAGAGCTTGACTTTGATATTAAAGTGGAAATGGATCTGTTGTTGTTACCATCTTTCTTATTTGAATTTTTTTAAACCGACCCATTCCGACCCGCACCCGATTTGACCCGAACACGAACCAAAACAACCATTTTTTAAGCGACCCTCAAAATAGCCTGTTCAAATTAAGTATCAATCTGAGGAATTTAAAAAAAAAAATTTATGTAACAAAGTGGTACCTAATATTTTCAGCTAACTTAAACTAAAGTAATCAACCTTTTAATATATTTTACATGCAGATTTAATCTCATTGGACACCGCTGCAACAGCGTTGTTGGGCGATGTACATGATCCAACAGCCATGTGAAGTGATTTCATTTACTATTCGATTTCATGAGTTATTTATATGATACTAGTTTACTCATCATATTCTGTGTATGCAGCAAAAGTCAGGCGTTTGTATGACATTGCAAATGTATTTTCTTCCATGAATCTTCTTGAGAAGGTAATTAATATTCTTATACGTATTGAAAATACTTCATTTATAGTTTTTAATGGTAGGCTTTTTTATGTGTGTTTTTGATTATTTTGATGAATTTGATGATGAATTTAGTTAGCATTACTATTTTTATAAGATATATAATATTTATATTTATTTTTTAACTCCGCCTCGGGCTTACGCCTCGGTTCGCCTCGAGGCTTACGCCTCGTGAGGCGAAGGGAAAACGCCTCGAAACTCGTTTCCGTTTTTTTAAACCTTGGTATTAGGGAAAGGTTTTAAACAATTGTTGTTTGAAGAAGATTGTTTATAGATAGAAAGAAGAAAGTGCATAAATATAAAGTGTTCATATCTTTAGAAAAATTACAGCAAAATGCAGAATTTTTCCAAAGGATACAACAACTTATTGTTCTTCAATATTATGTTGCTTATTTTATTCAATGTTACACCGTTTCAATATTTGTTCTATAATTTTAGTTGTTTCAAGAGTGTATCAAGTGACGAAATTATTTAGTATGTTTAGAGGTGTTGAATTGGGCTATTTTAGTGTGTTATTCGTTGGTGTATGATAATTTGTATGGATTATGGAACATTTGGTGGATTTGACATAGAACTGAAGCTATTGATTTTATTGTTTTAATTTAAATAATAAAAGTGTGTCTATATATATAGCTTTTTTACTAATATTATGTAATGCTGTTTAGGTGTGGAACTTGCAATCCCAAGTGGAAAAGTTAAATAAATGATTCGAAGAGGCGCAACAACCCCACACGGAAGTGTTGCAAAACCGAATCAAAGAGATGCAACACAAATGAGAGAAGATATGCAACGACAAATAACCGAGTTGATGAAGCAGTTTGGTAATCCTAGCAATCCTCCACCGTAGTTTAGTTTTGTTTGTTGTCTTTTGCGGTTGAAGTTGTAATTTAAAAACCGTGGCATATTTGGTTGTTGAACCTACAATTTGACAACCGTTTTGTATTTTGCGGATGAACTTTCAGTTCTATAATGGTGTCGTATTTAGGATTTTTATTGAATTTTTTTTCTGCATTTTTTGTAGAAAAATCTGAATTTTTTAGTTTTTTTTTTATTTTTTTTATTAAAAAGTTTTTTAGTCGGAAATTGGTCGGAAAGCTGTAGGAAAATTGTGGTCGGGACTTTGTCGGAACCTTTTGGTCGGAAAATAGTAGGAAAACGGCGGTCGGAAAGCTGTTGGAAAACGACGGTCGGGACTTTGTCGGAAACTTTTGGTTGGAAAATAGTAGGAAAACAGCGGTCGGAAAGCTGTAGGAAAATTGTAGTCGGAACTTTGTCGGAAACTTTTGGTCGGAAAATAGTAGGAACACGGCTGTCGGAAAGCTGTAGGAAAGTTGTGGTCGGAACTTTGTCGGAAATAGTAACTTCTTTTTGTCATAAATTTGTCGGAAATTTAGTCGGTTACTTGTAGGAAATATTTTCCTACAAGGTTTTTTCCTACAAACGTATTTTTGTCGGAAACTGGTCGGAAATGAGACAGTTTTTAGTAGTGCAACATGTTAATGCCATAATGCCTTTCAAATCCTCCTAGCCATTATCCTACTGCAATAATTCTTGCATAATTATTATTTAATTTAAATTATTAAATTTAATATATATTTTAAGAATTTAAGAAATTACGGATAAAGTTCCATAAAATATATTATTATTTATTTATATTAATTACTAGGTTAGAGATCCTAACTTTATATAATAACAAAACACATACGAAAAGGTGTTATTCTACACGGTATGCTAATGGAGATTAAGTGCATAGTGTTAATATAAAAACAACCAATATATATTTTTATTTTTCATGAAAATGTATATTAACATAATTTTGGCATATAAAAGTAACAGTAAATGTTAGAAAAACACAAAGAGGACCTTAAACCCAATTTTGCTATAATAAAGTTATCACGGTTGTTTAGAGTATAGCTATTTTTGAAAAAAAAAATATATAAAATAATGACTTGTTATATCTTAATAATTGAAAGAAATATCAAGCATTTTAATAACGAGAATGGAGCGAACGATTTTCTTGCTTAACAAATTATTTATTTATTTAATATATTTAAGAGTTATTGGATTTTAATAATCCTAAGTTTAACCTAATGGCTGATAATAATCCAAACTTTATAAATTCCGTTTAAAGATCTCAACTTACAAGAATTTGGTCTTCATTAATCATTTTCTAACATATAAGAATTTGGTCTCCTCAATAAATTAAAGTGCACCTGTAGACTTCTTAAATGAGTTAAGTGCACCTATGTTGGAAAAGGATCAATGAAGACAAATTCTTACAAGTTGGAATCGTTAGAGATAATTTTTAAAGTTGAGATTATTATCGGTCAACAGGTGAAACTTAAGATTGTTAAAATCCAATGGTCCTATATTTAAAATACAAGAAGAATAATAACTACATTTATTATACTAATAAATTTATCCAAAAATAACCATTCTTTTAAGATGCAACTCATATCCAAGTATTTAAATTTTAAAGTTATATAATTTAACAATTACCGATAATTTATACTTATGTAAATAATTTAAATAATTTTTTTTGTAGCTATAAGTTTATCTAATTGGCTAATTGCTATATGCCTAATCTAAACATTTCAACAATATTTTTAGAACTAATAAATTAAGACCATTGTTATTTAAATAAAACTTGAGTTATTAAATGTATGTTTACGTCGTGAGAAAGTCGATGATACAGTTTGTCTTCTAATCGATGGTTCAAATGCTTTGATATTTATAAACTTGACAAACATCACAAGTTTTGATCATACTTGACACAAAATTTTGTTCCGATATCAGAAAAGCGTCTTAAAATATGGTTTTATAATTATTAAATCTTCATTATTAATTATTTGATTTTTTATTTACTTAACCTGTGTAATACACGGGGTTATAACTTAGTCTATATATAATATATATCATTACCACTATACAAACCATAATGCATACATTACAACAACCATTGCATCAGTATGTTGCAAATTATATTTATACAAGATTTTGGATAAATTAATTAAATTATTATAAATAATAATAATTTACAAATAAAACAACACAACTTTGAATGGATCAAGCCAATTGAATGTGGTAAGATAATGAAACCATTATTTGATTAGCGTACAACCACTTAAGCACAATTTACAACCATACATGCATACAAAACAGATTGAATTTGGTAAGGTAATGAAACCATTATTTGATTAAGATACAACCACTTAAGCACAACTTACAACCAATATTTGATTAAGGTACAACCACTTAAGCACAACTTACAGCCAATATTTGATTAAGGTACAACCACTTAAGCACAACTTACAACAAATATTTGATTAAGATACAACTATTTAAGCTCAACTTACAACCAAACACTTAAGCACAACTTACAACAAATATTTGATTAAGGTACAACTATTTAAGCTCAACTTACAACCAAACATGCATACAAATGTTTCAAATTAATAGTATATAAATTTGTTATAACTATAATATAATATCCGTTTTATACATAGGAAAACATTTAAATGCGTAGTCTACTAAAACTATGTTGAACTCTAGCATCTTAGATTTTAGGTTTTTCCTTTTAAATTTTTAGCTTGTAGATTTTAGAATTTTTTTAGATCACTAAATCTTTTTATTCGGCATGGTGTTTCCTCTTTATTTTCTCCGTTGTGTCTTTTTTGCGATTCATTGTGTCTTTTGTCATCGGTGGCATTATGTTATATTTTACAATCAATTGTAGTATATTTTACAATTCATTGTCTTTCTACTCATCCTAGATTTAGAAGACTGTGTAGGATAACACAACCATATCCTATGATAATGTACTTAAGATAATATGGCATGATAAGATAAAATATAATATTATATAATAGTATATGATGTGATATGATACAATATAGAGATATGTAATGTGATATAATTAAATTTTAGTTTAAGTTAGAGCTTTTATATGTGGGTCTCCATCTTTATTCTCAAATCCAAATTTTGAAAAGTTTCTCTATTTTGTTCATCGGAATCTCCATATCCATCTCTATCTTCAAAATTTAGAGTTGTATGAATAACAGTTTTCCATATATAGAGATCCATTACTCATCATACCTATAAATGAAGTGATTATCCAATAAAGATAAATATGTTAAAATAAGTGTTTATGCGTTAGATAGAGATGGTGTGATTTTCGGTTTATAATTACGCACATAACAAACATTAAGACAATAATAACTGATGTTTTTTAGATGGTTGTTCGTGAGAAAGAGACAAAAAACAAGTATGTTTCGTAAGGAAGGGAGTCCATGAAATAAGCCCCATGGAAATCCAATCAAAGTCCACGAAAGATGTAAAGTAATAAGTCCACTATTTCGCAGAATAAGACAAACACCAATGTTTGGTGAATGATTTTTTTTGTGAAATGTATAATTGGACGAAAGACCAATAGTTCGTGATATAACTTATAAGACAAAAATAGAAAGACTTTTCGTTGGATTATATGTTTTGCAAGAATTGAAAACTGTGAATAGCTGGTGAGAAGTTGCTTTTTATAAGGAGAATCTGGATCCTGACAAAGGAAAGAAGGTTTGTGCATATCCGGATACGGTTAATAACAGAATTCAAAACTTCAACTTTTCAAAATATTTTGAAGGTTATCTTTTCAACAGGGTATATTCCGGCTACTTTTCCGGCCAAACACCTCACCGGAAAAATTGGCGAAACAAGATTTTTGCAAAGATTTTAAGAAAAACCGAATTTTAACATGTCTCCATGTGTTTACACACGATTTTTGTGAAAATTTTTCGCATACAACAAGTTTTCTTAAACTATTAACTCATTTTGTTTCAAAAACTTGAAAAACCATGTTTAATGTTCAACAAACTTTCAGAAATTTATTCGAAAACACAACGCAAAACTTGGTTTTAACAAGGAAGAAAGCCGAGCCACGGCTCTGATACCACTTGTAGGTCCACTCGGAGGATCAAGTTAACCTACTTCCTTGTTACCGAAACTCACCCGCAAGTGCGGAATCCAATTGGGTATGCAACCAAGCTAAGAACACAAAATACAAGAACAAGATTCAACGTTTAAAGATAACTTGTATAGATCCAGAAGAGTTACAAAGTACAAAGTTTAACAATAAACACTCTAATTAACTCTCTCTGGTGTGCTCTATCTCTAACTGTTCCGCAAGTGACCTTTTATAGTCAAAGAACAACCCTACGAGAAGGATATTGGGCCCAATAAAGGAGGCCAACGAAGAACATGAATCCACCAAAGATTGGGATCTTTCGTCCAACCCACCAACCAACGAAGAATCATCAGGTGAAGCATGTTCTTCGTTGTTGTTTTTTTTGTTGATGTTGAAGAAATATCAAATCCACGAAATATGTCATGTTTTTCGTGGATATCAGGCCCAACAGTACAAGGATATTAGTGAGATGCAAGGCCCAATATGCATTAGTTGTTGAAATGCATGGCAGTATTCGATCAAGCATATCTAGCATGCATGGATAAGTTATTCACATGACATCATCATGGTGATGTCATGGTGATGACAGTTCGCGGCTCTTCGTGCTTCGTGTGTCGATCTCTGGGGCGCACGACGGAGGAATGTCGCGACGTCGATATTGAGCCGAACCAAACCGAGCCACATCCACACAAAACTGTATCAACAGTTCAGCAGATTTCTCGCAAATCACCATTCTCGCATTGTAAAGTCGGATAGACATTCCTAGACAATTCAAAGGCCTAATTAAGTTAATTTACGTCTTAAAAACCACTAATTATTGTCTTAATGCTTGTTTTGCACGTAATTGTAAACCGAAAATTACCGGTTGTCACACATTAGGACAATAATAACTGATGTTTTAGATTCATCTTAACCTAATTAAGCCCTTGGAAAGCCTAAGAACGTCTATTCGGCTTCACAGTACACGAATGGTGATTTGCTGGAAAATTTGCCAAACGTTTGAACTTTAACGAACTGACAGTGGATGAAATACTGACAACACCGAAAAATGAAAATTTGTACATGTATATTTTACATATATGAATTTATTTACGAATTTATTCTGCTTCCGAACGTAACAGAACACATACGTGAATGAAAAACGCCGCAGTAAAAACACATCGACATCGAAACGGGAGCACCGGACTCGTTCAGTATCTTAAAACTGATATATTTAGCTTAGTAATTGAATTTTGATATTCACGGGTTGAAATCGAATCGAAAACGGGTTTGAAACAACAACCGAAACATCTTACACGATTCTAACGCAACCGACGAACGCAAGCGTCAATTACCGACTTCCAACATAATTCTAAGTGTTTCTGACCCTAAACAAACATTTTACGACATTCCATGAATTTCGGGTGCGAAAACGGGCTTCAGAAACGTATTTGGGATGCATAAAAGACTAGGAACACCATATTGGGCTTTAGGCCTAACCCACACATACCCTAGGTGTAAATACCTACACCTACACACTTACACCTCACAAACACACAATCCACTCCCTCTCCTCACTTAACACTCTTTGCTCTGTTTCTCTAAGATGAATGATGACCGGCGGGGCCGGCCGGACGACTGCGGCGGTGTGGCGGCCATCCGGTAGGAATTTTCCCGCCAAACCCACCTCTCCCACTAATTTGGACCACCCCAACACGTTGGTGGTGGCCGTTTTCGAAGAATCAAAGCCGTTGGTGGCTTTAAATATCTAAACTTGTAATAGTGTCATAATCTATGGCCAATCAGTTTGCCCCGTACCAATCCGTTGCGGGTCGGGGTGTGACAGATACCAGTCGGACGACCCTGGATTTTGTGGATGTGATAGGTGGAGAATGAGATGTTGTAGGTTAAACAAAAATCAAAGATAAATTTAGAGAAATGTGATTTTCAACCATGGATGGCAATCTTCACCTAAACATTCGACTTCGCGTTGATATTGGGCTTTAGAAAAACAATGGATCTCTAAGAGGTTAAGAATGAGAACTTTTAAAACTAGGATAAAAGTGAATGGGTTAGAATGGAAAATTCTAAAACAAGAAGAAAAGTGAACGCGTTCAGAGTAGGTTATGTGCTTATACCTAAAAATATATGAGGTTCTTCCATACACAACTCCATTGATTATTAAACTCCAACTCTGTCACTCCACCTCCACCGTGCTAGACACAAAATTGAGAAACTCAACATAATTATTGTGCCAAGAGTAAACAAGCTATCTCATTCCCCAGTTGCCAATATCAGTTGACATGGTTATACTTTATACTATAATTGTTATTTAATTTAACCATATGGCTAAATATGCAAGTAAAAAAAGTTAGTTAATTTTGTACATTGTCTTTACCTTATTTTATAGGGGAGATACTCCCTTAGTTTTTGTTTTCTAAGCGATGTGGGACAAAAAAAATGAAGGATGTAAACCTTATCGAGCCAGCTCACGAGCCGAGCCAGGCCAAGCTCGAGCTCGGCTCATTTACAAACCGAGCCGAGCCGAGCCAAGCCGGCTCGTTTACAACCGAGCCAATTTCAAGCCGAGCTTTCTTCGAGCATTTTTCGAGCGAGCTGCGAGCCACGAGTTTTTTGAACACCCCTACTTTATAGACACGAATTCAATGGCGAGAATCAATAACGGATCTAGCATCCATGATAAGCAAATAATCGAACATATGCAATCTCAATTACGGTGGTATGCACATTCTTAATCTAGTTTTAAGAATTGTTAATGTTTACGTTATCTAAAATCGGTATCTATACCTTTGTTCTTGGAGATTAACCCATCTCGAATCGGGCCGGTCTTCTATCTTATAATATTTAAGTTTCCAACGGTTAAATCTATTAGTTACGTTTGTTAGATTTCTGGGTTCTATCATAATGCAGCGGTATCAGAGTGTTCCTTACACGGCTCTTGCCAGCAACTGAGAGAAAACGGTCATTAATTAGCAATCAATTAACTTGCCATAAGTGTGACTTATATAAGATGTAAATCAAAGCCGAACATGAAACTACCTGTGCATCAAACTCAACGGCTGAAGCATTTGTTGGTGAGTAACAAAAAATGCCACAACCGCTTTGCAGAAGTGCACAAGCTTAGTCTTATTCTTGGATGGTCAAGTGGAATTACTTCAGCATCCTCCAACCCATTTATGACCACCCCTCTGTGTGTCCTTGAATATGTAAAATCTTTCATACGTAGTCCATACCCAGAAACTTTGTTAGCTACTTGGTTTTTATCCAGCAAGATTCTTGTAAATAAGGTTGGTGTCTAATGACAATAAAACGTTCATCAGTGGATCTGATTCAAATAAATATGAGACTCCGATCCCAGGAAAGATAAATAGCACATTAATTCAGCACCGAACTCGTTTTATTGGAACAACTGGGCAATGGGCAAAAGTTTAGCTTTTGTTTGGCGAGCGATTGACGAAAAAATTCCATCAGCCGTTGCTTTAGAAAACAGAGGATTGGAGCTACAGGACACAAGCTGCAAAATTTGTGGAGAGGACAATGAAGACGCTGCGCATATTCTGATGAACTGTAATTTTGCGAAGAGGGTATGGGAAGCGGTTGAGATGTGGACAGGTTTATCGATGGTAAATACTGTTAGTAATGTGAAAGATATGCTGAAAATGATTTTAGAAAGTAACAGAAGTCGCTGTAAAAGAAAGATTCTACACGCGATCGCAATACAAACTATGTGGCTCTTGTGGAAGAATAGAAACCACAAAATCTTTTCGGGGAGAAGACGCACGGTTCAATTGATCATTGAGGAAATAAAAGATATATCCTTTCAAGGTGTGAGACAAAGATCAAAACATAGTTCCATTACAAAACAACAATGGTGGGAATTTAGTTTCAATCTGTAGGCTTTTATTATTTGTTTCTGTTTCTTTGTTTTTCCGGTTTGTTTTTGTATTTGGTTCAGCTTCTGGCTGGGTACTTTTGGTTTCAGTTTTTATGATTGAAGTTCCGTTGGCTATTCAAAAAAAAAAAATAGCACATTAATCTTTATGTTTTCTTTTAAGAAATTTGCCAACAAAAAAAAATTGCATTTATGATTATAAAAAGACTCTATGTATAGATATATCATCCACCACTCATATGTATATACGTAAGTATATACAAAAAAAAAAATATCATCCACCACACATATGTTCCCTGGTTTATATCCAAGTTTAATAGATGTGTTTTACAAAAGTACAAAAACTTAGTAATAAAATGAAAACACAAAGAAGATATCTTGGTAAATTCGTTATGCTTACAGAAACCTGACTCTTAAATATTAATTGTTCAACACTCAGTTAAACCAAGTAAGGACTAAAAACATAACTGTAACTTCAAATATTCTTTTGTACATCTCTAGAATTACCAAGGATTGGTGATTTTGCAACCCCGTCTTGCAAAGGACATTGAAGCTCTTGTTCAAGCTTTTCATATGTAATTTGCTCTTCCCATCTAATAACGTCTTTGAAACAACAGAAAAAATCATGCACCTCAAGAAGGTTGCCTATTGCATGAGAAGACAGCCTTGAGCTTGAGGGAATGATTGCTTATCGAACACACTCTCTTCGATGAGCTAAGTAAACCATCTCGGCCACTATGTGTGTCTGAATATGGAAATCCCCAGTATAATCTTCATAGATAAAATGTTGCTTACACAACTCTTGCCAGCAACTGAGAAAAAATAACTAGCAATCAATTAACTTGCTATAAGTGATGGTTCATGATCTTCATGATGGCATGGCTTTATTGGAACGGGTGATGCGATTACTTTGATGTTCTTGTAATCAGGAATTTCTTGGTCTTATATAGTTTCTTTGATGGACGACTTCCACTAGTTTGCAGACAACATACGATTTATGTAATTTATCTAATATACCTCTAACCAAGAACACATTAATAAGTTGCCACAATAGGCAAAAGTTACATCCTAGCTAATGCATGAAGCATGAAGAGAATAAATTACATTTGATATACAACACCAAATAAGATACCGATATTTGCAACTCCAAATAAATCAATTTAGCAAGAATGTGAATACAGTGAGAACGTTAGGACCAGCCACTTGTATGGTATTCAAAACACTCAGAGTAAGGGCGGCCGTTGTGGATGTTTTCGCAGCGACTGAAACAGAAGATCAGTACCACCACCAAGTGGTGTTGATATACTAGGTTTTGATCATGGTTTCCAGTGCTAAAGTTGCTTCAACAATCTGCAATGCAATAATGAATAGATTTTCAAGATGGGTCAAAACAGATTGTTTGTTTTAAACAATAAACACAAATCATACCTCGTATATTATTGTAGCAGATTTAACAAACACACACCACGCAGACCTCCATTTGTGGCTTTCCATTGAACGTCTTCTTGCTCCATCAGGTAATGCAGCTTCCATATCCAATAAATCCATCATCAGCCATGTCTTTCCTCTCGACTTCTTTGCAGAGTTGGTTGCATCTGACTCCATACAAAAACCGTATTGGGCCTCAATCAACATGGTTGCATTTGTAGCAAGACAATTACGAGAAGGAAGATTGTTCAAGCTTGTTGTAGGTCCCTCGGAGGTTGAGGTTAAACCTAATCCTTGTTATGTTTAACACACTAGCAAGTGCGGAATCCAAGCTAGAATGCAAACCGGTAGTTTATATGAGAACACAAGCCACAAAGAGAAAGGTAGACACACGAGATATCAAAGTTTTCTCTTGTATTCCAGTGGACACGGTTACAGCCCTTCACCCAACTGAAAATACGCTCTCTACAAGACTAAGTTCACTCACATCTCACACACCTTATGAAGTGAACACATTACATGAGTATATATACCCAACACAGCTCGTCTGGTCGAAGGATCAGATAGACTGATCGAAGGATCATCTATCGATCTGAAACCTATCGAAGGATCCACATATACCTCGAAGGATGATATCCTTCGAGGTCCATCAACATCCATCGAAGGTTTATCTTTCGAGCTCATCGAAGGATATAAACAATCCTTCGATGACTCATCCTTCGACACAAACACCTTACAAACCATGTTCTAACTGTTTGGCCAAGTCAAACCAGGAGGATGGTTGACTTGGTCAAACTTACATCGAACACACATAATAACAAAACTAAGACGTAACTCAGACTAGCACAAGACATCGTTTTGTATCATGACAAAATACAGACAAAGTACAGACACAAGTGCACCAACACTTGTTGAACAAACCGTCTCTCCCCACCATTGACTCACTCCTTCCAGTGAGTTGACCACTTCGTAACATTGTTTTTGCCATAGCAATATAGAATCTCTTAAGCTACCTGAGCATCCAAATCAACTCGTGCAACATTTGTGGGTGAGCTACAAAAGACGCTACAATCACTTTGCAGACAGCGAATGAGTTCAATCGTATTGCTGTCAGTAATCTTTACGGAAGTCCGCCTCGCGTTAGCAAGTAAGCAATTATATATGTTGATGCATTTTTTAGTGTCTGTAACTAGTCTTGTTTAACGATGTATTTTGAATGGTCTTTTATTAATTATCGAGTCTGTATGTTATGTTGACCAAGTCAGATATCCTCCTATCTACTTGTGTACAACTTATTTGTCTCTTTTGGTATGTAATGTATTATGAACAATGCATGTTGCATTTAAGGGTAGTTTTGTCATTACTATGTTTATATGTTGCTGATTGTTACTGTCTGATAACAGGAACAAACACAACAGTTGCAGTCCTCGACGAATCAGACCTGATTCGTCGGAACACTTCATGGCGAATCAGACCTGTGTTCAAGTTTCTGTTTCGTTTGAAGGTCATGACGAATCAGACCTTGATTCGTCATATCCTGACGAATCAGACCTTGATTCGTCATGTTTTGGGCTGTTCCAGGCCCAATATCTGGCCCATGTTCAGATTCGTCAAACATTTCTGTGTTTCGTCGACATCTGTGGCCCAGGGACTATATAAGCAACACTTTGTGTTCATTTGAACTGAGAGATAAGAAAACAGACCATAGTAACAAAACTCTGCCAAAATTTAGTCTGAACTGTGTTTGTATCAGTTGTAAAGGTTCTTATCCCGTTAATCAATCGAGTGTGTATCATTGATTAATCCGTGTTGTTTTTATTGCTATATATGTTTGATTTGGCATAGTTACGTGGATTCCGCACGCGTAACCGTGTTTACTATAAACAAGAGATTCGGTTCGTAATCGATCCTCAGATTTCGGGACCTACAAGTGGTATCAGAGCATTGGCTCTTATCCTTGTTTAAAATCAAACTTGTTCGGTTTTTATCAAGTATTTTGTGTGTGTTTTTTTCTGAAAACTTGTTCTTGAAAAAATTATATTTTCTGGAAAAATATTCATAAATCTGCTGTTTTAGTGTTGTTTGCTACTGATTTTTATCAAAAACCTAAGTTAGATTGATTGTTTATGCTTTAAACCGGGTTTTTAGTGAAAATCTAGTGTATTTTCGTGTTTCGGAAATTTATCGGTGATCGGAAAACTCATCGGAAACTTCATGTTCTTGGATGTGTTCTTGAAATATTCATAGGTGTTCTTGTTATAAACTGAACATTAGATCTGATAAGTTATTTAAAACAAGTGTTGAACTTAAAATAATATTACTTGACTTTTGTGTGTAAAAGTTGATAATTGTCACAGTCTGTTTCGTTGAAAATAAGAAGTAACATACATACTTGTGTCAGGGTTAAATATCTTTGTGTCTCTTCTTATCCTTGACTGATCAGGAGATATTTTAAATATCTAAATCCACTGACTTTTATCCAGTTTTGACGAAACACACAGCCGACGAATCACATCTGTTTCGTCGCAACACCTTTGACGAATCAAACGTCTGTTTCGCCACAACATCTTTGACGAAACAAATTCTGTTTCGCCACGAATCACAAATATCACAAGTCTGTTTCGTCGTCATTCATTCAGACGAAACAAACCTGTTTCGTGAACTCTGTTTCGTCGAAAACAGATCTGTTTTAAACAGAAGACTTATATCAGTTTGCTTACTGTTTGTTTTCAAGAAATTTGTGCAGGTACTATCATATATACATCAAATATGAGTTGTACTAGTCCATGGGATTGGAGTATGGATTCTAGACCACGTGAAGATCCGACGTCCGCAGCAGCGTGGGTGAAGAGTGTTTATGGTCAACCAACTATAAGTGCCGGACAATGGGCTTTGGCATCCAATCAGAACCAAAATATTCAAAATCTTCTGATTAGCGAGAGCGAAACGGGTAGCAACAATCGCCCGCCAAAGTTGAATCATATGAACGAGTTTCCATCATGGAAAGGTCGTTTCATTACATATGTTCAAGGTCAAAGCACTGATATGTGGAGGTGTTTCATTACTCCACGCAATGATGCTCTTGAAGTAGCAGCATCAACGGCCGAAGGTTTTACTAACATGCAGGAAAATGACAAGAAAGCTTATGAATTTGAGAAAAAGTCATTTGCTGTTCTTACTCAAGCACTTCATAAAGATATCTATCATCAGTTTTCTTATAGTAAGGACACTAAATCCTTATGGGATTGTTTGGTGACAAGAGGAGAAGGAAACGCAGCTTCCAGAAAGACACGGCATGATTTATTAAAGAAAGAGTTCGAATCGTTCCAGTTCTTGGAAAACGAAACTCTAAATGATATGACCACACGGTTTTATCATTTGATTAGTGAGATGTATGCCTATGCTGTTACTGCAAGTCAAAAGGAAGTTTGTGCACGATTTGCTGATTCTCTACCACCAAAGTGGAGTCCATACATTGAGCTTCTTAAAGATACAGGTATTCTAGATGCTGAAACTATAACTATCTATGAATTTGTACAGAAGCTGGAATATAAAAATGATGAAGAAATCCGAAAAGCAAAACGCATTGCTGCTCCTCAGAATGTTGAAATGTATAATGGTGGAGGTTTTGATCCATCAGCTAGTCTGAGGCAACCAAAGTTACAAACGGCGTTTGTATCTGATACAAACTCTTCTCCGTTTCCTCAACAAACTCAGACTTATTCTGGAGGAGGTTTTATTCCTTTTATACCTCCAGTAACTACTCAACCTCAAGCATATTCAGGAGGAGGTTTTAATCCATCACTACCAGACCCTCCACAACAACAACAAGTCCAACAACAACAACAAGCTCATTATACCAACAATCCTCCAACTCCAAATCCTAACACAGTCAAAGTTGATACATCAAACCTCTCAAATGTTAGCATTGAAGTAACAAAGGAACATATGGAACTTGTTAATACCATGGTCAGTGCTTACTGCGGTTTGGTCGCCGGTCAAATTGGAAACATCAATTTAACCAACGAAGACTATCTACAAATTAACCGTGATGAAATGGAGTTGATGGACATAAAGTGGGCATTCGCAAGTGCTGTTAGAAGGGCGAAGGACTTTATGGTTCGAACAGGAAGAAGTTCTTTGGAAAGCAAACAAGATACAAAGTACGGTTTTGATAAAGAAGCAGTTACATGCTTCAATTGTGGGGAAAAGGGTCACTTCAAACGTGAGTGCACTCGACCAAGCAGACAAGGCAATCAGAACCCATTCCGTAATCAGACGAGTACTTCAAATGCTAATCAAGACAATCGTGGAAAAGGGATAGTGGCTGTAACCAACACCACTAACCAGAATCAGTCTGGACCATCAAATGAAAGTCGTGCATTAACAGTACAAGCTGATGAAGGGTTTAATTGGTCTTTACAACTTGGGGAAAATGATCAAGGTAAAGGAGGAACGGCGTGTTATGCTAAAATTATCAATCACATCAAGCACGTTCATAAGGAAGAATTTTCTGATAGTGACGACAGTTCTGGTCATACTGGGAGTTCTGATGAAGAAAGTTCTACTTCGAGTTCTGAATCTGATGTGAGCAAAGAAGCAAGTTCTAATCTTGATAACTTATTGAATGAAGCAGAAGATTTGAAATGTCAGAAATCAGTTCTGATCAAGAAGGCTGAGGTAGTATCTAAAGAAATGGAGAAATTCTTTTCTGAAGACGGATCTTTCTCTTATCAGACTGCCTTTATGGCAAATGTCTCAGATTCTACAAGTCAGGTAAAATCTGAAATTCTTATCAACTGTAGAGATTGTGAGTATATGAAAAGTGAATTTGATAGAATAAAGCTTCACTGTGATTCGATTCATATTCACAATCAGAATTTAGTTGTTGAAATGGCTAAATGCAAAGAATCGAATATGGCTTTGATTCGAAACGAAAAAGAATTTAAATCTATGATTGAAATTCAAAAGAAAAATGTTTCCGAAGTGACAAAAACTGTTTATCATAAACAAGTTAGTATAAATGAATACATTAACATTGTTGAGGAAACTAAAAAGGAACTAGCCATTGCCAGATGTGAGCATGATGCAATCAAGCAAAAATTGGAGAGTTACTCTAACTCCCGATTTGTGCTCGATCACATTATTGATGTTCAACAACTAAAGGGAAACAAGAAAGGTGTTGGGTATAAGAAGTGTCCGCCCCCTTTGAGACATGATTATACTTATATGCCTGATGAAGAAGAAATGCCACGGTTTGAATCCAGTGTGCCTCTTAATTATGAGGAAGTAACTACTGGCCTAGGGTTCAAATCGGACAATTCTCCAAGTACAAATTCTGAGCAAAAAGAGTCAACATCTACGAAACAAGGTCCTCCAACCATTGAGGACTATGAGTCGTCGGATGATGAATCTGAATCAGAAGTGAGTAAACAGGATAAATCACTTGACAAACTTAAAGGAGTAGAAGTTCCAATTGAGAATCATATACTGTGTGATCCTCCTACTCCTGCTGTTAAATCTGTTGTTCAACAAGTGATAAATCCTGTGTCTACTGTTAAAAGTAATACTGTGTTGTACACTTTGGTTGGTGATCCTAAAATCTATTCAGATCACGATTTCCCAATTAAGAATGTCAATCCATCTTCGATTGATCAAGTTTTTGAAAATAATACAAACAAGTTTTTGGGACAGACAATTCCAAAAGCTGAAATCAAGAAACAATTTGGAAATCAAAAATCACCTTCAAAGCAACAACCTATTGCTTCTAATGGTAAACAATCAGATCAACGAGCTAAAGTGTCAAATGTTTCTAAATCAAAATTTGAAACAAAAGGAGCTCGTTATCAGAAGAAAAACAACAATGTCAAATTTGTGGAATCGAGGGGTACAGATAAAATTGAGACTTTTGCTAACAAGTCAAACACTGATTTTGTACAAGTCAAAATTTTAAAACGTGATAGTCAAAACAATTACACTCAACATTCAAACGGGTGTGATGAAAAAGCTAGTACCTCGGGTTATACAAATTCGACATCTGATCGTCGATCCAGTTCTTCTAAGTTTGTTGAAAGGAGAACGTGTTTTAAATGTGGAGAGTTTGGGCACATAATCAAAGATTGTGCTAACACTCCGAAAGCGAAATTTGTTGAAAGAGCATCACCTGAATCGATTCACCCTAAATGTCGTCCTGTTTCACCTAAACATGATAAAAGAACTATTAAAGAACAGGAATCGAAACAACGACATCAAAATGTGAAGAAAATAGAAAAGGCTTTAAAACCTAAGGTCAATTCTGTTCCAAGGGAACCAAGTTCACCTGTAAAATCAGAAATTTCAAAATTTGTTTACAAAACTCAATCTGGTAAACAAAAACAAACTTGGAAACCTAGGAAGAGTGGAGGTTCAGGGGGAGCTGTTTGTTTGGAAAACCATCAACAAATCGAGATCACTATTCGTGATGCTCAGGGACGACCCAAGACCACTTTGGCTTGGGTCCCCATCCTTAACTAATCATTGGATGATATGTGCAGGATGTTCCAGGAGGAATTATCAATAGTCATTGGATTGTTGATAGTGGGGCATCCAGGCACATGACGGGCGATTTACGGCTTCTATATGATGTGAGAAACATTAAAGGAGGCTATGTCGCTTTCGCTGGAGACAAAGGCGGTTACATCACTGGAGAGGGAATGATTTCCAATGGTGCGGTATGTTTCGATAAGATCAATTATGTTCGTCAAATTGATCATAATCTTCTCAGTGTGTCGCAAATCTGCGATAAAAAGTTCACCGTGCATTTTGATGATGCCGGTTGTTATGTGCTTAAACCTGGTTTCAAAATTCCTGATGAATGGATTCTCTTATCGGCTCCAAGAATCAATGATCTTTATGTTCTTGATATGAGTCAAGCGATTACGACTTCTGTACAAGTCACATGTTTTGTCTCAAAAGCCACGGAGAAGGAGTCTATATCTTGGCACAGAAGAATGGGACACATTCACTTGAGAAAAATGAACCATTTGGTAAACAAAAATCTTGTGAATGGCGTACCCGTGAGAAGTTTTCATCTACAAGATATCTGTGTTTCGTGCCAGAAAGGGAAACAAACAAAGAAGTCTCACCCTTTGAAGAAAATCAACACTGTTGGCATGCCTCTCGAACGTCTTCATATGAACCTCTTTGGACCTATGAGACACAAATCAACGTTCGGAGATGTGTATTGTTTAGTAGTTACTGATGACTACTCTAGATTTTCTTGGGTAGCTTTTATGGCACACAAGAGTGATACTCCTCAAATCCTCAAGGATCTTCTTACAATGTTGGAAAATCTCTACTCGTTGAAAGTTAAGAGGATCAGAAGCGACAATGGAACTGAATTCAAAAACCGGATTATGGACGAGTTCTGTACTTCTAAAGGCATTCTTCATGAATACAGTTCTCCTTACACTCCACAACAAAATGGTGTCGCGGAGAGGAAGAATCGGACGATAATTGAAACTGCAAGAACGATGCTGGTAGAGTCGGCGTTTCCTGTTCAGTTCTGGGCAGAGGCTGTGTCGACTGCTTGCTACACATTAAACCGAGTTCTTACGGTTAAGAGACATGGCAAGACTTGTTTCGAACTTCTACAGAAAAGGAAACCAGATCTTTCAATTCTAGAACCTTTTGGTGGTCCATGCACTATGATTGATCCGGATGGAAAGTTTGGCGCGAAAGCTATTGAGGGTTTCTTCCTTGGATATGCTACTCCAAATTTTCGTGTTTGGAATCTGACTACCAAAAAGATTGAACTATGGAGTGAAG
The DNA here is from genome assembly GCA_030545235.1 of Helianthus tuberosus. Classification (NCBI taxonomy): domain Eukaryota; kingdom Viridiplantae; phylum Streptophyta; class Magnoliopsida; order Asterales; family Asteraceae; genus Helianthus; species Helianthus tuberosus. The sequence goes on from CM060403.1 coordinate 122,915,565, forward strand.
TACGGGTTCAGAGATATACAGATCCTGTTAAAGCTCCAGGTGATCCTTGGATGTTCGATTATGATGGGCTATTCGACTCCTTTGACCTGCCAATTTTTTATGAAGATTCCGCAGCTGCTAGAATGATATTTGATAGTGACAATGCTGCTGAGTCGTCATTAGTTAGACCTGTTGTTGTTAACTCACAAAGTTCTAATTCGTCTAACAACACGGTTCAAAATGAGGAAGTTGAGAATGCTACTGAATACAATGAGTCATCAGAAGAAGATGAAGAAAATTTGGATGCGACTGAAGGCACTAAATCTCCAGTTGTTCCAGTTCAGGGTATTTCTGTTGATACTCCTCATGTGCAAGTCGATGATACTGCTGAAGGAAATGCATCCACTTCTACGCATATTCCAGGTGTAGAGTTGGTTGTTGATCTTAATATTAACAATTTGGGTGTTAATGCTCGTGTTCCTGAAAATCCTGAAATGAGGATACACGATACCCATCCACAGCAGAATATTATAGGAGATGTCCAACAAGGTGTGCAGACACGTAATCAGCTGAGAAACAACTAGAGTGCTGGTTTGTATTCAGCTATTAGAGAATCTGGTCTTCAAAATGATTGGTCTTTCGCGTGTTACGTTTCACAAGAAGAACCAAAATCTTATAGGGAAGCTTTAAAAGATAATTCATGGGTTGAAGCCATGCAGGACGAACTGCAGCAATTTCAAAAGCTTGGTGTTTGGAAGCTTGTTGAAAAACCGGAGAATTACAAGAAAATTGGAACACGATGGGTTTTTAAATGCAAGAAAGATGATCGTGGAGTTGTTATTCGCAACAAAGCGAGACTGGTTGTTCAGGGCTTTCGTCAGATTGAAGGCATTGATTACAATGAAGTTTATGCACCTGTTGCACGTCTGGAAGCTATTCGAATCTTCTTAGCTTATGCTTCTTTCAAAGGATTCAAAGTTTACCAGATGGACGTTAAAAGTGCTTTTCTTCATGGTATTGTTCAAGAAGAGGTGCATGTCGAACAACCTCCAGGTTTTGAAGATCCTATTCACCCTGATCGGGTTTGGTTGCTCAACAAAGCTCTTTATGGTCTACATCAAGCACCTAGGGCTTGGTACGCAACCTTATCAAACTATCTTCTGGAGAATGGATTTAGACGAGGTCTTATTGATTGCACACTCTTTATCAAAGAACAGGATGAAGATCTTCTGCTGGTGCAGGTATATGTTGATGATATAATATTTGGGTCTACTAATGATTCTTTGTGCAGGCAATTCGAACGTGTTATGCAAGAAAAATTCGAAATGAGCGCTATGGGAGAGATGAATTTCTTTTTGGGCCTTCAAGTTCAACAAACAGAGTCTGGGATATTCATCCATCAGACTAAATATGTTGGTGACATTTTGAGCCGATTCCAAATGTCAGATGCAACGCCCATTGGTACCCCACTTCCGCAGAATCACGGGATTACTCCGGATTTGAAGGGAGAAAGCATCAACTCCTCGTACTATCGTGCCATAATCGGATCTCTCATGTATCTTACCGCTTCGAGGCCTGATATCATGTACCCAACATGCTTACTCGCAAGATATCAAGCAAACCCGAAGGCCTCTCATCTGTCAGCTGTCAAAAGGATTCTACGCTATTTGAAGGGATGCCCAGACTTAGGTCTTTGGTACCCTAGGGATGATAGTTTTGAATTAATTGCATACAGTGATTCTGATTTCGGTGGTTGCAAAATCGATGGCAAATCAACAACAGCAGGATGTCAGTTCCTAGGAAATCGACTCGTCACGTGGCAGTGCAAGAAGCAAACGTGTGTTGCTACATCAACATGTGAAGCAGAATATATTGCTGCCTCTAGTTGTTGTTCTCAAGTTCTTTGGATACAACAACAAATGCGCGACTACGGTTTAGAATTCCTATCTACTCGTATTTTTGTTGATAATAATGCTGCCTTGCAAATCACTAGAAATCCTGTGCAACATTCTAAGACTAAACACATCGACATTAAATATCACTTTATTCGTGATTGTTTTGATAAGAGGTTAATCGATGTCGTTCATGTCCCCACTGATCACCAACGTGCCGACCTGTTTACAAAAGCTTTTGATAAATCACGTTTTGATTATCTACTTTTGGTCAATGGTATTAAGGTGATACCCGAGTAAACTTCTTTGGCTGATCGTTTTTGTAAATATTTTCTTTATAAACTTTGAAAATTCAAAAAGATTTTAGTTTTCGTAAACTTTGCGAATTTTAGGGGGAGATGTCAAGAAAATACAAAAACATTGCAAAAGTTCAAAATCCAAAAAGATGTCTTTACTTTCTGTCGTTTCGTTTGAAAAAAAAAAAAAAAAAAAAAAAAAAAAAAAAAAAAATTCAAAAACAATAGAAAAACCAAAAATGAGTTTCTTGGATAAAGGAAAATGATGAAATTACAAACTGGTGTGGTCGGTCAATGTGCTCAAAATGCAAAATAAAAAGAAAAATGATAAGTATCTCTACTAACGATGTATCGGTAGGCTCACAATCAGACTAAAATGTGCAGGATGATACAAACCTAACAGACTTCAAATCAGGTGGGAACCATTCATTGGCATATGGTCTTAGTACCGAAATCTCGTTTGAGAGATTGCCGAGATCTGAAATATTCGGTCTTTATGCTGCTTATCATCTGGGTATCATGGTTGTATCAAACCGTAAAAATAACGGAGACGAAGTCTAAGATCTTCCATGATACTATACATACGTGTACATATTGCATTCGACCTCAATAAGTGATCAACAATCACATGTCCAAACAAAATAAGTGATAAATTATCACAGATTCTTTGCGGGAGTCAAGTTCGTCTCTCTGCTGTATGAAAGTACTGACCTGTTCACGGACTTGCTCTTGTGCCCTCATGCATTCGAAAATCAAGTTCCTCATCAATAAGTGATTCTATCACATAGGGCTTGTTTTCAATCAAAATAAGTGAGTCTCTCACATTTTTATACGGTCAAACAGATGATAAACGGTATACTCACCGGTAAGATGAATTCTCGTGCATGCCTTGATACGGGAATGTGTCGTGAGTGGATTTACATCGACTTGTAAGTATAATCCTTACCGTTAATCGTATCTCTTAAATTATGATTATGTCTGATCAGTTTGAGCTTATGTGGACCACAATACCGATAATCGAGGTAGTATACTTATCCAGAGCTTTAAACAGAATCAAAATCATGTTGACTAAGACCGTAAGCTGGTATGATTCCTTGTCCTTGAGATTTGCAAAAAGATTGCACTTGTACAGTTGTTTAGTGTTTTTTTTTTTTAACAGTTTTCCGCATTTTCATTTAGTTTACCGTACTTTAAATTTGTTTTTAGTATATTTGTGTAAAGTTCGTTTTTGATTAAGCCGAAGTTGTTGCTTGGTGTTTTCTACCGGAAGCCTGAAACCTTCTTCATAAAAACGTTCTTGCAACTGAATGGAATTGTGTCTGCAAAATATTTCCAGCCTGTGTTACTGTTTTAACTGCAAAATATTTCCAGCCTGGGTGTTGCTGTTTTGAAAAATCTGTTGGTGAAACAGACCTGTCAACGAATCACAAGTGTCGACGAATCTACATAGTCGACGAATCAGACCAGTCGGCGAATCAAATCTGATTCGTCATAACAGACGACGAATCACAGGAGCCCAATTCTGTTTCATCATGGGCTAAAAGTTTAGGCCCAAGTTCAAGCCCAAGTTCTGTTTCGTCAGGCCCATTTCTGTTTCGTCGAATCCTCTGATTCGTCGAGACAAGGCGGTGTATAAAAAGATCTCACTTGTTCACTTTTTCAAAACAACAGTTATCTTCTTCTTCACTCAACAAAAACACCAAACCTACGGTTACTCTCACAAATCGTTCAAAACATCAGTTTTTAGTCAAAATTTTACAAAATTCAAAGGTAGAAACATGTTCTGATTCTCATTCCGAACATCTTGAACCGTCGGGTTTTTCATCTGAAAACCTTTAGAAACTCCTTTGAAACCGTTGTTTTCTTTGATTAAATATGTGTTGTTGATGCATGTTGTTGTGTTTTACTTCTAATCTGATAGATTTAGGTTTATCATTGTTTGATTTGCTTTGATTTGGATATGGGTTTTTATCATAAAAACAGGGGTTTGTTTTTGAAAATGGTTTACCTGTTTTTACAAAGGTTTTTGTTCGGAAAAACATTTATGGGTGTTTATAGATGGGTTGGGTAAACAAAGATGATTGAATGTGTTTATGATCATATCTGATGTGTGTTTAAACCCATTATGGCGAAACTGAACAAAACCCCCAAATTGACGAATCTGATTTAACCCTAATTTTGGCGAATCAAAACACATACGACGAATCAGACGACGAATCAAACATGACGAATCAGAATGGAACGAATTAGACTCGACGAATCAAAAAGTCGACGAATCAAACCAGTCAAATGGTCAACTCTCTGTTTCGTCGTTCAATGTTTTGTTTCGTCGTTGAACCTCTGTTTCGTCGTCAATGCCTTAGCAGTTTTCTGATGTTGCTGTTGGTTCACAGTAGACATGTTTATATCAGTTATCTGTTATGTGAATACATGAAAGTGTATTCATACATGTCTAAATGCTATGTTATGTAAATTGTGACTTATTCTGGACATTTTCATGTACAGATGGCTCCTAAAGCACAGCAAGAAAAGGGAAAACGCAAGAAGGCGATCAAGAAAGAAAACAAAACCGAAGAAGAGATTATGTCAGAGAAACGCCATAATCAAGTTGCATTTTTGGATCCGGAAGACAAGCTCGTTGAATTTAAAGATATGACGAAGTGGATCAGGGAGTCACGCATCAATTATGCTGTTACATATTCGACACCCGTCTACAAATCTCTCATTAAAGCGTTCTGGGATTCTGCAAACGTTGTTCAAATCGATGGAAAGGATATTATCAGAGGTCGTGTTAATGATCAGTATGTCGTTGTTACTCCGGAGATATTGAATGAAGTTCTTCAATTACAAGATCAAACGAATGCACCTTATTCAATACCAATCATGTGTTCGAGAGGCTGTTTACTAAGGATGAAATGCAAAGGAGATCTTTTCGTCAAACAGATCAACAAAGGTGATCTTCCATTAAGATACAAGTTTTTATTACATGTGCTTATTCAGTGTCTCAGCAATAGACGATCTGGATATGATATGGCGGGAGATGATCTTGTTGGGTTCATGGTTGCTTTAGTGTTAAACAAACCGTTTAGCATCTCGAAGTACATTTTTAGCAACATGAAAGAGAACATGACAAGGACTGGTAGTAGAACCACAGGGAACAAGTTTTGGATGTATCCACGGTTTCTACAAATGATAATGAATGTTCAGCATCCAGACCTTCCGAAAGCTGAAAATGATCTGTTGAGAATAGAGGCAATGAATTTAAACTCCTTACGACTAATCAAGACTATGGCTGCCAAAAGATACACAGAAAGTGTTCCTCCAAGGAAACTTTTTGGAGCTCTAGTGAATCCTGATTATGTTGCTCCGGCAAATGACAAATGGCGTCATGAAGACAGCGAATCAGACAATGAAGAACCTGAGTTGGAAAGGTTAAGGATAGAAAAATTTGGTCCTGACCCAGTTGATTCAGATGAATCTGGTAGTGATGATGATGAAAGTGGTGGAGATAGTGATGCAGGTGATGCAGGTGATGCAGGTGCTGTTAGTGCTGCTGTTGGAACATCAAGCAAGGGTGCTGTTTCTGGTACATCAGATAGTAGTTCATCAGCAAGTGGTGATGATGGAACTGATTCGAGTTCTAGTGATCATATCGTTGAACCTGGTTATGAAAAGTATATTGATATACGTGGAGTAACAAGGTACAGAAAGATTAGAACAGAGGATGATCCAGAGTATGTTCCAGAAGATCCTGAAGGTGAAAGGAGAACAAAAAGAAGAGCAGAGAAAGCTGTTGAAGTACAAAAGAAGAAGTCTAGGAGATATCTGAGTACTTATTCTCGGAAATCTGGGCCTCAGGAGTCTTCGTCCATTCCTCAGGAACCTGTACAATCTATTCCTCAGGAGCATGTGCAAGAAATTCCTACTGTAGTTACTTCAGCTACAGAACCTCCAGTTGCTCCAGTTGTTACACCAGCTACTGCTACTCCATCTGTTGGTCCTCAGGAAGTTCCTATAAGATCTATGGCTTCAGCAATCAGGGCAACTACTTCTGAAATCAGTGTTGAACGTCACAGGACATTTGCTGGATTTTCTCAAGATGAAAAGATCAAATATCTGTTTTCTACACTTGAAGCGGCTGCTGATCGTCTTCAAAGGCAATCTCATTTTGGAAATCTCACGAAGCATGACCAACTTAAACAATCTGTGGAAATCAACAAATTGAAGTCAATGGTTGGTAATCAGCAAACAGTTATAGAGCGACAACAAAGTGAAATTGATGCGCTTAAAGCTGAAAATGCTCGCTTGAAGGCTATTGATGAAGAGAAAGAGAGACGGCTTGTTATTCTGTGGGACTATCACTGTAAACAACAAGAGGTTCTAAAGAAAAAGGATGATGATACGGAAGATCAAGGAAATCCTGATACCTCCGGAACATCACAGAAACAGCCAACCACACTTTCTTCTGAAGTTGTTGAAGTTCAACCTACCGTTGTCGAATCATCTCAAGGAACATCTACTGGAAAAGTACAACAGATAGAAGGTACTTCTTCTATATTTAGCAGTGCTGATATTGCTCTACAAGCTGTTCATCCATTTACAGGAGAATTACTTGAAGAAGGGGAGTTGATAGAAGATCTTTCTCCGGAGCAATTAAGTATTTTACAGTCTATGAGAGAAGTAGATGATGCTGAAATAGACAAAATGTCTACTGAGACTGATACAACGAATGTTGAAGAGATTGATGAAATTGTGATTGAAGGTGACGCACCAAAGTCAACCTATGTCAGAGAAGATGGTACTGAATTTGCATCATTTGATGAAAATTGGATGAAAGAAAACATTGATGACATAGACGAGCACTTGAAGAATCGGAATTCATCTGAAAAAGACACAAATGCTTTTGCTGAATGGAGACAACAGTTTTTATCTAAAGTGTCCAAGCCGTTACCTGAAAAAGCTCAAGTAGACTATCTGCAATTTGAAAAGAAGCCAAGTGGAAGGATTCTTTGCTGGATGTATGTTCAAGATATTCACTGCGTTGCTATTAAACGTGAATATGGAATTCTGTATTTCAATTCATTACTGAGCATTCTTTCCTTACCATTTTATGATGTCTCTGCGTTGACAAGGCTTCAGCTTCTAAATCGTGAAAAATACGATGGCGCTACTTTATTTGAGCGTCTGGTGAAAGTAAACAAGAAATCAGGGTGGAAGGATGAATCCTATAAGCCACAGTTTCCTGTTTATAAACCGATCAAGTTTACTCTTGATCCGGACACCAACACTTGCAGATATAAACTTGTTTATCAGCCACCGAGGGTAGTAGATAAAATCCCATTGATGCCAATGAAGCAGGATTTTCTGGAAGACATGGCATTGTGGTGCTACGACTCGGATACTCATGAAGCTGTTATCGTGTTTAGAGATGGTCGTGCTAACTACAGAATGTTGGATCCGATGTGGATCGTCAACATGTCTGAAGCTGATATTGGAAGATTATATCGTCATGATATTTTCTATGAAGACCAAGATGCACGCCAAGCGTTAAAGTTTCAGAGAGTAGCATGTTTTTGCTACTACAGGGGTATTCATTCGGGCAGTACGTGGTCCGAACAACACTGAAGGAAGAGTAGAAGACCAAAGACGAGTAACAGACAAGGGGGAGTTTGTTGATGCATTTTTTAGTGTCTGTAACTAGTCTTGTTTAACGATGTATTTTGAATGGTCTTTTATTAATTATCGAGTCTGTATGTTATGTTGACCAAGTCAGATATCCTCCTATCTACTTGTGTACAACTTATTTGTCTCTTTTGGTATGTAATGTATTATGAACAATGCATGTTGCATTTAAGGGTAGTTTTGTCATTACTATGTTTATATGTTGCTGATTGTTACTGTCTGATAACAGGAACAAACACAACAGTTGCAGTCCTCGACGAATCAGACCTGATTCGTCGGAACACTTCATGGCGAATCAGACCTGTGTTCAAGTTTCTGTTTCGTTTGAAGGTCATGACGAATCAGACCTTGATTCGTCATATCCTGACGAATCAGACCTTGATTCGTCATGTTTTGGGCTGTTCCAGGCCCAATATCTGGCCCATGTTCAGATTCGTCAAACATTTCTGTGTTTCGTCGACATCTGTGGCCCAGGGACTATATAAGCAACACTTTGTGTTCATTTGAACTGAGAGATAAGAAAACAGACCATAGTAACAAAACTCTGCCAAAATTTAGTCTGAACTGTGTTTGTATCAGTTGTAAAGGTTCTTATCCCGTTAATCAATCGAGTGTGTATCATTGATTAATCCGTGTTGTTTTTATTGCTATATATGTTTGATTTGGCATAGTTACGTGGATTCCGCACGCGTAACCGTGTTTACTATAAACAAGAGATTCGGTTCGTAATCGATCCTCAGATTTCGGGACCTACAATATATTTCCAAAGCTGGTCTACCTGACTTTTACTTACTAGCTAATTTTGACCCCTAATTTTGAGTTTACGACCGAAGCTGGTCTACCTGACTTTTACTTACTAGCTCGGGAAACAGTTTACTGTGGACCATTGAGCACAGTGTCTTGGACGAGCTAAGTAAACCATCTCGGCCACTATGTGTGTTTGAATATGGAAATCCCCAGTATAATCTTCTAAGTATAATGTTCCTTACACGGCTCTTGCCTGAGAAAAAACGGACATTAACTAGCAATCAATTAACTTGCCAATTAACTTGCTACAAGTGCGACTCAATAACATGTAAATCAACGCCAAACATGAAACTACCTGTGCATCCAACTCAACGGCTGAAGCATTTGTAGGTGAGCAACACAAAGTGCCACAACCACTTTGCAGACAGTGCATGAGCTTAGTCTTATTCTTGGATGGTCAATTGGAATTACTTTAGCAACCTCCAACCCATCTATGACCATTCCTCAATGTGTCCTTAAATATGTAAATCCCCAGTGTAATCTTCATACGCAGCCGTTACCCATAAGCTTTTTTAGCTACTTAGTGTTGATCCAGAAGATTCTTCTGAATAAGGTTGGTGTCTAATGACTTGTCAAGTAGAAACCTGAGCAAGAAAAATTCTGCATAAAAACAATGAAACGTTCTTCAGTGGATCTGATTCAAATAAATATTTCATACTCCGATCCCAGGAAAGATAAATAGCACATCAATCTTTATGTTTTCTTTTAAGAAATTTGCCAACAAAGAAAGATTGCATTTATGATTATACAGATTCAATGTATAGATATCTCATCGACCACTCACAAGTATATACAAAGAAATATCACCCACCACTCAAATGTTCCCTGGCTTACATCCTTAATAGATGTGTTTTACAATAGTAGAAAACTTGAGTTAAGAAAAAATGATAACACAATTAAGATGTTATGGTAAATTCGTTATGCTTACATAGATTATTATAGTAATTAGATAGTATAGCTTCTTTTCTACAGAAACCAGACTCTTAATTGTTAACAATACAACGCTCAGTTAAATCAAGTAAGCACTAAAAACATAACTGTAACTTCAAATAAATTTTTTGTACATCTCCAGATCCTTTTGTTCTCTAGATAAACATTCAAATCCGCAAATAAACCCTTTCAAGATCAGAAGGAACCAGAAAACGAAACAAACATGTAATTACCTTAAACTAACGTTATGGCACGCAAAGGAGAGTCGTGTTTTCCAGAACGATTCGCCGGAAATGAAGTCAACATCTTGAAAGCGGTGTGGTATTTCGGATGGTTGGTCGAGTTGAGAGGGGGAGATGACAGGAGTATGTTCGTGCAGCTAGGGTTTCTAATGTGCTACACGGCGCTATATATGTATTCGACAGAAGGTAACACGTATATATAGAGTGATGAATAATTCCAAGGAAAATAAACACGATACCAATAAAAAAAATTGAAATAAAATGAATGAGTGAAAAAAGTGAAGGAAGATAATGAAATATTCTTTATAAAACTAAATAAAATTGAAATAAAATGATAGAGTGAATAAAGTGGAGGAAAATAAAAACAACACTAATAAAATATCGTTAAATATTATTTATAAAAATAAATAAAATATCATTAAATATTATTTATAAAAATAAAAACAATGACTAAATAAAATGAATTTTAATATAGTTCTTTCTTATATAATTTACTACAACTATAATATAATATTTATCTATTATATATGTTTAATATAATTTGCTATAACTATAATATAATATCTGTTTTATACATAGGAAAACGTTTAAATGCGTAGTCTCCTAAAACTATGTTGAACTCTAGCATCTTAGATTTTAGGTTTTTCCTTTTAAATTTTAGCTTGTAGATTTTAGAACTTTTGTTAAATCACTATATCTTTTTATTCAGCATCGTGTTTCTTCTTTATTTTGCCGTTGTGGTTTTTTTTTTTTTTTTTTTTGCGATTCATTGTGTCTTTTGTCATCAGCGGCATTATGTTATATTTTACAATCAATTGTAGTTTATTTTGCAATTCATTGTCTTTCTACTCATCCTAGATTTAGAAGACTGTGTAGGATAACACAACCATATCCTATGATAGTGTACTTAATATAGTACGGCATGATAAGATACAATATTATATTATATAATAGTATATGATGTGATATGATACAACATAGAGATATGTAATGTGATATAATTAAATTTTAGTTTAAGTAAGAGTTGTTGGTGCAGCTTTTGTGTCCGATGTTGTTCGAATAGATTAGTTTTATTTTATGTTGATTATGTAATAGTTAGTGAAACGGTCAAACGAACGTGTATTGACCCGCTCGTTTGAAGTGGTCAAACGAGAGGGTTATTTGTTTGACCGTGTGTGTTTGCAAGATAAGTGGGTGTGGCTATAAATACCACCCCTTTGGTTCATTTGTGATACGTGGTCGAAAACCGGTGATCATAATTGCTTAATTTGACGTTTTTACACAAGTTTTAATTTCGAATAGCCTACTTTTGATTAGATATGTATTTTGCAGGTCTAGCGGAGTTAAAGGAGCTTTTCGGGAGCTTTACGGGTCACCCGGGATGAAAAACGAGCCACCGGGACGCGAAACGGGTCAACCGGACTCATGATATTGGAAAATGGAGAGTGGGTTTCCTGGGCACCCTCGCCGACGCCCATATGGGCCGTCGCCGACGCCCTCTACAAACTGTCGTCGTCCAAAGTACACCATAGACAGCAAAGTAAGCCGTCGACCACGTTGAGAGTTTGGAAGACCCGTCGCCGACGCCCAAAGGGCCAGTCGACGACGCCACTTAAAAAGTTGGATCGCGAAATTTGAGTTTCTTTGTTAGTTGAACGAATCAAAACATCCTTGGACCATTCAATTCGGCAGTTACTCATTATTTTGAGTTTGAACTTGGATCTTGGAGCCTATTCTCATGATCATCTCATATCCAATCAATCCATTCCACCGTTCCATCATTCATAATCAACCGAATCAAAACCCTAGTTCATCCATTTTCTCCATCCTCTCATCACCATCACCTACCACAACCCTAATCACGATCGTTCACTATCTCCAAGCATCAAGATGAACAAGAACAAGTTTCCAACATCCGGTGATCACGTCTGTTCGATCATGCGCGGCTAATTCCTTGGAGTTTCACCCCGGTGTAAACTTTTGTAAGATTTAGGTTTTACTACGTGTTGATTTTTGGTTTGTGACAACTTGAATTACATTTGAAGCTTTAGACAATTGTCCTACGTTTGTATTGCATTTATGAATTGTCGAATGAATGATTAAATTTGACTTTGTGAAACGAATACACGTATTTATGCTTTGTCTCTTGATAGGATTTGTTAGTCCAAGGTAACGAAGTGCATCACGGTCCGTTATCTATGACGTTGATAGTGATTGGCACCTAAGCTTTGTGATTATTGACCCGATAATGAATTAATTCGAGTAAATCAAATTAAAACACATAGTAATCCTGGGTATTGCATTTGTTGAGACCGGGTGTGAACCTTGTTACTCCATATTATTTTATTAATCAAGTTTTCTTGCAAATTGTTAATCATTAGTAGTTATCAATCCAATCATTTTAGTAATTTTATTCAACATCTTTTTAACAAACAAAAACTACAAAAACAACTTAGCAAGCTTCATAAAAGTGACAACTTCTACAAATCATTCAAAGTCCATTCGCAAACCACATACTCTTCGTGGTTCGACCCCTTACTACCACTAGCTATCATTAAGGGTAATTAGGGTTTATAAATCTTATCTTTGACCAGAGCGCGACACTCCGATCAAATTTTGGCACAGTTGTCGGGGAGTGCGTGCGCTTTGTGTTTGGATTATTGTTTGAATTTCGTGATTAACTGTTTAATTTGCATAGTTTCTTTTTTTTTTGTACTTTGTTTTTTCCTTGTTACGCGGGTTGTGTTACTTGTGCAGATTACAGGTAGTGCATGCATACAAGGAACTCCGGGAGGACTTCACCATTAGTCTACGAACCGGAAATTGAAAGAGTTGCAAGAAGAAACCTAGCAAGCCGGTTAGAAGCAACCCTTGTTTCTAACCAAGTCTCCCAAACACCACAATTCACACCATCCATTGAAACCGATTCAATGGCGAACCAAAATTTAAACCAAAACCTTAATCAAAACCAAAATCCTAACCAATTCCAATACCGAGGCAATCTTCGCCCAGCTCAAAACGTCCAATCTATACCTCAAGATCCAACGTTTGGTGGTGACAACTCTAGACCACCTACCTCACCTTTTCGAAACCAAAATCCCAACAACACCCAAAGAACACCCCAACAACAAAACCTTCACCGACATAACTCCTTACCCACTAACCTTGATAACCGGAATGTTAATTCCGATCGAAGAGGCAACCGAGATCATGGCAATCCCGCGAACCAAGGCCCGTTCTTTAACATAGACGATTTGAGAAACGCTATCCCCGATGATGAGCCGTTTAGTGTTCCCGGTTACCAATCACCAGAACATGTGAGTACTCACTCGGAATACTCGGATGATGGGGGTAATTATGATGAACGGGTAGATGATGATGGTTGGGGGTATGTGAACCGGGGGAATGTCTACAACGCTAGAGGGTTCGACGACGATGAATTTGGCTATCAAAATGCCAATTTTATGGGGAATGACAATTATGGGTATGGGAATATGAGAAACGACGGTTACGAAAACAACCGAAACCCACGAAACAACAATCAAAGGAACCGGAATGATGGGTTCTACAACAACAATAATAATGTGAACCATAATCGGATTCCTCGTTATGTGGGAGGGGGTAATCAAGGTGGAAACCAAGGTGGTAATAGAGGAGGTGATCGAAGGGATAATCGAAGACCCGTTGATCAAGAAGTTCACGGCCCACGTCGTCGTCAACAACCTCCAAGGGGAGTAAATGACCGTTTTAGGCCGGTGGTCACCAACAATGACTCACCAATCGTATGCGAGAGAAGAATGTTCGACTGCAAGCCCCTTTACATCAATATTCTTCCCCACTTCAATGGGAGGTCTAACGATGAACCATACACTCATTTAGCGGAGTTTTCAGCCATATGTAGCACTATTGGGGGGCATGATTTCGCATTGGAAGAGGTCAAACTCCGGTAATTTTAGTTTTCGCTAAAGGATAAGGCGAAACAATGGTTCCTCACACTTCCGGCGAATAGTATTCGTATATGGAGCGAGATGCAACAAGTATTTCTTGACGAGTATTACTCGATGGCGAAGACCGATGATGCTAGAGATGAAATAAGGTCTTTTCTTCAACTTTCAAGTGAACCATTGCATGAAGCTTTCACAAGATATAAAGATTTAAGTCGGAAGTGCCCACATCACCAAATAAAAAAGTGGGAGCTGGTTAAGTGCTTTGTGAGAGGGTTGGATGACGAAACATGGAATCACCTCGAGTCAACGAGCAACGGAACTTTATTGAGTAACCACGAAGATGACGATTGGTAATTTCTTAAGCGGATGAGCAAGCATTCAAAGTCAAAGGAGTCGGCCGATAGAGCTAAAAAACATCCCGTTTCCCGGTCACTTCCCGATCTTGACTCTAACTCTAAGGATCGGATTTCTACTCTAGAACGGGAGTTGGCTCGTATGAAGAGGAAGGAGGTAAATGCGGTGCAATTTGCGGTTTGTGAAGATTATGGGGAGATTGGTCATCGGACCGATCAATGTCAAACGGGACCGGGTGACTACACCGAGGAGGTAAATCAAGTGTATGGGGAGCGAAAGCAATATGATATGAACTCCAACACTTACCATCCGGGTTTGTTTGAGAAATTACCCAAATTTCCGATATGGTAATGCTTCAAACCAAATGAACCCAAACTTTCAATCGGGAAATCAAGGTGGGCAAGGCGGTTCTTCTTATCATAATCGGCAAGGTGGTAACCAAGGGGGTTACCAAAGGAATTACAATCAAGGGGGTAGCCAAGGATACCAAAACCATGATAACAACTACCAACGTGGCTACAACCAAGGTGGAAATGGGGGTGGTGCCTCAAACTCTCAAACGGGCGGTGATGACTCGATAAATTCTAAGTTTAATGCACTCATGAATGCTATGAATGCCCTCACTACTTCAAATCAAGAGATCAAATCCGAAATGAAGAAAAAGTTTGAAGTAAGAGATAAATCCCACAAGGCATTGGCGAAGCAAGTTGGGCAACTTGCACAAGAGATGGCTCAGATTCGTGGAAGCGGAGGAAGGCTTCCAAGTGACAACACGGTGAACCCTACGCATCAAGGGTCAAGCTCGAAAAACACACATGAGGTACCTATTAATAAAATAACTTTACATAGTGGTCAAGTCGTAGATAATGATGTCAAAACACCATCACCCTAGTTTGTTGAAGGGGTGGTGGAAGATGCTAGTGATAAAGAGTGTGAGGATGGTCAAACGGGTCAAAACAAAAATGATTTAAAAATTAACAATAACACACCCGCTGTAACCATCCCCGTCCCTAAGGCTAAGGAAAAGGGTGTGGAGGCTAATACCGCCCCTTATCCTGAAGCATTGAAGGAACCCGTGAAGAAGGTTGTAAACAAAAGAGGTCCACAACAAGAAGAGGTGTTGGAAGTTTTCAAACAAGTAAAAATTAATTTACCTCTTTTGGATGCAATCAAGCAAGTACCGTCTTATGCTAAGTACTTGAAAGAATTGTGTACCCAAAAACGAACTCACAAATTTCCTAAAAAAAACTTATTTGACCGAAAATGTGAGTTCGATTCTTTCGGGTGCACTTCCACCTAAGCTTCAAGATCCGGGTGCGCCTATCATTTCAATTCAAGTAGGCGATTTTAAAATCAACCTGGAACTTTTAGATCTTGGTGCTAGTGTGAGCATTCTACCAGGTAGCTTATATGACCAATACGAGTTTGGTCCACTTCAATCGTAAAACACCACCGTGGTGTTAGCCGATTTGACACCCTAACTACCCCGTGGAATTGTCTCGGATGCGATAGTAAAAATCGAGGATTTTTACTATCCGGTGGACTTTTTAGTACTTGATTATGTGGCCAAGGATCCAACCAAGCAACCTATGGTGATTTTAGGTCGACCGTTCTTAGCAACCGCAAATTCTTAAATTGATTGCAAAACAGGAACGGTTGACATGACATTTGGAAACCGAAGGTTGAGGTTGCATGTTTTTTCAGGATTGACGACTCCTTCAGTCGACGATGAATGCTATATGGCAGACATTGTTGACAGGTGTATACCTCTCTGCGACACGGTTGTAGATGAGGAAAACACAATGGATGATTGTTCTATGTTTGACAGGTCACAGGTGGAGATGAATCGGAGCATAGAGGAAGAGGTGAAGAGTTTGGAGGTGCTTTCGGTGAAAGAAGGGAAACCGATGTGGACGCACCAAGTGCATAGCTTACCGGAAACCATTGACACAAAGTTGAAACCGTCATTGGTGGAGCCACCGGAAGTGGAGTTGAAGGTGTTGCCAAAGCATTTAAAGTATGCTTATGTTGGTGAAGGAAACTCGCTCCCGGTCATTATTGCATCAAATTTGACCGATGAGCAAGAAGAGAGATTAATGAAGGTATTGGTTACCAATCGGGCGGCAATTGGGTGGACCATAGCGGATTTGAAGGGTATTAGTCCTTCAATAGTGATACACAAGATCATCACTGATGACACCATAACACCCGCCCGCGATGCACAAAGAAGGTTGAACCCGAATATGCGGGAAGTTGTCAAAAAGGAGGTGCTAAAATGGCTTGATGTGGGTATTGTTTATCCCATCTCTGATAGCCAATGGGTGAGTCCGACACAAACCGTCCCAAAGAAAGCAAGTATACAAGTCGTCAAAAATGACGCAGGTGAGGAGGTAGCTACCCGGCCGGTAAACGGGTGGCGTATTTGCATTGATTATAGGAAGTTGAATACCGCAACTTCCAATGATCATTTTCCCTTACCGTTCATTGACCAAATTGTGGAAAAATTAGCCAGACAAAATTTTTATTGTTTCTTGGATGGATATTCCGGATACAATCAAATTGCTATTCATCCGGAAGACCAACAAAAGACCACTTTTACGTGTACTTATGGCACCTTCGCAGTTAGGCGAATGCCATTTGGATTATGTAATGCCCCCGCCACCTTTCAAAGGTGTGTGATGAGTATCTTTTTGGATATGGTGGGGGAGTCTTGGGAAATCTTCATGGATGATTTTTCCATTTTTGGGTCATCATTTGAAACTTGCTAAAACCAATTAGAGAAGGTGTTAAAATGATGTGTGGAAACTAATTTGGTTTTAAGTTGGGAAAAGAGCCATTTTATGGCTCAAGAATGGGTAGTGTTAGGACATGTGGTGTCGAGACGTGGGATAGAGGTAGATCATGCAAAAATCAAAGTGATCTCTACACTACCATATCCCACGAGCGTTAAAGGCATTAGGTCTTTCTTAGGACATGCGGGTTTTTATAGAAGGTTTATTAAGGGTTTAGTGATATTTCAAAACCATTCTGTAACCTTTTGTTAAAAGACATTCCGTTTGTTTTTGATGAAAACTGTAAAAATGCCTTTGACGTTTTGAAACAAAAGTTGGTTGAGGCCCCAATCTTGCAATCACCGAATTAGTCTTTACCATTCGAAATTATGTGTGATGCAAGTGATTATGCGGTGGAGGCCGTGTTGGGTCAATGGGTAGACAAGAAACTGGTTGCCATATACTACGCAGGTAAGACTCTCTCGGATGCACAATTAAACTACACAACTACCGAGAAAGAGCTACTTGCGGTGGTATATGCGTTGGATAAATTTCGTGCTTATATATGGGGTACTAAGGTCATTGTTGGGATTGAACCCTACCAAAGGAACAGATAATGTAAAGTCAAAACCTGGTCACAACAGTGGATCCAAAATAAGCAGCGGTTTACATTAAGCTTCCCCCTTGAAAGTGATTTATAACAACTGATGGTCTTGCATCCACTGACTGGATACAACTGCTGCTGTTCTGCATAACTACTGATGAAGCTTAGAAGGCTGCTGGACACTAAGCACTGCTGGTACAAACTGCTGATAACAAAGCTCTGCCCAATCAAGGACTGATCAACCTTGAGGAAAGCACTGATGTAAAGAGAGAGCAGCTGTTTTGTGAATTATCTGTTTTATGTATAGTCAGTGGTTAGGTATAGCAGTATTTGTAAAAGGACAGTAGATACAGGTTGTTAGGCTGTTAGACGTCGCTTTCATGGTGACGTTAGCTGAGATACCTCAGTGGTTTGGTTTGCCTATAAATGTAACAGTACCCTGTACTGTTACATTTGATTGACTGAGCGGATTCTTTTCCTCATGTCTAATCCTTTCATCTTGTGTGCAACCAACCTTGGGGCATCAGGCTGAGGGGGAGATTAGTTTGTAAGCATGTCTGTAATCTTTTGCTTTGATTTGTAATCATTTGACTCTATGAGAAGCTAATGCTATCAAACTATTTTCTCCATTGATTGTGTTTACAAAGTTTGTATCTATTTTCGCTGCACTTTACATGTTTTCATATTCACTAATTGTTCAAAACATACAAACAAACATAATCATGAAAGCCCCAGATCCTAACAATTGGTATCAGAGCTTGGACAGTCAATTTCGATTTAACAGTCAAATTGACATAACAGTTCGGCTCAAAATTCATTGATACTAAGGTTGGTTGTATTTAGTTGAAAAACAGAGTATCGAGTAAATCATGTTCAAAATGGTTATTCAAAAACTCTGTAAATCAACCAAGATGTCATATGACACACAGAATTAACACAATAAGTGATTTCATGCACAAGACACTCATGGTTTCTAGATCTGAAAACATATCTGTTAAACTGTGAGATCATTTCATATTCTTAAAATTGATTTCAACTGTTGTTTTGATATTTGTGATGTTTTCATTTAATACTAAAGTATGAACCTCAGATTAACAAAACCTATGATTCATAAGACATTAGTGTTTTGATTTTCTATAAAGAGGGAATTAAGACTTTAGTTATTTAGATCTTATGTGTTGAAAACAGGTTGAGATCCTCAAAAGGAACAAATCAACCTTGTTTAAATACACTAAGAAAACAGGGGTCAACATAGTCCGTATCATATGTAGTGTGAGATTGGCTGAAAAACTTGTGCAAACATGACCAAGTCTCCCAAAACATTACTGCAAAATGATTTTGGACTAAAATTCACAAAAACTCGAAAGTGTGTTTATCTCAAAACTTTTGAAGTCAAAAGAAAAGAGTATAAACGTAAAACACTTAAGAGTCAAAGCTTGGGGTAATAATGGTCATTAAGCAACTGTCTGTGCTTATTGGTTCAAGTAAGTTCAGGTGTTAATAGTGTCTCCAGTGATTAAATTTCAAGAGGACTGGACAAATGTTCAAAAATTCATCCATGTGTCCTCATGTTTGCAATCAACTGACAAAGAAAATGGTACCAAACAGTGGTCAAAATGTATCCAAAAGTTTCCTACCACTGTTGTCAAACCACTGACCATTTTCAATAACTTGTGAATGATGTGATTATATACTTTATTGAAATTATACCAGATCCTTTTTGATACTATTCTCAGAAAATCCTTTAACCATTTTTTTTGTTGCGTTCAAAGGATTTTCTCGAATAACCAGGATATATTATTCTTATTTTTTTGGAAATAATATATTTGGGAACTTTTGCTTGTTTTTTATTGGCAATAGTTTCAGCTCCTGTCAGGATGTAATACCTTATTTTTGGTGGTATTATTGTCCTCATAAATGGGTCAAAAGGAAATGGTACATATGCCAAGATCATGTCATACTCAGTTTTGCCCCAAAATTTTTAATCAAAGGTTGATTGCAAACTGTGCTTGAATTACTAGGGTACTCATGTTTTAATTGAATATTAAACGAAAATGAGTTGCCTTAGCAAAAAGTTTTCATCATCTGGGGTACTAAACCACTGTCTTTCAAAATTGACATGTGGCAAAACCTTGAATGAAAATTTTCAAAAACTGCTGCTGAAACACTTGTCCTTCAGATCTGTACCATTTACCCTAACCACTATTTTGTTCCAACGTCTGATCTCTAAACGCTGCCCACTGCTGAAAGTTAACCACTGATCCCTCATTTTCTTGAAAAGCACTGATGTTCAAAATCAGTGTCTTATCCACTGATATGCTATCCATTGATAGTAAAAATCATCCACTGCCCACAATTTTTACCGTTGTAACCACTGATGCTTGATACGTCAGTGGCCCTTAAAACAACTGTTCTCCATACTTCATCCACTTCATCAGTGTTTGACACGTGGTCAGTTTTTAGCCCTCAGATCGTAATAACCGCTGCCACATCAGCGATCATTTTTTTTCCTAAATAAAACCCTGCCCTAAACCCCAAACAGGGTTTTACACTGTCGAATTGAATTCCAAAATTCTCTTCAGAAAGCAGTTTCCAACCCTTCTTCTCAAAATCTTCAAAATTATTCTTCATTCTTCTCCGCAAAAATGACAAAATCAAAGTCGAAATCAAAATCAAAACCTAAATCACCACCACCCTCCAATGAGGTCGCTCAAACGACCGAAGAATCAATCGAAATACCATACAAACAATCTCACAACTATTTGGGTTTACTCACAAAACCCACAAACAACCATACCTTCGATTCCATTCTCGACACCATATCTACATCAAAGTACAAAACTTTGTTGACAGTAGACGCTCCCATATATCTGCAAACCCAGAGAGAGTTCTGGAAAAATGCTACGCTTGAAAAACAAGATGATAAAGTAGTAGCCATTAACTCCTCGATACATGGTACGGCGATTCAAATCACTCCGCAATCACTATCAGAAATCCTCAAACTCAATGATCAGAAAGGTAAAGCTTCCTTTGACAAAAACGAGTTAAAAGCTGATTTTCTGAAAAGGGGCTATGCAGAACAGTCAAAGGTAGATACCCTACAAAAGGGTTATTTTCCATCTGCACCCAGATTTTTATTTCACACACTTCTGATGTGTGTTTCGAATAAAACAACATCTTTTAACGAAATACCATTGAAAATTCAATGTCTGGGTTACGCTATTTTGAATAATAAGGACTATAACTACTCCCAGGAGATTTTCAATGACATGGTAAAATACGTTGAAAGTAAAGAATTTTTGTTGTTTCCAAGATTTTTTAGTTATTATTTTTTACAAAAATTTGATAAGAAAAATGAAAATTTACTTAAACAAGGTGTCTATTTTCAAATAAAAAGCTTGACACCTGAAACATTCACTAGAATGTTGGCACCAATAAAAACAAAAGCAGGGGTACCTGAGCAGATTTTAGCGGTTACAACTGCTCCTCAGGTATCAGCTGCTGAGCCCACTGCTCCAGGTGATCAAAGCAACACAACCACTGCTTTGAAACCCACACCTGATATCACCAAAAAGACCAAAAGAAAAACATCCAGAAAACCCACCAAACCCAAAACAAAGGCAACTCTGGAAGATGAGATCCCAGAGCAACTGCCAGTGACAACACAAAAGTCACCACAAACCACTGCTGCTACTTCCTCACAGCAGTTGGAAGAAAGATCTCAACCCATGCCTAAAACTCCTCCTGCATCCTCACAAAAGGATCAGGTTGTATTCACAGGGACACCAAATTATGAAGCTCTAGATCCACTTGGCTCTATCTTCCACAGTCCTGATCCCAAGGACATGTCTCTTTCAACACCTATACCCTCACCAATCATAATGCCACAATCCATGCTACCTTTATTGCATGCAGCTGCTATAGCTCAGACACAAACCAGTTCCTCTCTATCACCTATCACTGAGAGTATACCCCCACAAGAGACTGGGTCTGATGCTACTACTTCTGCTATCCCAGCAACAATTGAGGAGGTTACACCCCCTGAGTTACAACTAACTCTCGGTGGTAGTTCAAGTGGAGCAGCAACTACAACTTGTGGATCAACAGATCTTCAGTTGGACAGTTGTTTCATAAGTAAGTCTCCCTTGAAGGCAATTTCTTCCATGGCAACTTCGGTAACCACCAGTGAGTTGGATCTAACTACTGGTACCATCAAAGGTTTATCGAGTGCTGAAGAAAGAAGTCCCCAGTACCAAGAACAAGGGGCATCAATGGGTGATTTTTGGGACTCTGTCCCCAAGAGCCACATTGATATAACCACTGCTGGTGGGGATTCAGATGATCCCAGTAAAATGGGTGATGATTCAAGATATCAGGAATTGACGGGCAGAGTTGAAAAACTTGAAGAATCAGTTTCTGAAATAAAGGAGATGGTGCAAGAGATTTTAAAAGCTCAGAAAGCACAATCCACTGTTGTTCCACCTCAAGCACCTGCTCCACAACAAGCACTTGCTGCAAATGAACTCTGGAATCTTTTTCAACCTATGCTTGAAAGACAAAAACAAGTGGCTGATCAGCAGCATGAAATGCATATATAAATGCTGACCAATATGGTGGAATCAAGGTTCAAGGATACTCAAGCAGATATCAAGGCTATTAAGGCCAGCATCCAAACTACCACTGGCAAAGCTCCTTCAACTTTGCTGTTCTTTGATGACTCCCTTGCAGATAATGCCAAAAAGGGGGAGATAATGAAGCAAATGAAGAAGAAGGGAATAGAACATGGCCTGTGTGTTGAACCTGAGCAAGCAAAGCAAACATCTAAACCACCTCCCACGAAATGTCATACAGCTGATACAACAGAAGTTACAAAAACTGCTGTCAGTAGCCAAACAGCTGCCATTTCATCAACACACACACTTTCAACACACACCACTCTATCACACACCATTACAACCACTGTTCCACCACCATCCTCATCTACAGTCATATCACCACCACTGCCTCCTGCCATAAAGCAGAAGACAGCAGATGTTACAACATCTGCTGTAATGACAACAGTGATTGAAACACCAGTTGTTTCAACCACTGTCAGTCAATCACAATCACAAACCACTGCTATACAATCTCAAACCATTGATTCATCCAAAACATCACCTGCCCCTTCTTCATTAAAAAGGAGAAGGAATCTCATATCAGATGATGATTCACCACCATCATCACTACCATCAAAAACTACCTCACCACTTCCATACCCTGCTCAAAAGCAGAAGACAACTGCTGACATATCAGTAGTTGTAATGACAACAGATGTTGAGACACCAGTTGTTTCAACAGCTGTTAGTCAATCATCCACCACTGCTCTCATCCTTCCTACATCACAACCAAAGCTCTTCAACAGAAAAAGAAAGCCAATCTCTGCCGATGAGAGTATACATGATCCTAATGCTGCACAATATCCACTGGAGCTTGAAGCCATCAAAAATGAGATGAGGCAATTCTATACAGAAGAAGATCCGTCAAAAAGAAGGTTCTCCTCACTCATAGGCTACATGCCACCAGATGATATGGATGATTACCTCAAAATCAAGGCAAGGCAAGCAAGACTAAGAGCTAAAGTTGAGAGTGAAAAAGAACGGTTAAGCGAAGATGGCATTGCTAAAAGACTGGAGTTCTACTTCACAAAAGTAAAGCAGATAGAAGAGTTTGCACAAGACCTAAACAAAGAAAAGGCTGATCAAAAGAAAGAGTTAAGAAAACAATATCTAGCCTACATCATGAAAGAGAAATTCTATCCTGCTGAAGAACAACAGTTCAAAGAATGGCCAGTAGTCGCTCTTAAGCGTGAGGCAGAAAGGATTGAGAAAATTAAGAATGATCCTACAAAGAAGAAGAATGCTCCAAACTGGAGAAAATACCAAAAGCTCATTGCTGACCTAACTGCTGAGTATAAGAGAAAGAAAAAGGAGCTGGTGGATGCAAAAATGGATACTGCTGAAGCCATATCAAAATGGTCAAAACAGCAGACTGATGAAGCCTATGAAAGGCTAAAGAAAAGAAAGATAACTGTTTCAAGCACCTCAAAGAAGCATGAACAAAGAATGAAGCTTGAACAGCAGATAGAAAACCTCAAAACACTGTTCCGGTCTACTTTTGTGACAAACCAAGAAGAAGGAGAACAGCTGACCAGTGAAGAGGTAAAAGAAAAAGAAGTTGAGTACTTCAAAGAATCCATCATGAAAATGGGTCTAAAAGAAGAGAGCTCAGAAAAACTTCAAAACCTTTTAAAAGGGATGTTAACCAAACCTGCATCATCAGACACTTCAACAGACATGACAGACATTGAAAGGCAGGAGCTGATTGAAAGAGAAACTGCAGAAGATATAGCTGTAGCAAATGCTGTCATAGAAATGGCTTTCAAAAGAATGTCTGAAAGTCTGCAAGTTTTCTCAAGGCCAATATCTCAAAGCTCATCTTCAAATAAATCTCTCCCAAGAAATCCATTGGGTTTAAAAGTACTAAAGTGGCTCTCTGATCAAAAGACCCACGTATTGACTCTGGTCAGATCCAATGGAGAGGTGAAGTATATATCAAGGAAAGAAGCACTAGGCCTTAGTGTTCAAGATTTGCAGGATCTCCTTGAACTTACACTGTGTCGGGATGAAGATGATATAAGTTCCAAAGAGTTTGAAGAAGAGTCTAAAAGACAAGCAAGGGAACTTTTGATGAGTAATAAAGATCCAGAATAATGACACGTTTTGACATTATCTGTTCCAGGGGGAGATTGTTGGGATTGAACCCTACCAGAGGAACAGATAATGTAAAGTCAAAACCTGGTCACAACAGTGGATCCACAATAAGCAGCGGTTTACATTAAGCTTCCCCCTTGAAAGTGATTTATAACAACTGATGGTCTTGCATCCACTGACTGGATACAACTGCTGTTGTTCTGCATAACTACTGATGAAGCTTAGAAGACTGCTGGACACTAAGCACTGCTGGTACAAACTGCTGATAACAAAGCTCTGCCCAATCAAGGACTGATCAACCTTGAGGAAAGCACTGATGTAAAGAGAGAGCAGCTGTTTTGTGAATTATCTGTTTTATGTATAGTCAGTGGTTAGGTATAGCAGTATTTGTAAAAGGACAGTAGATACATGTTGTTAGGCTGTTAGACGTCGCTTTCATGGTGACGTCAGCTGAGATACCTTAGTGGTTTGGTTTGCCTATAAATGTAACAATACCCTGTACTGTTACATTTGATTGACTGAGCGGATTCTTTTCCTCATGTCTAATCCTTTCATCTTGTGTGCAACCAACCTTGGGGCATCAGGCTGAGGGGGAGATTAGTTTGTAAGCATGTCTGTAATCTTTTGCTTTGATTTATAATCGTTTGACTCTATGAGAAGCTAATGCTATCAAACTATTTTCTCCATTGATTGTGTTTACAAAGTTTGTATCTATTTCCGCTGCACTTTACATGTTTTCATATTCACTAATTGTTCAAAACATACAAACAAACATAATCATGAAAGCCCCAGATCCTAACAGTCATTGTGTATTCTAACCATTCTGCAGTTAGGTATCTCATGGACAAGAAGGATGCAAAGCCGAGATTAATTCGATGGGTGCTCTTGTTACAAGAATTTGACCTAGAAATTCGAGACAAGAAAGGGAGTGAGAATGTGGTTGCGGACCATTTGTCTCGATTGATAGTGGAGGAGGATTCTTCTCGTGTGGAAATTAATGAGAATTTCCCAAATGAGCAAATTCTAAAAGTTTCAATATTACCATGGTATGCTAATATTGTTAATTATTTGGTTACAGGTGACATGCCAGCTCATTGGGATAGAAGGAAGAAGTTGCACTTCCTTTCTCAAATCAAATACTACACGTTGGAAGAACCGGACTTATTCAAGATATGTCCGGGTCAAGTTGTTCGAAGATGTATACCCGACGAGGATATTCCTAGTGTCTTGATGCACTTGCATTCATTTGCTTGTGGGGGCCATTTCAGTGGTCACAAAACCGGGCACAAAGTTCTTAATAGCGGTCTTTATTGGCCGACTATTTTTAAGGACGCATTTAATTTCGCTAAAAATTGCGTTGAGTGTCAAAAGTTATGGGGTATTTCCAAAAGGGATGAGATGCCCATGCAACCAATCCTCATTGTAGATATTTTTGATGTGTGGGGGATCGATTTCATGGGCCCATTCCCTAATTCCCATGGCAACTTATACATCTTGGTGGCGGTCGATTATGTATCCAAGTGGATCGAAGCGATTTCCATCAAGACGAATGACCATACCGTCGTTTGCAACTTTGTACAACAAACATAATTTCTAGATTTGGGATTCCCCGAGTGATCATTAGTGATGGGGGATCTCACTTTAAGAATTTTAACTTTGGAAAACTCTTGAAACGATATGGTGTTGACCATTGAATTGCTACTCCCTATCACCCACAAACAAGTGGTCAAGTGGAAGTTTCCAATAGGCAAGTAAAAGAAATTTTGCAAAAGACCGTTCGACCGGACCGAAAGGATTGGTCGACGAAGTTGAATGATGCTTTATGGGCTTAGCGAACGACTCACAAAACACCTATTGGGACTACACCATATCGCTTGGTTTATGGGAGAAATTGTCATTTACCAGTTAAACTTGTACATCGTGCTTGGTGGGTCATTAAAGAGGTTAATATGAAATACGATGATGCAGGTAAGGAGCGAAAGTTAAAGCTTTGCGAATTGGAGGAGCTTCGGGAAGAAGCGTATGAGTGTGCCTCAAAGTACAAGGACGATATGAAAAGGGCACATGACGCGAAGTTGAAGCCGAAGGAGTTTGAAGTGGGTCAAAAGGTTTAGCTTGGAGATGTTACCATCGAGGACCAGAAGGATGGGCCCGTACGTGATTACACGGGTCGGGAAGCTTGGAGATGTTACCATCGAGGACCAGAAGGATGGGTCAAAGCAAACGGTTAACGGTCACCGCCTAAAACCGTTTCTTGATGGTAACGAAGGAAAAAGGGACGAGAATGTGGAGTTGGTAAACTTTGTTGTAAGTCTGCCAACTTATGAGGTCAACTTAAATGACCGGTGATAAATTTTTGTAGAGTTTTGTATAATTTATTTTGATTGTTTGAGTATTTTAGTGTTAATTGTTCTCGCTTCGTACTAACCCTCTTGATTGTGTGAAGTTCGGATATCACGAACGCGTCTTGAAGATAAAAGGTATGTTTTTGAGATTTGTTTTTGTGTATTGGGGACAATAAACGATTTTTCGGGGGTAGGACCGTAAACGGGTTGTTTGTTTTCAAATTTGAACTTATAAAAAATCACAAAAAGATTTTTATTAATTTTTAGGTTTTTTATTTGTATATAGTTCCATTATAAAAAGTCCATAATTTCTCTCATATTTTTCATAAAAAAAATTGAAAATTGAAAAATAATAAAAACGAAACATGGGAGTACCGTCGCCGACGGTATACTTCGGCGTCGCCTACGGGCTTTAGAAATCAGCGTCGGCACAAAAGTGGCGTAGGCAGGGAGATAGGCCCTCGCCGCCACCCACACTTTCTCCGCACCGTCGCCGACGGCAATACTACCCGTTGCCGACGGGTCCTCCAAGTCTGGCCGACGCAGATTTTGCTTTAAGTCCAGAATTCGAACCAAACTCTTTTAAGGCCTAACCAAACTTCACCCAAGCCACATTTTAACCAAAAGATTCGAACAGGGGGACCCCCATCTGATACACAACCCTTAGATTATCACAAATCATCTGCATTCATTACCATATCTCTCTTTTCAACTTCATCTTCTCCGATCTTCTTTCAAGAACCCTAATATTCATTCACTAACAACTCCTTCAATCCTCAACCAAATCACCTGATTCTTGAGCCTATTTCGTGTAATTTTTCGAGAGGAACAAAACCCCTCTCACGGTTTTCATTAATTCTTGCTCGTTTGCAAGATTTTTGGGCATGAATTTTCAGGTTTTTGAAGGGTGTTCATCAAGTTTCTTGCTTTACATCTTTTCTTAGTTTTTCTTGTTCATCTACATCAAAGGTATGGAATTTCTTTAAATTTATAGTTAATTATTGTTTTCTTCCCTGTGGTTTGTCAAAAATCACTATTTCAGTCCATTAGTTTAAAAATGCGATTTCAGTCCCTGTGGTTTCTCTTTCGTAACCATTTCAGTCCACCTCGTAACCATTTTAGTCCCTGTACTTGACATAATAATGGATTGAAATGGTTACGAAAGTGAAACCACATGGACTGAAATGGTTACGAATGTGAAACCACAGGGACTG
Source organism: Helianthus tuberosus (assembly GCA_030545235.1). Classification (NCBI taxonomy): domain Eukaryota; kingdom Viridiplantae; phylum Streptophyta; class Magnoliopsida; order Asterales; family Asteraceae; genus Helianthus; species Helianthus tuberosus. The sequence goes on from CM060403.1 coordinate 122,943,377, forward strand.
AAATCGCAATTTTTAAACTAATGGACTGAAATAGTGATTTTTGACAAACCACAGGAACGAAAAAAATAATTAACTCTTAAATTTAAGCATGATTATCATATGGTTAGTTGATTTCTTCCGAAATTTTAAGCTTATTGTTTAAGAGTAGGTTGTTTATCATAATGTACGATGTTTTAGCATAAATTTAAGGATGATTACTTGATTTGGGTGGGATTTGAACATGCTCTAGTCTTAGTGAGATGATTACACTAGTTAGTTGCATGATTGAGCATAGTTATGATGTTGGACATTGTTGAAACCATAAGAAATTGTGAATAAACTTGTTAAATTGATATATAGATGATAAAATATGTGACCTTGGAAGTTTAAAAAGGCGATTTTGCATCTAGTTATTAATTGAAACTCAACATCGTGCATTATGTTCAAAGTTTGAGATTGTTTTGAAGATTGGGGTGTACTAATTGTTCTTTTGTCTTTTGATTGTAGCTATGTTCGGAAGAAAGAGATCTAAAACTTCTGGAGAGGGTTCGTCTTCTAGAGCCGGTTCAGGCTCGGGTCACTATCAGAGACGATGGGAGCAATTAAGTAATGTGGAAGAAGGTAACGGCTAATTATATCGACAGGATTGGAACTGGGAAGAGTTCAAAAACAGTCGATCGGCCTCAGCATGGAAAGACAATAAAAAGTAGGCCCTTTCCAGATACAACAACAAGAGGTTAGAGGCGAAAATATGGAAGTGGAAAATGGTTACGGGTGTATCAACTTCTGTACCCGAGAGAGTAGTGTGTGAACGTGCGATGAAGTTGATGAATTCCGCACAATTTCCATAACTCAAAAGTTTGAGGAGCTCGGGGGGGAAAGAGTATTGGATTGGTGTGAGTATATCACCTCACGGGTCTATCTAGCGGTAGTATGTGAATGGTTGTCAACTTTGAGGTTTGAAAACTCTGACGGGCCGGCTCCTACATGGCAGTTAATTGGCAACATCGGGAAGAACCAAATGATTATGTCTTTCAAACATATGAATGCCATTGCTAGGTTTGATTCATTGGGGGTCGAGGCGTATGATTATTATTATTATTATGATCATTTCTTGGATAACAAGACCAACACCATTGATCCAGATCAAATGTTAGCGGCTGTGTTGCCAGGTTCTGGAGGTGAGGGGGAATCTAGGAACGATTTGTCTTTAGAGGGAAGAATTTTGCAAGGCATCTCGTTAGAAAATGTGATGGTGCAGTTCGGAGACTGCGGGAAAGTGAAGGCACCCGACTGTCGGGTTTTACATGCTTTGTTGTATGGGACGCCAAGGTTGTCATGGCGTCAAATTGTGATGATGAACAGTTGGGACACAAGGGAGTCATGCACACGAAAGATGATCCCATATGTACGGCTAATCAGCGCGATGATTTTACAACAGAACGCATTTCCACAGGAATCATTGTGGGTTTCTAAACCCATTGATCAGTTTAACCTTGCTTCAATGAAGCGTCACTGGAAAATCACGGTTAAAGTCTTTGGTCATCTTCATACAGTGGAGGATGATCAAGGAAACAGTTATACTTATACTGATCCGCACGAGGCCGAAGAGGGTGGTCATGATGAGGAGATGGTTGATGAGGAAGATGAGACTGAGCATGCCTGTCCACGGGGACCAAACCAGAGGTACAGGTGGCTAACTCGGGAAATTTCTACAGATGTGGCAAATGTTGTGAATCAGCGTCGGGTACCGTCATACTGGGATTTCAACCGTGGTCAACAAGCGGTTTATGATAATGTGTCGGCGAGTATAGGAGAAGGTAGAGAGTATGAGGTGAGAAGGAGGAACTGGGAGGAAACACACGGAGCCCAGATGCAGGCATAGTGGGACCTCCAAGTGGCCCATCGGGAAAGGATGGAAAAGTTTATGGAAGAGCAGCAAATGTTCCAAGCTCTACAAAGATCACAGATGGAGCATTTGGTACAAATGCAGGAGCAAGAGGCGGCTCGAAGACGGTCATGGGAGGAAAATGAAGAGAGACAACGAAATGAGCAAAATACATTGGAAGGCCGCCGATGGAGTGCCTTATACGTCTCTACTGAAATGGCTATTAATAACGCCAATGTAATGCCTACGTCCCTAGACTTTTATCTATTTGACACTTTTAGTCCCTAGACTATGTGATTCTTGATACTTTTGTTACTTGGTGAATCTTATGCTATGATACTTGATTCTTAATACTAGACTCTTGAGACTTGAATCTCGACTCTTGATATTTAACACTATGAATCTTGATACTTGATACTTGGAAACTATGATTCTTGACACTTGATGCTTGGAAACTATGATTCTTGACACTTGATACTTGGAAAATATGATTCTTGATACTTGATGCTTGGAAACTATGATTCTTGATACTTGGAATCTAGATTCTTGACTCTTGATACTTTGGTGCTTGACTCTTGAGACTCGTGAAACTTGAGACTTGGTTGAACGAGAGACTGGAGACGTGTCACTGGTGGAAACTATGAAACTTGGAAACTAATGTGTTAATCTAGTTATGTTATACTATTGCCCAATAATACGCAACGCAACGCTTAATCTAACTCGCAAAACGAATCGAAGACGATGAAGTGGAAAGGATGGGATTGGCCGAATGGCAATCCGATCGGATAACCATCCGATCGGTGGGCTATTCGACCGAAGTGCCATCCGATCTACAGTCACACCGCCTTCACTTCTCCTTGCACTATAAATAGGAGCTGTTACATCATTTCTCACTGATGTGACAGCCTCCTTCGAACCAGATGCACACACTCCCTTTTTCTCCCATATCTCGGTGATTTCGGTACGTTTTACACTAGATTCTTGTACATCTTTGATCTATACACTATTCTCTACAAGATTCTCCTTTGAAATCTCACTTTTCACCATGAAATCTCTGAGATTTGAGCTCTTGAGGGTGACGTCATCATGGCGGTTTGTACAAATTGTTGAGTGATGTCATTCCATTCAAGATCTAGCTCAGATCTAAGGAAATTCATGCGTTTTACACCGAATCTGTACTAAATCTAGACTTTTTAGCTAAAAACTTATGTTATTCTTCTTCATTTCTTAAACCCTTACTTAAAACGGTGGGATCCGATCTAAACGGACTATAGACTTGATGATTAGTCTAGAGTCGGCTTGGGAATGGATCGTTGACCGGAAAGGATGACCGGGGTACAGATTCCGACAAAAGCACCGTCACGGACAGATACCTGAACGGACTGGGGTGTTTCCCGTCCGATTAGAATGGCTGAACCTTGACGTGTTTAACGTTGTCTCAATACGTACCATGACGTCACGTTAAATTCGAAACTTAGAAACTTTACAAGGTTATGAACGGGACAAGGACAACTCAATCGAATGGCAATCCGATCGAATAGCCATCCGATCGAACTGCCAACCGATCAGATGACACATGCCTCGTAACCTTAAATACTTTGAAACCATGAATCTTTGATCGTCGAATGGCAATCCGATCGGATAGCCATCCAATCGAACTTCCATCCGATCGAAGTAACACTGTGCCTTGAAACCTTTCAACACTTAGAAACTTTTTTTCAGAAACTTGAAACTTTGGAAACCTCAATGATTGAATGGTAATTCGATCGAACTTCCGTTCGATCGAATGACCATCCGATCGAGGTAACTTGAGTTGAACACTTGGTAATCTTTTGGAATCTCCACACATTGGATCGAAAAACCATTCGATCGAATGGTCATCCAAACGGATGACCATCCGATCCGATGGCAATCCATCCCTCACTCACAACAGTCACCTCAATCGAATGGCCATCCGATCGAACTGCCATCCGATCTATTGACTGATCCGACACTTTGCGCAATCTCTTTGTTTTGTCTGACACTTATATGTTGTAATCTAATCAGACTAAACCTAAAGAGCTCCCTTTGATCCAATAACAGTTAATCTGTTAAGCAATCACTGTGAGTATACTCGATCCCTTTTTGTTTTAAACTTTGGGGTGCAGCATGTATTCTATTAACTTATGATGCTTGAAACTTTTGGAATCTAAACTCTATCTTATGTGTATGTGAAACTTGTGATTCTTGATTCTTGATTCTTTGTGCTATGTGAACGTTTAATCCAGAGTGTGTAGTTCCGCCTTAACAATAGTAGCGCTATAGGAGATGCACCTCCCTATTATTCTTGGGGTATTGTTAGGAGGATTCTAGTTTTCCTTGATTCTTGGGAAAACACTAAAGCATCGGGACACTTGGGCTATCACTTGGACTGCGAACACTAGCACGGCTGAAACTATTTTGTTATCATTTACATTATGGATATGAGTCTTTTGAATCTATTATGCTATATACTCAAACTTGTATACTCGCCGATACATTTTTGTGCTGACTCTCTTTTAATACATGTTGCAGGCTGATAGGATGCTGAATCACGGAAATCAAGCTAGGGCTGATGCTTAGAAACCCACCTAGTTTAATTTAGATTTTGAATAATGATTTATGGTTGTATTTGATACTTGATGGTGATGTTGTTTAGACAAATTTTGCATGAAACTCGATTAATCTATAATGAAACTTTTGATGTTATGGAATCTCTTGAGCAATCTGAACGCTTAGTGCCGCACCCCGATGTTTCCGCCATCGGTTGGGGTGTGACAGATTGGTATCAGAGCCATAACTATAGGGAATTAGGATAAGTAGGAATACTTGCCCTAGTCTATAGTTCTAGGAATCTTGATTCTTATCTGTTGTTTAAGACTTATGCATTCTACCGTATCTGCTTCCTAGCAGCCCATCTCCTGTTAAACTTATATGCCTTTCCTAAGGCTGACACAATATACATTTGATACTTTGAAAACACTGCTACTCAGTGTTTGTATTTTGCACGAAGTTTATCCTCAAGTCAGGAGTGACATCCGAACCTTGATGGAAAATTTCCTTATTATATTCTAGTAGGTCTTATCTGTTGATAAGTACCGACGCTATTAGGGTACGATGTTGTCAAGATAGAGGTGAAACTCAGACCTTGATAACTAGTCCCACTCTTTGATTTTATATCTCACCAAAGTCTCGAAACTTCCAATCAATTAGGAACGTGAAATGACCAAAAAGGACGAATATCGTAGGCCTAACATCAATAACGTATTTGTCTAAGTAAGTCAAGACACGTTGCCTCAATTCGAAAGGGGTTCGAATCACTTTGGTTAGTCACCGTTCCTGTACCCGGAACAATCCTATGTTTTATGAGCCTATCATTTGTGTTATCTCGATTAATCTATAATGAAACTTTTGATGTTATGGAATCTCTTGAGCAATTTGAACGCTTAGTGCCGCACCCCAATATTTCCGCTATCGGTTGGGGTGTGACAGCCAAAGTCCTCCATGATCAGGAGCGACACCGAAGAGATTGGGAAGCCGGCCTCCCCTAGGAAGAACACGCAGGGTGGACCGACTACATCAACCTCCCTGTTCCCCAAGGCCCCTCCGATCCATCACCTCATTGGCCCGAGGCAGTAGGGTCTAGTCTCATCCCGCTACCATACCAGCCGCCAGCACAAGGAGAGCCGGGTCCCCTCGACAACTACCGGGAGATGTTCGAGGCTCTCACTGGTTACTCATACCACCCGAACCCGCCAGTTGACCCAAACGAGAGATACCAGAGGTGACGGCGAGGTATGTATTTTGTTGTTGTTGTATATTTTTTTTCTTTATTTTTTTCCATTTCCGTTAGTATTTCATTTTTCCTAGTTAAATGAACGTTGTGGGTGTGTTCCATATATAACCCTCACGAGACCTACTCGTCCTCCCAAGCTATTGGGGGTTTAAAAGGGCTTGTTGCATAAGCTAAATGCAACCGTGATTCCTACGAAAGTGAGTTAGGCTTGGTATTGTTGTAAATTAATTTTCCACAAAAATCAAGGTAAATTAACGCATGACTTGGTAACACTTTCATAAAAATGGTAGAACTAAGTAGCTAACAAATTTCAATGGTTGTGAGAAGCATGCTTCTACACAAGGGTTAAGATTTGTAGGTACATCATGTTCGAGGGACGACCGTTTTTGTGAAGAGAAGAAAAAGACATGAGCATCTAGCGAGAAAAATCAGGTGCATGCGTTTCCTTTTACCTTGATTCTTAGTTAGCAAATAAGTGGATTGTAAATTGTATTTATTTTCTGGGGTGAAACTTTTGGGAATTAGCCGTGTCACATCCCTTGTGCGTTTTAAAACTCTAGTTCTTACACATTGAGGACAATGTTTACCTCAAGTGTGGGGATGGGGGAGTAGTAAAATTTTTTCGATTTTGACCCGTTCATTTAAACACTGCACATTGAGGACAATGTTGACCTCAAGTGGGGGGATGGGGGAAAATTTCAAAAAAATATCAAAAATTTCTTGTTTTGAAAACGATCTTAAAGCACAAGTATTTAAGTCAACGAGGGATGGGTACAACCCATTTTGTCTTTTGTCATGGTCAGGTTCAAATTAATAGGATGACGGGTACTTAGCGGGTGGTTATTTGAGAATAATCCGCCTAAGAAACTAGCACATTATGCATGTCACATACCATACCCTTTATATATGTGATGTTTTGAGCCACTTTTACATCATAGAATCACATGCTTATGTTTCTTTGTTTGAGTGGACCATTAGTCATGTATTGTAGAACTTGCAACTTTTGATACGTTTGAGACCATAGACCGAATACAAGCACAAGAATGATTAAGGCATTAGGTAAACCTTTTTCTTTTTACACCATTTATATATCCTTGCCCGAAAATTTATCCCTTAGGAGCCAACTTTGAGCCTAATCCTTTCGTTTGACAACCCATCTAGCCCATAACCTTAAAGCTTTTTCTTTTTAAACCCGTGTGATGGAAATTCAATTATAGGAGTTAAGTTGTATAGTTGTGAATTGTTTGTTTGCATATAAAAAAACAGAAAATGTTGCGAAAAAGAATAGAAAAATCATTGAAAAAAGAATAAAAATATGTGTTTCTAGTTGTTGAATAAAAGGCGAAAATTGTTGCCTTCTAGTTTGATGTTTGTAGTTAGTCGTGTTTAGAATAGTTGTTTTGTAATAAAAAAAATCAAATTTTCATCACCTTAGCCAATTTAAATATCCTAATTCCTACCCTTAGCCTAGCCCCGTTACAACCCTTACAAAGACCTTTTGACTTGTGCTTAGTATTCGTGATCAGTGGTGGAGAATGATTGAGTTGCAAGCCTACGCGGGTACGTGTTCTAATCGGTTTGAGTGATTATTTCAAAAGTGCTAATGCATCAACTATTAGCCAATTTTAAACCGAGTGGAGAGAACATTGTGAGGGATATGCATGATTTGTCGGTTTCACGGGCGGGTTAATCTTGGATAACCATTTTATATGTGATTATTCACTTTACCGTTAAATATGTTGAAAATTGTAAAGAGTTTGAACTTGTGCATTACAATTAACCTTAACCTTCGTATTGGGAATGGGGAGTGCACTCTTTGTTCGACCCACATGAAAGTGAAAAACAGATTTGCTTGAGGGCAAGCAAAAGACAAGTGTGCGGATGTGATACGTGGTCGAAAACCGGTGATCGTAATTGCTTAATTTGACATTTTTACACAAGTTTTAATTTCGAATAGCCTACTTTTGATTAGATATGTATTTTGCAGGTCTAGCGGAGTTAAAGGAGCTTTTTGGGAGCTTTACGGGTCACCGGGATGAAAAACGAGCCACCGGGATGCGAAACGGGTCAACCGGACTCAAGATATTGGAAAATGGAGAGTGGGTTTTCTGGGCACCGTCGCCGACGCCCTCTACAAACTGCCGTCGTCCAAAGTGCACCGTAGACAGCAAAGTAAGCCGTCGGCCACGTTTGGAGTTTTGAAGACTCGTCGGCGACGCCACTTATAAAGTTGGATCGCGAAATTTGTGTTTCTTTGTTAGTGGAATGAATCAAAACATCCTTGGACCATTCAATTTGGTAGTTACTCATTATTTTGAGTTTGAACTTGGATCTTGGAGCCTATTCTCATGATCATCTCATATCCAATCAGTCCATTCCATCGTTCCATCATTCATAATCAACCGAATCAAAACCCTAGTTCATCCATTTTCTCCATCCTCTCATCACCATCACTTACCACAACCCTAATCACCATCATTCACTATCTCCAAGCATCAAGATGATCAAGAACAAGTTTCCAACATCCGGTGATCACGTCCGTTCGATCATGCGCGGCTAATTCCTTGGAGGTTTCACCCCGGTGTAAACTTTTGTAAGATTTAGGTTTTATTATGTGTTGATTTTTGGTTTGTGACAACATGAATTACATTTGAAGCTTTAGACAATTGCCCTACGTTTGTATTGCATTTATGAATTGTCGAATGAATGATTAAATTTGACTTTGTGAAACGAATACAAGTATTTATGCTTTGTCTCTTGATAGGATTTGTTAGTCCAAGGTAACAAAGTGCATCACGGTCCGTTGTCTATGACGTTGATAGTGATTGGCACCTAAGCTTTGTGATTATTGACCCGTTAATGAATTAATTCGAGTAAATCAAATTAAAACACCGAGTAATCCTAGGTATTGCATTTGTTGAAACCGGGTGTGAACCTTGTTACTCCGTATTATTTTATTAATCAAGTTTTCTTGCAAATTGTTAATCATTAGTAGTTATCAATCCAATCATTTTAGTAATTTTATTCAACATCTTTTTAACAAACAAAAACTACAAAAACAACTTAGCAAGCTTCATAAAAGTGACAACTTCTACAAATCATTCAAAGTCCATTCGCAAACCACATACTCTTCGTGGTTCGACCCCTTACTACCACTAGCTATCGTTAAGGGTAATTAGGGTTTATAAATCTTATCTTTGACCGGAGCGCGATACCACTTTTAGGTCCACTCGGAGGATCAAGTTAACCTACTTCCTTGTTACCGAAACACACCCGCAAGTGCGGAACCCAAGTGGGTATGCAACCAAGCTAAGAACACAAAATACAAGAACATGATTCAACATTTAAAGATAACTTGTATAGATCCAAAAGTGTTACAAAGTACAAAGTTTAACAATAAAACACTCTAACTCTCTCTGGTGTGCTCTATCTCTAACTGTTCTGCAAGTGACCTTTTATAGTCAAAGAACAACAACCCTACGAGAAGGATACTGGGCCCAATAAAGGAGGCCCACGAAGAACATGAATCCATGAAAGATTGGGATCTTTCATCCAATACACCAACCAAAGAAGAATCATTAGGTGAAGCATGTTCTTCGTTGTTGTTTTTTTTTTTTTTTGTTGATGTTGAAGAAATATCAAATCCACAAAATATGTCATGTTTTTCATGGATATCAGGCTCAACAGTACAAGGATATTAGTGAGATGCAAGGCCCAATATGCATTAGTTGTTGAAATGCATGGCAGTATTCGATCAAGCATATCTAGCATGCATGGATAAGTTATTCACATGACATCATCATGGTGATGACAGTTCGCGGCTCTTCATGCTTCGTGTGTCGCTCTCTGGGGCGCACGACGGAGGAATGTCGCGACGTCGGTATTGAGCCGAACCAAACTGAGCCACATCCACACAAAACTGTATCAACAGTTCAGCAGATTTCTCGCAAATCACCATCCGCGCACTGTAAAGTCGGATAGATGTTCCTAGACAATTCAAAGGCCTAATTAGGTTAATTTACGTCTTAAAAACCACTTATTATTGTCTTAATGCTTGTTTTACGCGTAATTGTAAACCGAAAATTATCGGTTGTCACACATTAGGACAATAATAACTGATGTTTTAGACTCAGCTTAACCTAATTAGCCCCTTGGAAAGCCTAAGAACGTCTATTCGTCTTCACAGTACACGAATGGTGATTTGCTGGAAAATCTGCCAAACGTTTGAACTTTAACGAACTGACAGTGGATGAAATACTGACAACACCGAAAATGCGAATTTGTACACGTATATTTTACATATATGAATTATTTATGAATTTATTCTGCTTCCGAACGTAACAGAACGCATACGTGAAAGAAAAACACAGCAGTAAAAATGCACCGACATCGAAACGGGAGCACCGGACTCGTTAAGTATCTTAAAACTGATATATTTAGCTTCGTAATTGAATTTTGATATTCACAGGTTGAAATCAGATCGAAAAACGGGTATGAAACAACAACCGAAAATCTTACACGATTCTAACGCAACCGACGAACGCAAGCGTCAATTACCGACTTCCAACATAATTCTAAGTGTTTCTGACCCTAAACAAACATTTTACGACATTCCATGAATTTCGGGTGCGAAAACGGGCTTCAGAAACGTATTTGGGTTGCATAAAAGACTAGGAACACGATATTGGACTTTAGGCTAAACCCACACATACCCTAGGTGTAAATACCTACACCTATACACTTACACCTCACAAACACACAATCCTCTCCCTCTCCTCACTTAACTCTCTTTGCTCTCGTTCTCTAAGATGACTGACGACCGTCGGAGCCGACCGGACGACTGCGGCGGTGTGGCGGCCATCTGGCAAGAACTTTCCAGCCAAACCCACCTCTCCCACTAATTTGAACCTCCCCAACATGTTGGTGGTGGCCGTTTTCGAAGAATCAAAGCCGTTTGGTGGCTTTAAATATCTAAACTTGTAATAGTGTCATAATCTATAGGCAATCAGTCTTCCCCGTACAAATCCATTGCGGGTCGGGGTGTGACAGATACCAGTCGGACAACCCTGGATTTTGCGGGTGTGATAGGTGGAGAACGAGATGTTGTGGGTTAAACAAAAATCAAAGATAAATTTAGAGAAATGTGATATTTATTAATGTGATTTTATTAATGTGATTTTCAACCATGCATGGCAATCTTGACCCAAACATTCGACTTCGCGTTGATATTGGGCTTTAGAAAAACAATGGATTGTTTTGAGTCAAGTTAATCTCTAAGAGGTTAAGAATGGGAACTTTTAAAACTAGAATAAAAGTGAATGGGTTAGAATGGAGAATTCTAAAACAAGAAGAAAAGTGAACGCGTTCAGAGTAGGTTATGTGCTTATACCTAAAAATATATGAGGTTCTTCCATACACAACTGCATTGATTATTAAACTCGAACTCTGTCACTCCACCTCCACCGTGCTAGACACAAAATTGAGAAACTCCAACATAATTATTCTGCCAAGAGTAAACAAGCTATCTCGTTCCCCAGTTGCCAATATCAGTTGACATGGTTATACTTTATACTATAATTGTCATTTAATTTAACCATATGGCTAAATATGCAAGTATAAATAGTTAATTAATTTTGTACATTGTCTTTACCTTATTTTATAGGGGAGATACTCCCATAGTTTTTGTTTTCTAAGCGATGTGGGACAAAAAAAAATGAAGGATGTAAACCTTATCGAGCCAGCTCACGAGCCAAGCCAAGCCAGGCCAAGCTCGAACTCGGCTCGTTTACAAACCGAGCCGAGCCGAGCCGGCTCGTTTACAACCGAGCCAATTTCAAGCAGAGCTTTCTTCGAGCATTTTTCGAGCAAGCTGCGAGCCAGGAGTTTTTTGAACACCCCTACTTTATAGACACGAATTCAATGGCGAGAATCAATAACGGGTCTTGCATCCATGATAAGGAAATAATCGAACATATGCAATCTCAATTATGGTGGTATGCACATTCTTAATCTAGTTTTGAGAATTGTCAATGTTTACATTATCTAAATTGGGTATCTATACCTTTGTTCTTGGAGATTAACCCATCTCGAATCGGGCCGGTCTTCTATCTTATAATATTTAAGTTTCCAACGGGTTAAATCTATCAGTTACGTTTGTTAGATTTCTGGGTTCTATCATAATGCAGCGGTATATGAGTGTTCCTTACACGGCTCTTGCCAGCAACTGAGAGAAAACGGTCATTAATTAGCAATCAATTAACTTGCCATAAGTGTGACTTATATAACATGTAAATCAACACCAAACATGAAACTACCTGTGCATCAAACTCAACGGCTGAAGCATGTGTTGGTGTCTTGGTGAGCAACAATAAATGCCACAACCACTTTGCTGAAGTGCACAAGCATAGTCTTATTCTTGGATGGTCAAGTGGAATTACTTCAGCATCCTCCAACCCATTTATGACCATCCCTCTGTGTGTCCTTGAATATGTAAAATCTTTCATACGCAGTCCATACCCAGAAACTTTGTTAGCTACTTGGTTTTTATCCAGCAAGATTCTTGTAAATAAGGTTGGTGTCTAATGACAATAAAACGTTCATCAGTGGATCTGATTCAAATAAATATGAGACTCCGATCCCAGGAAAGATAAATAGCACATTAATCTTTATGTTTTCTTTTAAGAAATTTGCCAACAAAAAAAAAATTGCATTTATGATTATAAAAAGATCCTATGTATAGATATATCATCCACCACTCATATGTATATACGTAAGTATATACAAAAAAATATCATCCACCACACATATGTATATACGCAAGTATATACAAAAAAATATCATCCACCACACATATGTTCCCTGGTTTATATCCTAATTTAATAGATGTGTTTTACAAAAGTACAAACTGAGTAATAAAATGAAAACACAAAAAAGATATCTTGGTAAATTCGTTATCCTTACAGAAACCTGACTCTTAAATCTTAATTGTTAATAATACAACACTCAGTTAAATCAAGTAAGTACTAAAAACATAACTGTAACTTCAAATATTCTTTTGTACATCTCTAGAATGTACCAAGGATTGATGATTTTACAACCCCGTCTTGCAGAGGACATTGAAGCACTTGTTCAAGCTTTCAAAATGTAATTTGCTCTTCCCATCCTATAACGTCTTTGAAACAACAGAAAAAATCATGCACCTCAAGAAGGTCGCCTACTGCATGAGAAGACAGCCTTGAGCTAAGTAAACCTCCTTGAGGGAATGATTGCTTATCGAACACGCTCTCTTCGATGAGCTAAGTAAACCATCTCGGCCACTATGTGTGTCTGAATATGGAAATCCCCAGTATAATCTTCATAGATAAAATGTTGCTTACCCAACTCTTGCCAGCAACTGAGAAAAATTAACTAGCAATCAATTAACTTGCTATAAGTGATGGTTCAAGATCTTCATGATGGCATGGCTTTATTGGAACGGGTGATGCGATTACTTTGATGTTCTTGTAATCAGGAATTTCTTGGTCTTATATAGCTTCTTTGATGGACGACTTCCGCTAGTTTAGCAGACAACAAACGATTTATGTAATTTATCTAATATACCTCTAACCAAGAACACATTAATAAGTTGCCACAATAGGCAAAAGTTACATCCTAGCTAATGCATGAAGCATGAAGAGAATAAATTACATTTGATATACAACACCAAATAAGATACCGATATTTGCAACTCCAAATAAATCAATTTAGCAAGAATGTGAATACAGTGAGAACGTTAGGACCAGCCACTTGTATGGTATTCAAAACACTCTGAATAAGGGCGGCCGTTGTGGATGTTTTCGCAGCGACTGAAACAGAAGATCAGTACCACCACCAAGTGGTGTTGATATACTCGGTTTTGATCATGGTTTCCAGTGCTAAAGTTGCTTCAACAATCTGCAATGCAATAATGAATAGATTTTCAAGATGGGTCAAAACAGATTGTTTGTTTTAAACAATAAAGACAAATCATACCTCGTGTATTATTGTAGCAGATTTAACAAACACACACCACGCAGACCTCCATTTGGGGCTTTCCATTGAACGTCTTCTTGCTCCATCAGGTAATGCAGCTTCCATATCCAATAAGTCCATCATCAGCCATGTCTTTCCTCTCGACTTCTTTGCAGAGTTGGTTGCATCTGACTCCATACAAAAACCGTATTGGGCCTCAATCAACATGGTTGCATTTGTAGCAAGACAATTACGAGAAGGAAGATTGTTCAAGCTTGTTGAACAAACCGTCTCTCCCCACCATTGACTCACTCCTTCCAGTGCATTGACCACTTCGTAACATTGTGTTTTGCCATAGCAATATAGAATCTCTTAAGCTACCTGAGCATCCAAATCAACGCGTGCAACATTTGTGGGTGAGCTACAAAAGACGCTACAATCACTTTGCAGACAGCGAATGAGTTCAATCGTATTGCTGTCAGTAATCTTTACGGAAGTCCGCCTCGCGTTAGCAAGTAAGCAATTATGTATTTCCGAAGCTGGTCTACCTGACTTTTACTTACTAGCTAATTTTGACCCCTAATTTTGAGTTTACGACCGAAGCTGGTCTACCTGACTTTTACTTACTAGCTCGGGAAACAGTTTACTGTGGACCATTGAGCACAGTCTCTTCGACGAGCTAAGTAAACCATCTCGGCCACTATGTGTGTTTGAATATGGAAATCCCCAGTATAATCTTCTAAGATATAATGTTCCTTACACGGCTCTTGCCTGAGAAAAAACGGACATTAACTAGCAATCAATTAACTTGCTACAAGTGCGACACAATAACATGTAAATCAACGCCAAACATGAAACTACCTGTGCATCCAACTCAACGGCTGAAGCATTTGTAGGTGAGCAACACAAAGTGCCACAACCACTTTGCAGACAGTGCATGAGCTTAGTCTTATTCTTGGATGGTCAATTGGAATTACTTTAGCAACCTCCAACCCATCTATGACCATCCCTCAATGTATCCTTGAATATGTAAATCTCCAGTGTAATCTTCATACGCAGCCGTTACCCATAAGCTTTTTTAGCTACTTAGTGTTGATCCAGAAAGATTCTTCTGAATAAGGTTGGTGTCTAATGACTTGTCAAGTAGAAACCTGAGCAAGAAAAATTCTGCAAAAAAACAATGAAACGTTCTTCAGTGGATCTGATTCAAATAAATATTTAATTCATACTCCGATCCCAGGAAAGATAAATAGCACATCAATCTTTATGTTTTCTTTTAAGAAATTTGCCAACAAAGAAAGATTGCATTTATGATTATACAGATTCAATGTATAGATATCTCATCGACCACTCACAAGTATATACAAAGAAATACCACCCACCACTCAAATGTTCCCTGGCTTACATCCTTATTTAATAGATGTGTTTTACAAAAGTAGAAAACTTGAGTTAAGAAAAAATGAAAACACAATTAAGATGTTATGGTAAATTCGTTATGCTTACATAGACTATTATAGTAATTAGAGAGTATAGCTTGTTTTCTACAGAAACCTGACTCTTAATTGTTAACAAAACAATGCTCAGTTAAATCAAGTAAGCACTAAAAACATAACTGTAACTTCAAATAAATTTTTTGTACATCTCCAGATCCTTTTGTTCTCTAGATAAACATTCAAATCCGCAAATAAACCCTTTCAAGATCAGAAGGAACCAGAAAACGAAACAAACATGTAATTACCTTAAACTAACGTAATGGCATGCGGAGGAGAGTCGTGTTTTCCAGAACGATTCGCCGGAAATGATGTCAACATCTTGAAAGCGGTGTGGTATTTCAGATGGTTGGTCGAGTTGAGAGGGGGGGATGACAGGAGTATGTTCGTGCAGCTAGGGTTTCTAATGTGCAACACGGCCGCTATATATGTATTCGACAGAAGGTAATAAGTATATATAGAGTGAATAATTCCAAGGAAAATAAAAACGATACCAATAAAAAAAATTTAAATAAAATGATAGAGTGAATATTCTTTATGAAACTAAAAAAAATTGAAATAAATGATAGAGCGAATAAAGTGTAGGAAAATAAAAACAATAACACTAATAAAATATTGTTAAATATTATTTATAAAAATAAATAAAATATCATTAAATATTATTTATTTATAAAAATTAAAACTTTAACTAAATAAAATGAATTTTAATATAGTTCTTTCTTATATAATTTACTACAACTATAATATAATATTTATCCATTATATATGTTTAATATAACTAGTATTAAGCACCCCGCGTTGCGGCGGCGGCGAACACTAATGCCACACTACTGTCAGCGACCGCCGATACTGAAGTTGCGGTGTTAATACGGAGAAATTAAACCGAAACGTAAAACATAGAATAAAATAACTAAGTTGATCTAGGACACGTGTGTTACGATGAACCCATGTCTATTTTTTCCCGTTTGACAGGTTCATGATAATCTATATATAATATATATCATTACCACTATACAAACCATAATGCATACATTACAACAACCATTGCATCAATATGTTGCAAATTATATTTATACAAGATTTTGGCTAAATTAGTTAAATTATTATAAATAATAATAATTTACAAATAAAACAACACGACTTTGAATGAATCAAACCGAATGCATTGATTATTTAGACATGACATCATCATGACATCATCATGGTGATGTCATGGTGATGTGTCGGCGGGAAACGGTTCGCGGCTCTTCGTGCTTCGCGTGTCGATCTTTGGGGCGCACGACGGAGGAATGTCGTGACGTCGGTATTGAGCCGAATCTTCCGAGTCGAACCGAACCGAGTCGCGTCCACATAATATGTATCAACAGTAAGAGCTTTTATATGTGGGTCTCCATCTTTATTCTCAAATCCAAATTTTAAAAATTTTCTCTATTTTGTTCATCGGAATCTCGATATCCATCTCTATTTTCAAAATCTACAGTTTTATGAATAACAGTTTTCCATATATAGAGATCCATTACTCATCATACCTATAAATGAAATGATTATCCAATAAAGATAAATATGTTAAAATAAATGTTTATGCGTGAGATAGAGATGGTGTGATTTTCGGTTTATAATTACGTACATAACAAACATTAAGACAATATTAACTGATGTTTTTGAGATGGTTGTTCGTGACAAAGAGACCAAAAAAAGTATGTTTCGTAAGGAAGGGAGTCCACGAAATAAGCCCAATGGAAATCCAATCAAAGTCCACCAAAGATGTAAAGTAATAAGTCCACTATTTCGCAGAATAAGACAAACACCAATGTTTCGTGAATGAAGTTTTTGTGAAATGTATGATTGGACGAAAGACCAATAGTTCGTGATATATGTCACGACCCCCGACCCACCCTAGATGGAATCGGGTGCCGTGAACAGTCCAGCGGTACCGGTGATTATTTTGAAAACGTTGCAGCGGAAATTTCATCAGGACCGTGAGTTAGGAAAAATACCAGAGTTTAAAAACACCGGATTTTATTTATTAAATAGTTGGGATAAACCCATGTTTTACAATGGTAGCTTTAATAAAGATAAATTTTATTACATAAAACAATATTTCTTAATTTGATTTAATTAATAAATAAGCCACTTCTTGATGCCTTTCAGTGCCGTATCCATCTCTTAATCCAATCTACTGTAATTACCTGAAATGCGTTTTAAAAAGGTTTTGTCAGCGGGAAATACTGAGTGAATCATTCTATTTACTAAAACGACACATTTGTTATAATTTACAGTATTAAGAGCGATTACAATGTTTCTATTATCAAACCAACTACCCACGGTATTTGTCACTCGACCGAATCTGTGACTATGGTCATATCCCCCATTGGCTGCCCCAATGGTGACGATTATCAAGTAATGTATACAAAACCCCACATACCGGCTGTAACTTGGTGATTACAAAGACTTAATCCCCGTAATTATAACTTTGAAAATAAACATACTTTTGTAAATAGATTTGATAAAAAGAGAGAATGACTCACATTATAATCATGCAGATTTATACGGACAGAATTTAGTCTACAGATAATCCTTGATATATTGCAGATTGAGACAGGCAGAGTTTAGCCTATTTATTTAGCCTTGTAACCTAGTGCACACGAACTAGGTAAGTAACTTAATGCAGCAATTACGATAACTCACGAGATCAAATTCTCACAACGAACGACAAAGTGCAATACTTCATCCATCGAATTAACGATGATCCGTCAAATTAATGACGAACGATAAAGTATAATACTTTATCCATCAAATTAACGATGATCCGTCAAATTAATGACTAACGATAAAGTATAACCCTAATGTGGGTGGCACTTAAACATCCATTGGATATATTGATCGGTCGGAAAATGAATCGTAATAGCGATCGAGTTATTACCCTGTATCGTAGCAGAATTAGAGCTAGTGTGTGTTTGGTAGTAATAAAAATATATATTTGTAATTTAAGTATAGTACCCCTAATTCAACCTTATCCCGATGTCCCGAGACAGAATCCCAACGAACTTAGTCGGGCAGAGCCTTGACATGCGTTATGGGGCTCAGATCAATCGGAAAGGGTAGCGGTGATCGGGAGTTACAATACTTAAAACGAGACAGGACCCTTTTATTATTACTATAGGTGAAAATAATAAATAAAAGTAAAAATCTAGAGAGAGGGTTCGAGAGAATGAAAAAGGAAAATGAACAATTTGAAGTTGAAACCACAACCTACTATTTATACTAAAAACTGAATGGCAAACTTGGTGCCTACGTTTCAAAAGTGAGTGGACAAAATTCCCTATTATCAAATGTACACACATATGTGTACTTTGAAAAAATATTATATTTGAAATTGGGACACATCAGTTCCTTCATTAAATGCTATGTGATACTTGTAGTAACTTGATTTATTTATTTATTATCTTGTTATTTATTATATTAAAATATAGGATATGAAATTTGGGAAATGGGGACACGAAAGTTCTTTCAACTTTACATATAGTCATTTGTATTATTATTATTATTATTATTATTATTATTATTATTATTATATTATAATTAATTTAACTGTTTTACTTTATTTGACATGTATAACTTATAAAATATAACATTTTATAAAACAATAATTATGTCTTTAGAACTATAATATTTTTGTCTACATTTGGGTCTAAGTTTCATTAAAAATAGAGTAGGTTCAAATACTATGTAATTTTTTTATAATTTTATTAATATACGATCACTAGGCCCGTCTAATTACTTTATATTTCTAATCTTTTAACTTACCCATAATCTACCCGTCTAATAATATAAATTTTTATAGACTTTTATTTTATTATTAGAAAGGTCACCCATACACAGGCCAATATTATTTCAACCAGCTTTATAAAATAGTGTTTAGAACTATTTGGGTTGAATATTTATATTAAAATAAACAAGTTACTAGTTACTAGTGGTTAATAAATTTGACCAAACCTATAAAAAAAATAGGGATGTTACAATATAAGACAAAAACAGAAAGATTTTTCGTTGGATTATATGTTTCGCAAGAATTGAAAACTGTGAAAAGTTGGTGAGAAGTTACTATTTTAAGCAGAATCTGGATCCTGACTAAGGAAAGAAGGTTTGTGTATATCCCGATACGGTTAATAACAGAATTCCAAACTTCAACTTTTCAAAATATTTTGAAGGTTAACTTTTCAACAGGGTATATTCTCGTTACTTTTCTGGCCAAACACCTCACCGGAAAAATTGGCCAAACAAGATTTTTGCAGAAATTTTAAGAAAAACCGAATTTTAATATGTCTCCATGTGTTTACACGTGGTTTTTGTGAAAATTTTTCGCAAAACAACAAGTTTTCTTAAACTTTTAACCCATTTTGTTTTAAAAAAACTTGAAAAAACCTTGTTTAATGTTTGACAAACTTTCAGAAATTTACTCAAAAACACAACGAAAAACTTGGTTTTAACAAGGAAGAGAGTCACGGCTCTGATACCACTTGTAGGTCCACTCGGAGGATCAAGTTAACCTACTCCCCTTGTTACCGAAAACACCCGCAAGTGTGGAATCCAAGTGGGTATGCAACCAAGCTAAGAACACAAAATACAAGAACAAGATTCAACGTTTAAAGATAACTTGTATAGATCCAGAAGAGTTACAAAGTACACAGTTTAACAATAAAACACTCTAAATCTCTCTGGTGTGCTCTATCTTTAACTGTTCTGCAAGTGAACTTTTATAGTCAAAGAACAACAACCCTACAAGAAGGATACTGGGCCCAATAAAGGAGGCCCACGAAGAACATGAATCCACGAAAGATTGATCTTTCGTCCAATACACCAACCAACGAAGAATCATCAGTGTAGGTCCCGTTTTTCTCGGTGGATCCGATACGAAAACCTATCCTTGTTTATCACAAACACGGTAACGGGTGCGGAATCCCCGTGACTGTACAAACCAAACACAGTGTAAAACACACGCGTAACCAAAGATTCAATATCTATTAATTAGGGATGAGTACAACCCAAACATATACAAACAATGTTTACAGACTCTCACTAAGTCTCACAGCTCTCTCATACTCATCAGTTTCACATAGAAACACTATGAGGAGTATTTATAGGAAACAGACACAGACCATGACAAAACACAAAGATGGCATGGCGAAACACCAAAGTCGACGAAACGCTTTCTGTTTCGTCGACATGCATGTTGATGACAAAGGTTTGGCCCAAATCAAAGAAGTTACGGCCCAAATCAAGTTTTGTTGACAACTTTTCACAATTTCAACATTGTGACATCATCATGACATCACATTGATGATGTCATGGTGATGTGTCATCGAGACTTGATTCGCGGCTCTCCGTGCTTCGCGTGTCGAACTCTGGGGCGCACGACGGAGGAATGTCGTGACGTCGGGCTTGAGCCGGACCTAACCGTGTCGAAACCAAGTTGAACCGAACCGAGTCGAACCGAGCCGAGTCGCGTCCATATAAAGTGTACCAACAAACTCCTCCTTGGACGCTACTCGTGATAGTTCGTCTTCCATGTCTTTCATGTCGGAGGATCTTCAAAGTCTTCAACTGTCGCAAATAGGGAGTGTATCAACAAACTCCCCCTTGGACGATGCTCGTGAATCTTTTGAACTTCAAAACTTTAGATCCTTGTGGTGTTGAAAAGTGGTCAACTGCAACCCGATCATCTTGATCTTCTGATTGCATCAACGTTGTGTCTTCACTTTACGGCTTGTCATCTGACACGTTCTCTTCGCCTTTAGCTGATTCTGATGTCGCATCTGCACATACAAGAAAGCTAAACACGTAATGAGAACAACCGCTTGGAATATAGTCAAATTAAACAAATGGCACATATGATATCAAATCTCATTTAAACACCGACTGACAACAGTTTGAAAGTTTAGAAAATGATCAATTTTAATCCCTTACTTTCAAAACTTGTTAACTTCGACAGTTTATGAAGGTGCAATTGTTTTCCGGCTTATAATCAGGATTTTGGGTAGGATAGACTCGAGTTCCAACATCGGTCAATCAAAAATAAACTAGAAATAAAATCTTTTTGGCTTTTATAAAGTTTATATTAAAACACACCTAAAATCTTTTTGGAATTTTTCATTTTTCAAATATAAAGACGGAAAGCAATAAGTAAATATATACAAAGATGCATAAACTGAAAACAGTAAATAAATATTTACAGACGTTCTTTTTGGGAGTTTCGAGGGTAAGAGAATCATATCAGTGTACGGCCACGCCAAAACGCTCCTGTTGTTTAATTAGTTCACATTAAGATAAGCATCCTATAACAATTATCGGTATTGTTGTCCACATAAGCTCAACTTATCAGATGTAATCATGGCGAGGGGATACGTTAAGGTATGATTTATACTTACCGACCGGTGTTCATCCACACACGACACATTCCCGTATCAAGGTATGCACGAGAGTTCATCTTACCGGTGAGTATACCGATTATCATCTGTTTGACCGTATAAAAGATGTGAGAAACTCACTTATTTTGATTGAAAACAAGCCCTATGTGATAGAATCACTTATTGATGAGGAACTTGATTTTCAGATGCATGAGGGCACAGGAGCAAGTCCGTGAACAGGTCAGTACTTTCGTACAGCAAAGAGACGAAATTGACTCCCGGATAAATGTGATATATTATCACTTATTGGTTTGGACATGTGATTGTAGATCACTTATTGAGGTCGTATGCAATATGTACACGTATGTATAGTACCATGGAAGATCTAGACTTCCTCTTCGTTATTTTTCGGTAAAAGATACAACCATGATACCCAGATGATAAGACAGCATAAAGACCACATATCTCAGAACCTCGGCAATCTCTCAAACGAAATTTCGGTACTAAGACCATATGCCAATGTGTGGTTCCCACCTGGTCTTCGGTCGATTTAAGATTTGTATTGCCCTGCACACTTTAAAAAGATGGTGAGCCTACCGATACATCTTATATAGAGCTGCTTAACATTTTTCATTTTAAGTTCAGTTCGAAGAGGTTTGGACAGACCACTGATTTACTATCATTTTCTCTTTTTCTCGCCAGGAAACTCATTTTTGTTTTTCTATGTTTTTTAGTTTTGAAATTTTTCACTGTTTTTGAATTTTTCAATTTTGGATTTACTCCCCCTAAAATCAACAAACTATGATAAAATTTAAAAAACACAAAGGTATTTACAAAAACGATTTTCCGATGTCGGTTAACTCATGTTGTACCTCAATGCCGTTTACCAAAATTAAGTTTTAATCAGAAAAGATTTATCGAATTTTGGAAAAAATCAGTTGGCACGTCGGTAAGCGGTGCGGACCATGACAACATTGACGAGTTTCATAGTGAAACAATCACGTGTGAGGTGATATTCGAGTTCAATGTGTCAGGTCAAAGAGTGCTGTACGAGATGATAATTATTCATAAAGCAGCTTAAGTATCGACAAGTATAGGAGAGATTAGAAATTTAAAACCGTATCCTGCAACTGCTTCGTGCATTGCAAGGAATCTGATCGCTCTCCCAAACTGGATATCCACCCGGTGTGGACTTCAAAGTCGATTTTGTAGCTACTTCAATTTTCTGAAAAAAACTCTTCACAGCAACAAGATTATAAACCTTTGGGTCCGGCTGGTCTTCCACATTGCACCAGCGAAGGTCTTTGACTTTCTCTTTGAAAAGTAGTGTGCGGTTGTTCAAACCATGCCAAGGCATCCGCACACCCGGTTGGTTTGTTCAACAAACACATTTTCTTCAATCACACCGCGAAGAAATGTACACTGCACGTTCATCTTGTTGATTTTGAACATCAGACGTGCTGCAGGTGCGTACATGTTGATTGAATCTCTCCCGGGGATCCGATTAAAGCCTTGAACAAACAAACTTTGGAATGATTTTCAATTTGTCGAAGCTTTTCAATTTCTTTCGACAGACAATTCTGTCTTCTTTTCTTTTTCTTTCCATCAAAGGCAACAATTTCTTTGTCGCCGATCTTGTGCATGGACACTCCACTATCAACAATCCAATGACACTCACTCAGAGATTAGTTGGACAGGGGGACCCAAGCCTTCATAGACTTGGGTTGCCCCTGAGAATCAAGAAATGTAATTTCAATTTCTTGATGATTTGGAAATTTCACACCTCCCCCTGAACTTTCACCCGTTTTAGGTTTCCAAAACTGTTTCCGTTTACCAGATTGTGTATCATTTACAGATTTAGAAATCTCCGGTTTTAACGGTTGTGACAAAATTGGTTTCCTTTTAACAGTTTCTGGTTTTAAAGCCTTTTCGATCACCTTCACATTTTGACGTCGTTGTTTTGTTTCTTGTTCTTTAATCGTACGTTTGTCATTTTTGGGTGAAACAGGACGACGTTGTTGGTGACCTTGTTCAGAAGGGGCTCTTTCAAAAAAATTTGGTTTTGGAGAGTTTGTGCAGTTTTTGATAATGTGTCCAAACTCCGCACATTTGAAACACGATCTCCTCTCAACAAACTTGGGAGATCCGGTTCGACTTTCACGTGTTGAACCTGTAGACCCAGAGGTACTTGTTCCTTCATCACACCCGTTTGTGTGTTGGGTGTAATTGTTTTGAGCGTTACGCTTTAAAATTATGACTTTTTGAACAAAATCGGTGTTTGATTTATTTTCAAAAGTCTCCACCTTGTCAGTACCCTTGGATGCTACAAATTTAACATCATTGTTTTTCTTCTTGAAACAAGCTCCTTTGGTCTCAACCTTCGGTTGTGAACCTTTAGAATTTTGAGCTCGCTGCTGTTGCTCTTTACCCTTAAAAGCGACAGGTTGTTGCTTTGTTGGTGATTTTTTATTTCCAAATTTTCTTCTAACTTCAGCTTTTGGAATCGGATTACACTGAGTTACTGAAACTCTCGGGATCCCCTTTTCCAAAAACTTACTGGTAGTATCTTCAAACACTTTATCAATCAAAGATTGATTGACATTTTTAATTGGAAAAGCTGTGTTTGAATAAATTTTGTCATCACCGACTAAAGTGTACAACACGTTATCACTTTTAACAGTAGACACTGTCTCAGTGATAGGACCTATCTCTTGTTTAGCACCAGTTGAGTGCACAGTATGTAACACCCCGAAAATGGATTTGGTAATTAAACCCCGTTAATACTAAAGAGCGGGTAGAATACCGTTAGCAGAAAAGATTAACCCGGAAATTATTAGGATTCAAATAAATAAGCCTAATAATTAAAAAAAAAAAGAGAGCAAACGACTTGAGAAGACAAAAGTTCATAAGGAGTCCGAGTTAACGGGATTTAAAATAAAACGGGTTTTTAACTTACCGAACCTACTAAGTTGACTAGGAATAATTCTAACCTAGTT
This sequence comes from Helianthus tuberosus, assembly GCA_030545235.1. NCBI lineage: Eukaryota > Viridiplantae > Streptophyta > Magnoliopsida > Asterales > Asteraceae > Helianthus > Helianthus tuberosus. Next base: position 122,967,940 of record CM060403.1, read on the forward strand.
AGATAGTGACTTATGAGTGGGTTAAAACACTTAAATTATGAATTAAGGAAAATGGAGGGGCCAAACTTGTTAAACTTGAAACTTGATTTATTAGAAACAAATTAAAACACACCAAATACACACAAGAGTGTGTGTCTGGTCGTACAAACACAGGGGGCGACACAAGGGATCCCACAAACCCTAGTTCTTCCAAAAATCCACCAAATTGAGAGCTCAAATTCGTTCTAAATCAAGTCTCAAACACAAATTCGTGATCTCCATTGAAAGGGGAGTCATAAGGTATGTAAATTTTATGAAGAATCTCTAGTTGGATTTCTAGGTAAACTTAGAAATCTGAAATTGATGGTTGCATGTTCGTTATATGATGAAATAGGAACATTGTAGTGTTTAGGAGTAAACCCTAGACAAGAATATATTGAAATCATGCCTAGCTCAAGTAAATTCAGATTTTTGTTGATGCTAAATTCATGTATGAGATGCTTTTAGAGTTTTGATTGCTAAAAATTAGTGTTATGATGTCAAGAACATGATTAAATTGAAAGCTGAATGCAAACAGCTCCTGATCAGAAATTACAGCCAACTTGTACTGGCTGTAACCTGAACAAAACGTGACAAAAACGTGTGTTTCTTGAGTCTAAAATGTAATTCCAGGAAATATCTTTAAAACCCCACTGGAATCGCATTTTTTTGACGAAAATTGAGCGTTTTATGAATTTTTCCGTATCAAAGGTTCAAGCTGCGTTTACTGGCAGAATTTGCAGCCCATTACGAATGTCATAACTCAATTTAGGAATTGAGTTATAATTTCAAATTCTTACTGTAGAAAGTTTTAAGTGATTAAAAGAATCGCCAATTAGAATTTCGTCAATCGGATAAACGAGGAATTTTTAATGATTTTTTCCGTAAGCAGCAGTCAGAAGTGACGAATCTGATTGCAGCTTAGTAAATGAATTTTTATGAATTTTTGGTAAAGAGTTAGATCTTGAAATTTTAACACAAGGCCTAACCCTCTGAGATGTACGCCACATAAAAAAAATCATAATTTTTGAAGACTTGTAAACAGGTTAAACAAGTCACCAAAAAGAGCTCATTTTCAGTGATATGAAATGCCTAAATGAAATCGCGGCCTACTAGTTAGTATGTAAAATTTGATTTCGTTAAGAGTTCGGATGAAATATGCCTAAGTGAGTTCATTGAACCAAATATGCATTTGAATATGTTGATAAGTCAATTGACTTTTAAAAAGTCAAACTGACCAATGATTAGATCGAATGATAATTTTGATATGAACGAATGATAAATTCGACATAAAACCCGTAGGATGGAATAGTCGTAAATGATTATGACTAATCTAACCGTCTTACGAATTGTGATGATGATAGTTTGACTCTAGACAAGCTAGATGAAGACTTGGGAAAGAAGCGGGTCAAACGGATCAAGTACGCAGAAAAAGAGCATAACCGGATGCAAGGTAAGTAAAGCTTACACCCTTTTGTAGGATATACATTTATTTATAAGTTATAAACACAACAAAGGTTATAATCGAAATACGGTTCCGACACAAATTGATATGGGTCGGAACATATCAAAAGATGAAAACCATGTTTAATGGTAAAAATGGTTGAAACGATATTTTGGTCATGTGATGAAATATATAAAATGAGTTTTCGAATGGCTACTTTATAAGTAAGCCTAAACGAAGTAAAAAGTGAAAACGACGATTTAGTCACGTATAAATAGATAAAAGTTGAAGTATAAAACGACACCAAGTGGCATAAGCCATGTTGAGTTAAACGTGTAAGAAACAGATTTAAGAGACACAACTAAATGGTGAGAAATCCGAAATGAATTACTTAACGAATTGGTAAATAAATACCATTTATATATAAGCGTAAAATGTTTGGTCGTTTAGACCAAACGGGTCAATGGCAATGTCGATACCATTGACATATAATGACTAATAAATGCATGTCGAGTCTTATGCGCACAGGATAAATTGGTTAAGACTTAGCGGTGCTATGAAATAGCATATTATGGACGCAAGGTATTAAACGGGTCAATGTGTTGATCCGAACCAGGTATGCGTATTGTGTGTTGTAGATAAGTATACAGTAGGTTGTGCATAACAAAGGGGAAAGATTTAAACTTAAAAGGTTTAAATCTTCGAAACGGGTCAAAAGAGTTATGCGCATAGATTGGGAACTAGCCACGTAATTCATAAAAGTTACAAACCCGAACTAAGGATTTAGAGATAAACATGTTGATGTATGCTTAATGGTTAATTAGAAACAAGTTTGTGGTTTAAAAATTTGAACGGGTCAAATGTCTTTAAAAATAAATTTTAAAGCCAAGGGCTCGAAGCCTTAATTTGTGAATTCAGATGTTAAGTTTGAAAGCTACCGTAAGTTACGGTACCTAATAAATTGTTACGGCAGTTTTCTACTGCCTTACGGCAGACCAGTTTTACCCAATGGCTACCGTAACTTACGGTGGCTACCGTAACTTACGGTAGAGTCCAGTCACTTTTGCTGATATTTTGCATATCCTAGTTAATCGAATCCGTTTTTTAGCGTAGTTTCGATTACGGCACGCGACGGGTGTAAAACCTGAAAATCCTTGTTATTTTAACTGATTGGCTCATGGAACTTGTAGTAACTTGTAAATAAACTATCAAAACTAACTTTTATGTTGGTTTTGATTCTAGGTGAATGTTATATGCTTCCGGATGAAGATTAAGCCACGAACAAGAACCGAACACACCTCTCAATGAAGATTCCGCACTCGATCTTGTTTTGTTTTAATAAAAGTGGATTTTGTAAACACTTTTAACGATGTTTTGGATGTTGTAAACATGTTTAAATGCTTATGATGTAAAAGTTTTTGTTAAGTGACATTTTTCATATAAAATGCTTACTTTAATGTTAAAAAATATTATGGGTGTTACACAGTAGGAGTAGGAGGATCACACAGAATATGATTCTCAAAAGGCACTTCACTCCTTTTCTATCGTCAAGAGATTTATCCTCATCACTCACATCTGATTCATCATCCGAAGAATCATACTCCTCAATGGTTGGAGGACTTTGATTTGAAGCACATGATGACTTTTCTTTCCGATCAGATGAGCCCTCCGATGAATTGTCCGTTTTGAACCCTAAGACAGTTGTAACTTCCTCATAATCAAGAGGTACAGTTGGCTCAAAACGCGGCATTTCCTCCTCATCGGGCATTCTGGTATAGTTGTGTTCCAAAGGAGGTGGACACGACTTATACCCAATGCCTTTAACATTACCCTTTAGTTGTTTAACGTCAATGATGTGATCAAGCACATATCGGGAGTTTGAGTAACTCTCCAATTTGAGCTTGATCGCTTCATGCTCGCATTTGGCAATGGCTTGCTCCTTTTTGTTTTCCTCAACGATGTTAATGTAATCGTTAATACTAATTTGTTTATAATAAACAGTTTTGGTCAATTCGGAAACACTTTTCTTTAAGGTTTCAATTACAGATTTAAAATCCTTTTCGTTTCTAGCTAAAGCCATATTTGCCTCTTTGCACTTTGACAGTTCAATAACCAAACTCTGATTGTGACTATGAACCGTTTCAGATTCATGTTTCAATTCAGCACATTCATGTTTCATATCAGCACAATCACTACAGATGCTAGGAGTTTCAGATTTTACCTGACTTGTAGAAGTTGTGACATTGGCCATAAAGGCAGTCTGAGAAGAGAAAGATCCATCTTCAGTGAGAATCTTCTCCATTTCTTCTGATGTAGCATCAGCTTTCTTGACCAAGACAGATTTTTGACATTTCATCTCCTTGGCACCATTCGACAAACTATGAGCTTCAGAATCAGTTCTTTCATTCAAATTTGATTCTTCATCTGAACTGCCACTGTATCCCGAACTATCATCTTTTCCTGAAGATTCACCATCGCTGACATTCTTGACAATTTCAGCATAAAACTCATTTCCTCCTTGATCTCCACTTCCAAATTGTACAGACCAGGAGTCATCGGCTTTTTTGAGTTGGACGTGGATGTACTTGTTTGATTTATGAAAGGATTTTGGTTGCCTTGTTGAGGTTGTGGTTGGGCTTGTGACGGTGTCGGAATATATGCACTTGGATCGAACTGAGGTTGAGTAGTGGTAACTTGAGGCGTAAAAGGAATATAAGCACTACCAAATTGAGGTCTAGAATAAGCCTGAGCTTGAGCACTCAAATGCGCTGGCGGCTGATAGGCACTCGGATCGAAAACCGGAGGTGGAGCTGAAGGAGCAAAAACCAGGCAGGTACAATTTCAGTATAACTCATAATTGATGTATTGAATAAAGTTCCTGATCACACACTTGAAAACACGCTGTTAAATCACTTTTGCAAAGCCTCTGTTAAAAAAAAAAACTTTAACAAGTTTCGACGAAACCCAAATTTCATGTTAATGTCGACGAAACTTCCTGATGATTTTTCTTGACGAAACCTGTTTGACGAAACAGTCTGATTGACGAAACCTTTGATTTAATAATTCCGTTCTAGCTGTTGTTCGATCGAGTCACACAAACAAAGTAATATGCGACCCACCACTCAACTGAATGTCACTAAACAACAAAATGTTATGTTGTTCAATAGGGTAGCTTTTTCACTTTGAATGCAAAATCACATGCAAACTTTTATCCCACATGTACTAATCAATGCACTATCAATTTATATGGCCGACAACTATTAGATGAAACTAAATCTCATTGGACCTCTTCAATTTTAATTGCAAGTCTCATCATTTTTTTTTTAATTGTGAGAATTTTGAACCTCTTTTATTAAAATAGTGTCACGTGAATTCTGAGTCATATGTAAGTGGCCGACAACATTATTTGGATACTCAATTCTAGTGGGCCGATACTCTTGATCAGTTAATGGGTCGGTGCAATTGGCTGAAGAGTTCACGTGATGTATTAAAATATATATATATATATATATATATATTTTAAATGTCGACGAAACTAGGAAGGATAAAGACTGCGACGAAACTCAATTCCTGTTGACCAACGACGAAACCCAGAATGATATTAAATGTCGACGAAACTTGATATTGAATTAATTCTCGACGAAACCGATCTGAATTATGATCGACGAAACTGATGTTGAGATCTTGGCGACGAAACTGAATGAAGAAAAGGTCGACGAAACTGGATGATGTTGGCGACGACGAAACTCAGGAACCAATGAGACGAAACTCTAAATTCCTTCTGACGAGAACTGTTTGTGATAACTGATGAAACCTATGGGTTTTGTCGTTTATGATAATTGTCACCAATTTTCAAAGGAAGGCTTATCCTTCTCTGACATGCACCACAATTTTCAATTTACACCATACTTTTCTATTTCAACAGGCTTCTTTTTCAACAATCATCATCACAATGTTCACTATTTTCAAACCCTTGCATTTTAATATTCATAAACAAAATAACAACTTTAATTCAAACACAAGGCGGATCAAACAATCATATAAATCAAGAACAATATGAATATACCAAGAACACTATGATAATTCTGGCCAAACTTATCACCGGATAAAATTTTCGAAACCCAAATTTTGCTAAAACTTTTAATAAAAACCCACAATAACATACAAGCATGCAATAAAAAGGGTTTTCACTAAAACTTACAGCAAAAACAACACAATGTCAACTGATTTTTGAACTATTTTTCCAGAAAATATGAACTTTTCAAAACAACAGTTTCTACAAATCACTTAAAACAAGCTTGATAAAACAAAACAATGTTTGGTTTTAAACAAGGAAAAGAGCCAAAGCTCTGATACCAATTGTAGGTCCGTTTTTTCCCGATGGATCCGATACGAAAACTTATCCTTGTTTATCACAAACACGGTAACGGGTGCAGAATCCCCGTGACGGTGCAAACCAAACACAATGTAAAAACACACGCGTAATCAAAGATTCAGTATCTATTGATTAAGGATGAGAACGGATACAAACATATACAAACAATGTTTTACAGACTCTCTCAAAAGTCTCACAGCTCTCATACTCATCAGTTTCACACAGAAACTATGAGGGGTATTTATAAGGTACAAGACACAGACCATGACGAAACACAAAGATGGTACGACGAAACATCAAAAGCGACAAAACCAAAGGGGTTTCGTCACTTAATCATGCCCAAACATTCCGTTTCGTCGATATGTAATTTTGGCCCAATGTGAAGTCAAAGCCCATTTGGAGTTTCGGCCCAGAACAAGATTTTGTCCAAGACTTTTCACCAATATTCAACTACGACATCATCATGACATCACAATGATGATGTCATGGTGATGTGTCATCGGGACTTGGTTTGCGGCGCTCCGTGCTTCGCGTGTCGAACTCTGGGGCGCACGACGGAGGAATGTCGTGACGTCGGGCTTGAGCCGGACCTAACCGTGTCGAAACCAAGTGGAACCGAACCGAGCCGAGTCGCGTCCACATAAAGTGTACCAACAAACTCCCCCCTTTTTTTTAAAAAAAAAAATATTAATATTGATTACCAATTTGATTAACAACCATAGACTTGATTAACATAAACACAAACTTCTTAACACTGAAATTAAAACCTAAACCAGATAGATCTAAAACAAATTCACAAGAAGTGAACATCCAGTGACAATTACCAAACAACCATAACAACAACATCTTTAAGCCCTCTCACCCTTAATCCTCCTAGCAATCTGCATATCTTTGGGCATAATCGTAACCCTTTTGGCATGAATCGCACACAGATTGGTGTCCTCAAACAACCCAACAAGATAAGCTTCAGAAGCTTCTTGTAAAGCAGCAACAGCAGAGCTTTGGAACCTCAAATCAGTCTTGAAATCCTGAGCAATCTCCCTCACCAGCCTCTGAAACGGGAGCTTCCTGATCAACAGTTCAGTGCTCTTCTGGTACTTCCTGATCTCCCTCAATACCACAGTTCCTGGCCTGAATCTGTGTGGCTTTTTCACTCCTCCGGTGGCCGGAGCTGACTTTCTGGCTGCTTTGGTGGCCAGTTGCTTACGTGGAGCCTTTCCTCCGGTGGATTTTCTGGCGGTTTGCTCTGATACCAATTGTAGGTCCCGTTTTTCTCGGTGGATCCGATACGAAAACCTATCCTTGTTTATCACAAACACGGTAACGGGTGTGGAATCCCCGTGACGGTGCAAACCAAACACAGTGTAAAACACACGCGTAACCAAAGATTCAATATCTATTGATTAGGGATGAGTACAACCCAAACATATACAAACAATGTTTACAGACTCTCACTAAGTCTCACAGCTCTCTCATACTCATCAGTTTCACACAGAAACAATGAGGGGTATTTATAGGAAACAGACACAGACCATGACGAAACACAAAGATGGCACGGCGAAACACCAAAGTCGACGAAACGCTTTCTGTTTCGTTGACATGCATGTTGATGACAAAGGTTTGGCCCAATCAAAGAAGTTACGGCCCAAATCAAGTTTTGTTGACAACTTTTCACAATTTCAACATTGTGACATCATCATGACATCACAATGATGATGTCATGGTGATGTGTCATCGGGACTTGATTCGCAGCTCTCCGTGCTTCGCGTGTCGAACTCTGGGGCGCACGACGGAGGAATGTCGTGACGTCGCGCTTGAGCCGGACACCGTGTCGAAACCAAGTTGAACCGAACCGAGTCGAACCGAGCCGAGTCGCGTCCACATAAAGTGTACCAACAAACTCCCCCTTGGACGCTACTCGTGATGGTTCGTCTTCCATGTCTTTCATGTCGGAGGATCTTCAAAGTCTTTAACTGTCGCAAATAGGGAGTGTATCAACAAACTCCCCCTTGGACGATGCTCGTGAATCTTTTGAACTTTAAAACTTTAGATCCTTGTGGTGTTGAAAAGTGGTCAACTGCAACCCGATCATCTTGATCTTCTGATTGCATCAACGTTGTGTCTTCACTTTACGGCCTGTCATCTGACATGTTCTCTTCGCCTTTAGCTGATTCTGATGTCGCATCTGCACATACAAGAAAGCTAAACACGTAATGAGAACAACCGCTTGGCATATAGTCATATTAAACAAATGACACATATGAGATCAAATCTCATTTAAACACCGACTGACAACAATTTGAAAGTTTAGAAAATGATCAATTTTAATCCCTTACTTTCAAAACTTGTTAACTTCGACAGTTTATGAAGGTGTAATTGTTTTCTGGCTTATAATCAGGATTTTGGGTAGGATAGACTCGAGTTCCAACATCGGTCAATCAAAAATAAACTAGAAATAAAATCTTTTTGGCTTTTATAAAGTTTATATTAAAACACACCAAAAATCTTTTTGGAATTTTTCATTTTTTAAATGTAAAGACGGAAAACAATAAGTAAATATATACAAAGATGCATAAACTGAAAACAGGAAATAAATATTTACAGACGTTCTTTTTGCGAGTTTCGAGGGTAAGAGAATCATATCAGTGTACGGTCACTCCAAAACGCTCTTGTTGTTTAATTAGTTCACATTAAGATAAGCATCCTATAACAATTATCGGTATTGTTGTCCACATAAACTCAACTTATCAGATGTAATCATGGCGAGGGGATACGTTAAGGTATGAGTTATACTTACTGACCGATGTTCATCCACACACGACACATTCCCGTATCAAGGTATGCACGAGAGTTCATCTTACCGGTGAGTATACCGATTATAATCTGTTTGACCGTATAAAAGATGTGAGAAACTCACTTATTTTGATTGAAAACAAGCCCTATGTGATATAATCACTTATTGATGAGGAACTTGATTTTCAGATGCATGAGGGCACAGGAGCAAGTCCGTGAACAGGTCAGTACTTTCGTACAGCAAAGAGACGAACTTGACTCCCGGAAAAATGTGATATATTATCACTTATTGGTTCGGACATGTGATTGTTGATCACTTATTCAGGTCGTATGCAATATGTACACGTATGTATAGTATCATGGAAGATCTAGACTTCGTCTCCGTTATTTTTGGGTAAAAGATACAACCATGCTACCCAGATGATAAGACAACATAAAGACCACATATCTCAGAACCTCGGCAATCTCTCAAACGAAATTTCGGTACTAAGACCATATGCCAATGTGTGGTTCCCACCTGGTCTTCAGTCGATTTAAGATTTGTATCGCCCTGCACACTTTAAAATGATTGTGAGCCTACTGATACATCTTATATAGAGCTGCTTAACATTTTTCATTTTAAGTTTAGTTCGAAGAGGTTTGGACAGACCACTGATTTACTATCATTTTCTCTTTTTCTCGCCAGGAAACTCATTTTTGTTTTTCTATGTTTTTGAGTTTTGAAATTTTTCACTGTTTTTGAATTTTTCAATTTTGGATTTACTCCCTCTAAAATCAACAAACTATGATAAAATTTAAAAACACAAAGGTATTTACAAAAACGATTTTCCGATGTCGGTTAACTCATGTTTTACCTGACGTTGAAGTTGTAGACCCAGAGGTATTAGCTTCACACCCATTTGTGTGTTGGGTGTAATTGTTATCACTATTACGTTTCAAAATGTTGACTTTTTGAACAAAATCGGTATTTGACTTATTTTCAAAAGTCTCCACTTTATCAGTACCTTTGGATGCTACAAATTTAACATCATTGTTTTTCTTCTTGAAACGAGCTCCTTTGGTCTCAACCTTCGGTTGTGAACCTTTAGAATTTTGAGCTCGTTGTTGTTGCTGTTTACCCTTAAAAGCGATAAGTTGTTGCTTCGTTGGTGATTTTTTATTTCCAAATTTTCTTCTAACTTCAGCTTTTGGAATAGGATCACATTGAGTTACAGAAACTCTCGGGATCGCTTTACCCAAAAACGTAGTTGTATTATCTTCAAACACTTTATCAATCAAGGATTGATTGACGTTTTTTATTGGAAAATCTTTGTCTGAATAAATTTTGTCATCACCGACTAATGTGTACAACACGTTATCACTTTTAACAGTAGACACTGTCTCAGTGATAGGATCTCTCTCTTGTTTAGCACCAGTTGATTGCACAGCAGGAGTAGGTGGATCACACAGAATGTGATTCTCAAAAGGCACTTCTACTCCATTGTTCTTCTCAAGAAATTTATCCTCATCACTCACATCTGGTTCATCATCTGACGAATCATAGTCCTCAATGGTTGGAGGACTTTGATTTGAAGCACATGATGACTTTTCCTTGCTATCAGATGAGCCCTCCGATGAATTATCCGTTTTGAACCCTAAGCCAGTTGTAACTTCCTCATAATCAAGAGGTACAGTTGGCTCAAAACGCGGCATTTCCTCCTCATCGGGCATCTTGGTATAGTTGCCCCTCAATGGAGGTGGACACTTCCTATAACCAACTCCTTTAACATTACCCTTTAGTTGTTGAACGTCAATGATGTGAGCAAGCACATATCGGGAGTTTGAGTAACTCTCCAATTTGAGCTTGATCGCTTCATGCTCACATTTGGCAATGGCTAGCTCCTTTTTGGTTTCCTCAACGATGTTAATGTAATCGTTAATACTAATTCGTTTATGATAAACAGTTTTGGTCACTTCGGAAACACTTTTCTTTAAGGTTTCAATCACAGATTTAAAATCCTTTTCATTTCTAACTAAAGCCATATTTGCCTCTTTGCACTTTGACAGTTCAATAACCAAACTCTGATTGTGACTATGAACCGTTTCAGATTCACGTTTCAATTCAGCACATTCATGTTTCATATCAGCACAATCACTACATATGCTAGGAGTTTCAGATTTTACCTGACTTGTAGAAGCTGTGACATTAGCCATAAAGGCAGTCTAAGAAGAGAAAGATCCATCTTCAGTGAGAATCTTCTCCATTTCTTCTGATGTAGCATCAGCTTTATTGATCAAGTCAGAATTTTGACATTTCATCTCCTTGGCACCATTCGACAAACTATCTGCTTCAGAATCCATTCCCTCATTCACGTCCGATTCTGAACTGTAATCACTCACACCTGAGCCATCTTTATCAGTGCCACTATATCCTGAACTCGTATCTTTTCCTGAAGATTTACCATCATTGACATTTTGACAATTTCAGCATAAAACACAGTTCCTCCTTGATCTCCACCTCCAAATTGTACAGACCAGGAGTCATCGGCTTTATTTGAATTGGACGTGGAAGTACTTGTTTGATTTATGAAAGGATTTTGGTTGCCTTGTTGAGGTTGTGGTTGGGCTTGTGACGGTGTCGGAATATATGCACTTGGATCGAAATGAGGTTGAGTAGTGGTAACTTGAGGCGTAAAAGGAATATAAGCACTACCAAATTGAGGTCAAGAATAAGCCTGAGCTTGAGCACTCAAATGCGTTGGCGGCTGATAGGCACTCGGATCGAAAACCGGAGGTGGAGCTGATTGTGGAAACGGAAACAAACTCGACATTGGATTGTTAAATGTGAGTAATTACTTGAAAAACTAAATACGAATCCCAAATGAAATCCACTAAAGATTGAGATATCTCGTGAAGTTTAAAAGAAACCCAAGCCAAATGACTCAAAAATGAACCACAACAAATAAAATTTCAAGGCCCACCAAAGTTGCAAACTTCAAATTGTAATAAGATGTCATCGGCCCATTTAATTTTATAATACAAAACGTTGCTTGTGACTTTTATCTTTCAAGTTTCTCTCTCTGCAATACAACATCCAAACAACCACTAACTCTCTGTCATCCTCTTCTTTTCTTTGTGATACACACCTCAAAAGTCAACATCCCTAATGTTGTTTCTATGTTTGTCTCGATACAAAACAAAAACATCCAACAGATTTCTTTCTTTCTTCGATTAAAAAGCTTCCAACAATGAAAACCCCCAACTGCTATGAAACCTTGTTGTAATGAATCAATGTGATATACTTTAATTTGATTGGACCGATAGCACATGCAATCTGATTACCATAACATGGGCCGCCAAATTTGATTCCCACTCACAATCCAATGAATTGTTAATTAATTTTTTTTATTAATCGACGAAAGTACTATGATGTGAGTGTATGACGAAACCTTGACAGTTTTGAACGACGAAACTCTATTTGATTGATTATGTCGACGAAACGGATTCTGAAAATATGTGTGCGACGAAACGTTATTTGAGCTTAGTGCGACGAAACCTGATTTATAATGCACGACGAAACAGAAGGGAGAAAAGGTCGACGAAACTGGTTGATGATTTTGTTCGACGAAACTGGTTGATGATCTTTTAAATGTGCGACAAAACTCAGAAGTTGAGTGGATCTGATCGACGAAACTTGAATAGATAAGGTCTGGGAGTTGGTGAGTTTGGTGTGATTTTTTTTAAAGAAGCTTATCTTTTTCTGACACAATACACAATTTTCAAACTACACCTTACTGAAGACGCACTTTGTCAACAAACATCATGATTTTTAGTACACAAATGTCAAACAATTATATTTTAACCACAAACACTTGAATAATAATTTAACAAAGGCAAATATTCAAGAACAGTATGAACAAGTTGAAGATCCTGTTGAACTTGATGAGTTTTCTGGTCACCTAAAAATTGTCGAACACGATTTTTGCTCAAACTTTAAATAAAAAACCCAAATGTTAACATGTAAACATGTAAAATAAGCCAGGTTCACTACGTCAAAAAAGGGCTACGGCCACACAAAAAAACCGTGACCATATGCCAACCGTCACACAAATTCTTTTCAGCCTAAGTGTGACCAAAGGTCGAGTCATCGTAGGCATCATATGGCCACACCTACGTATGTGTGGCCATAGCAACTTAAAAGTGTGGCTAAAGGGTCTTGTTGAAATCAAGCATTTTGTCCAATAACTGTGGCTAAAGGGTAGCAACAGTCACAGGAACTTACAATAAGTGTGGCCATTTATATTATTTAGTCACTGAAAAGTTTGCTTTAGCCACATCAATTATAAAAAACCGTGGCAAAAAGGTTTTTGTAATCAAGCAAATGCTCCATTAAGTGTGGCTAAATAGTATAAACGGCCACATGAGTTTACTGTAAGTGTGGTCGTTTATATCATATAGTCTCATGATTTACTGTAAGTGTGCCCGTTTCTATTTTATAGTCACTAAAAAGTATGTTTTAGCCACATCGATTTAGAAAAATAGTGGCAAAAGGTTGTTGTAATCAAGCAAATGCTCTATTAAGTGTGGCTAAATGGTTTGAACGGCCACATAAATTTATTATTGGTGTGGTCCTTTCTATTATATAGTCACATGAATATACTATAGGTATGACCGTTTCTATTATATAGTCGCTAAAAATTTATTTTTGCCACATCAATGTAAAACATCCATGGCAAAAAGGTTGTTGTAATCAAGCAAATGATACATTAATTGTGACTAAATGATATCAATGGTCACACAAACTTACTATGAGTGTAGTGTTTCTATTATATAACTATGGCTAAAAACTATTTTTAGACACAAAGAAAAATCGTAATTTTAAGTGTGACTATTGTCTAACATTTGGTCACATATTTATTGTGGTTCTTTATGACCATTTTCATGTAATTACCCATTTTTTTGTAATATAAAAACTGCAGTCACATGAGAGAATCTTAAAACCAAATGATATTAACAATAATAACCAAAATCCATACATAAGTTTTCAATTTAGATACCAACTAAAGACAAGCTTTTAATCAAAAACTATCTATAAAAGTTGCAAAGGGAAATAACTCTACACATAAACTAAGAACTATTTCTCTTGAAAGTGCTGCAAATTTATATCCAGCCATTTTGCAACAATTGTTTTGCCACACTATTGAATGCTCCAAGATCCGAAAAAGTAATGTCGGCCATCAAACATTAGGCGAGTTTGATCTTACATTCCGGTTCAGCTGTTCAGGTAATGTCCGCCAACAATCATAGTCCCGTGATTCATGTACCGATAACGTGATTGAGTGTGCAACAATCTCCTGTTGTGACGCAAATTCATAACCGAAACCTGGAGAGTTTCAAACCAAAATTCATAAATACCACTATAAACACTAAAATTTAGAAATCACTTTCAATACTTGCAAATATGACCATAATAAATAGCCTGATAACAAAAAATAGCATGATAGCAAGTCACAAGCAATGCTACCAGATAATAAAAGTATCAAGACTACTAGTGCTAGAGATGTTCATGTATTAATCTCGACAAACAAGAAGCTATCATGTTCAGTACTTCAATTAGATGATGGTTTTGTATTTCACTGAACTTAAATTAATTAAATGCAGATTATAAAAATGCAACCTTAGTAGGTCTAGCCTTCATTTGACATCAAAATTCTAAAGCAGCACCCTTCTAAGTTATAATTGAACTGTATTTAAAAAATATGCCAGCATGTCACATAGACTGACCAAGAAAACTATAAGAACTATGATCATGCTTTACTATAATACAGAAAGTTAGATATAAGTGATTATAAACGACTCTTGCCTGAATAACAAAGAAGAGTGAGTTACTTGAATCTCAAAAAAGAGTGGAGTGATTGGAGTCGTTTGTTGGTAGTAGTGTTCCGCCACCTGTAATAATCAATTGTGAGAACTCAGAAGCATGCTTATGAATAAAATGTCATGAAATTTAATAGAAAGCTACCAACATTTACAGTCACATAATATTTTTATCATTATTAGTAGCATCCCTTTTTAAAATATTCAAAGTTGCTGGGCAATGGGAGGGATAACAGATCTAAGAGTATCCCTTTTCAAAATATTAAAAGATGCTGGACATTAATACAATAAGCTACATACTTATTTCATACAATTGACCCTATTCATATGAGAGCACAACAAAGTAGCATGTATTACGTTTACCTTGTATGGGGCTTCATTGAGAACATAGCACGCATCTGGGCCAAATCTTTTTTGAAACTTACATACCTACAACTTCTCATCCTTAGACCACATGGTGTGGGCATGGTGGGATGGTGTTGTTGCCTTTCCACACCGCACACACCACACTGGGCCCGGCGTTGTAAACGGCATTGTTGAAGGGGCGGCAAGAATTCCACTAGCGTGGAGGGCATAGTGGGAGACAACATGGCATGATTTCGTATTCGATATTCGATATTTTATCGTCTAAACATGTAATACCTTTTACGCTTGCTCTTCGAGACGGTTGAAGAAGTATTGTTGTGCCAGTTTCGTTTTCTCTGATTATTAAACCAATTGTTTATTTGCTTTAACTGCAGGCCGGTATCTTGTACCAATCTTGCCTTATCTTCTTCCTGTTATTATTGTTATCATTAGCATTAAAATTATTGTTATTGTTACATTGTTTAAAAGTTTTAGATGAAGCAAACTGACCGTAGGGTACGACTAGTTGGCATGAGATTGCCACCATGATTTTAAAACCGAAGTGGTTTTACCGGGCAGTTTCCCTGCCCGTCTTTTACGTAATATCTCCTCCCTAATCTCCACAAGCTTCTCCTTGTAACCCTAATAACGCCACAATAAGAGAAAATTATATGATCAAAGTAGGTTGTCAAATCCAACTCATTTAATAAATAAGTTGTGCTCAGGTTTAACTAAACGGATTTTGTGCGGGTTGACCTATGTAACCTATTCAATTAAACATATTGATTTGTCAACCTTTTTAAAATTAAACAACCCATCAACTTGTTTGACTTATTTAAATAAATAGGTTAAGTAATCCATGTTTGGGTTATGTGATTTTAAATGGGCTGAAATCTTTGTCACAAACAGATATACTAGTCATTTTAGAGTTCACTGATTCAACATGACACCCTACTCTTACGGTCTTTCCTCTATCTGAGATAAATGCAACTTTGGACTCTTTATCTATTTTATAAAATTTTAACAGTATTAATTAGTATAGTTACAAAAACTATACCATTAGGACTCTTTATCTATTTTGTTTCAACCTGTTTGATTGATTTTTATTACTCATTTGAACCAAAACATAACCCAAATAGAACCATTTTTTTATTAAACGCGTTAGCCTCACCTGTTTCAACTCGTGCTTTAGCTCTTGCCTCACACGCTCCATTAATGATCTCTCGCTCTCAGTCGGGACAAGAGGCCCGAACCGCATGCTATCATGTCCATCAAGACTCCCATCAAACAAATTGATATCACTGTCTACTTGATCTTCATCATCATCATCATCATCAGACATTGTTGCACCTGTTCCTTCTCCGGGTGACACTCCTATTTCCACAACCAACAGAAAACAAAACTTAGCCTTCGTCTCATAACAAAAACATAACTTAAACGGAATTTCAGATGTTCAAACCCGTTAAACTTTGTAACGACTGCTCAATCTCCCAACACGCCATAACAGCTTCCATTGCATGAACCCGAACGTGTTGTTGTAATTGTTCTTTAAAAGAGCATAGCAACAGAACTAATGAGTCTGCATTGCAATATGTAGATGCAATGGATATAAGAATATATAATCAATCAAATTTAGAACCCATATCCAACCATGCCCCGTAGGATTATGATAAAGTTTTTGAGACTTTGTTGAGCAGAAATATAGGTTATGAATCAATTTTTTTAAATGGGTTCTTTTGAAATCACATGATGACAAATGGTTGTTTTTTTAACTTCAATTTGGGTAAGTTGTTATCTAAGATAGCAACTTTAGATTCTTGGAGTACACAAATCAAACGAGATGAGACAAGTGTCTAGAATTTGTCTTTGTGTTGTTGAAGTCGCCATAGATAGTGACTTCAACAAGAAGACGAATTATGGAACTTGACTAGATTTTGCAAAGTGAAGTCGTCGTTTTTTTTTTTTAAATAAACAAGTGTTAAGAAGCATACCATGAACTGATCTAGCTCCTTATTATCACCAACATTACCATGACCACCAAGCCCCGAATACTTCGATACCACATGCTGCGACTGAGCCAGCTGGGCATCAATCCTCGACAACTGATCCACAGGAGTTGCAATTCGCAAACAAGACACATGAGCTGACCAACAGCTGCTCGTAGAGCGGGTGTGATAGAAACTCTGCTTTATACCGAGCATTTTGCCAGTTTATCGCCGCAACTTCACCCCACCATCCCCACCACCTACCTCACTTCCACCATTATTATCCACCAGTAAACACAGCCACAAGAATCACATTGCCTGTGTGTCTGACCCTATTCAGGGCACAATGTTCGAGATTTCGTTCAAACATTAAAACCAAGATGCACTGTAAAAATTCGATTACATGATAACCAAACAAACCTACTCAGTAATATCCACTCATAGAGAAGTTGCTCCAACTGAGACCCCCAACTCAATTAATAAAAACAAAAGTATACATAATATTAATCAGGTTTTTCCTCTATTCCACTAAAGTTACTAATCTTTTTTTTCTCTATAAAGTAATGAAGTTTGATCTATTGTTCCACTCTTATATAATGACCATGTTTGTCATCAATTAACTAACCGACAGTATGAACACTTATATCCTGTACCCTTTATGATATTTTCTTAACACACAAGAATATCCACCAAATAAAACAAAAGAAAGTAAAAATTTGAGTATACAAACAAAGAATGTAAACAAAAACTCTAAATCTTGGAGGAATGTAACCTGGCTTGCAGCAATGTTTCTGGACTGATTATTCAAATCCGGCGAACCATGAGATGACATCGCGGCTGCTGAGGCCATAATTGAATCATTGGAGACGTCATTTTGTAAAAGAACTTGAGGTGAATATAAAAAAAACCAATGGGACTAGTCTAAACCGCTCTTATCAGTAATCGAATGCACAAATTTCTTGTAAATGTGAGCGACCAAGAATTTTTATCACTTAACAATAATATACTGGAGTGTAAACTTTTACTTTATGATTAAATAAAGATATAAATTAAAAAGAACCAAGTTTTACCTGATCATGGCCCATATCTAACTTGATCTCCTCTAAACAGCTCTCGTTAGTAATTCCACAATCAGTCAGCAGTCAAATGCTGGTTGCAGAAGTATAAGGCATAACAAGCCACTCGGAATCAAAATGAAGCAAATTCAACATAAAATTTAATAATTTTCATTTTAATTAACCAGAAACAAACCTCCCACGGTTGCTATGCAGTGGAGAAGAAACGCACGAACAGAACGACGAGGAAGAAAACTCCCATTTCAAATCTCGTTTCTTCCAATATTCAACCAGCTCTTCCTCTTTCTCCTTCTCAACATCATCATTCACCTTTGGTAATGTAACTTCTCCCGTCTTCTCTTCTCATCAGACGTCTCAACCGTTTCATCTTATTCTGATTTCCCCTCACTCGACACCCGGAATTTAGGTTTCACTCTCAATCTCCTTCTCTTCCTCTTGTACAATAGCAGCTTCAATTTTACTCTTAAACCCCCCCCCCCCCCCCCCTAAGAGCCCTAAGCGTCTCATAAGCAACACATAAACACCTGCTCGAATTAACACCGACCTTACACTTCCAATTGACTGAACCTAGGGTTTTATTTCTCTCTCTCTCGCTTCAAGTTCTTCTTCGCAACCACCAATTTTAGCTTCCTGATCTTGTTCTTCAGAGAAGGCGAACAGATCTTATCAGATCTCTAGCTTTTAATCACGAATTTAACCACTGAAGAGCTCGAAGCTTTCAAATTAGGGCTCGTATTAGGGTTTACATTCTCCTGCAGGTTAGATTTGCTGCTATGCTTTGGCTTCGGTGGTGTTAGAGAAGCCATTGTTGTGGGTGTTTTGAGTTTAGAGTTATTGGATTTGGGGAAGAGGGAAAGTGAAATTCTGAATATCCTTGAGGGAGGGAAATAGTTTTGGAATGGTATTGTATGTGAAATTGAAATTGAGAATGAACTTTGGACTTTTTGTTTTACTTATAATTTAACAACTAGTAGGTTGCCCGCGCGTTGCAGCGGGAATAAAACAGTTAGGAAATGTTTTCATAACTGGAGGGTAGATGTAAAAAGTTTTGAAGGTTCACTTAAATCATAGAGCTGTCATTATTGTTAATAATAAGTTGACATAAAAAGTCGCAAATACATATGAAAACCATTGTTGCGTCTCAGTAAACACACACTATACGAAAATAAATTTAAAAACATAAAAGTTTAAAATAAAAATCCAATTGTCAACGACTTGCATTGTGATACGTTGTAATTTAGTCGTAAGCCTTACACACTTCAATTATCGCATTTAGATTTTCCAAACACCATTCTTCATCATCGAGAGTGCTATGAAAACAATTATCGGTAGTTTATTGTTCTTCTTTCACTACTACATCTACCGGACGAGGAGTTTGTTGTATGATGTCCTGTTTGAGTCATGTATATATTGGATCAGGTTTGGCTAGTAATAAAAAATAATGTTTAGTATCTTAATCACATGTGGTTTTATCATTTGTAATATATAGTGTAGATACCTGACACATTTTTCAATTATTAACTTCTTGTGTCATCCAGAACAACTTCCTAATTTCTGTATAAGAGAATAATGAACAAGTGAGTAAAAGTGACCAATTTGTTTGAACTAAAAATATAAAAACAAAATTCATTAACAATCATTACATTTTGATTCCAAAGCAGTTCATCTATCATGTAACACCTCCCGATAGACAACGTTTGAGGTGTATACTCCATCTAGTTGGAAATCTTTGGCAGGATAAACTAACACTTTTGTATTTTCACGTGATATTCCTCTTGACAAGGCCACATATAGTTGACCATGCGAAAATACAGAATCCGGAAGATAAACACCAACATGGCGAATTGTTTGGCCCTGAGCTTTGTTTATTGTCATGGAAAAGCTGAGACGAATCGGAAACTGTTTTCTTTTCAGCTTGAAAGAGAACATGTCATCCTCAGAAAGACATAGAGGTATTCTTGGCAAAAACACTCTCTTCCCCGTATGTTGTCCGACAGCTATTTCTGCATCAATACGATACGATTAGTGAGAGTTGCAAATGATACTATGATAATGCATGACATAAGCCGTATGATACGAGAAGAAACAAAATAATGAAAAAAATAATAAAAAGAGCATAGTTTCAGTATAGGGGAACAAATAAAAATACAATAATGGCAAAATTAAGAGACCGCGAAATCTGTACCTTAAAACGCATACAAGATTTGGATTGAGTTGAACCAAATTTTACTGATGAACTTCAATCTTCGGAGCTCTAATGACGATATGCAGGAGTGAATATGAAATTGAAAAAAACTGGATGTTAAACAATACTCATCTAAACTTGTTGGAATCAGATCTTTGAACTTGACAAAAAAAAAAAAAAAACCAAAACAGACAAAGAAAATACAATGGATTAAAAATGTATATCTTCATAACCTACAAAGAGATTGCTGTTAAAAAAATGATTACCCATATATATAGCTCAAAAAAATAAACCTCAAAATAGCACTCTAGAGACGAGATATGCACTGTTATATTTTGAAAGTTCTATTTTATTCAAAATTTTACATAATGCTGTAAATTTTGAAAATTTTACATAATAAAAAAATAATATCATCGTTCATAGAGATACAAAAAAAAAAGATAAATTAAAAAACTATGATTTGAATTTTATGAAATTCTATCATAATTTTAGAAAAATCCCTCATACTAAATTGTAACCCTTCTTCTCCCAGAAACTCTTCGTTCACAAAAAAATCATTCAGTTCACAATAGAAAATTAGTCTCCTCATCTTCATAATTACTAAGTAATCAACAAGATAAATAAAAAAAAGGTTGACGATAAGTAAATAAGACGTATACCGAACGGTGTAAGGGCCTCGACTTGCTCTGGTGATTTTCTCCGATCTCCGGCGACGTTTTTGAAGTCTCCGGCGATACTTCTTCTTTCCAGAATCCTTGTTTCCTTCACTATGAACGTTACCAACAATATAGATGGTGTTTTTAATGTAAGATTAATAACGAATCGTTTGGCAATAAGTAAATAAGATGTATACCGAACGGTGTAAGGTCCTCGACTTGCTCTGGTGAGTTTCTCCGATCACCGGCGACGCTTTTGAAGTCTCCGGCGATACTTCTTCTTTCCAGAATCCTTGTTTCCTTGTTCGAGAGGGGAGTTGTTTATGATTGAGGGAACTCAAAACTTTTAACGTAATAATTTAATCTGAATGTAGTGATGTATTTATCCAATTGAATGTAGTATTTAAGCTTAATCAATTTATGATTTAATGATGGGAGCTCAAAAATTTTTAACGGAAGTATTTAATATCAAGTAATGATTTAATGATGGGGAGCTCAAATGGGGAGGTCCAAAATTTATAACGGAAGTATTTATCCAATTGCAATCCAATGAATCTATACTATATTATAAAATGGCGAGTTTAATTACGAATTTACCCTTCAAAAACAATTAATATATGCATTATGTGTTGTATCACAAGCATTTAAACTTATACATCTTAATTTTTAAGAAGCCCTTGAGGAAATGTTTTATAATATAGTATAGATAATATTAACACCAAAAATACTTTTTTAAATAAAAAGTATAAAAACTTAACAGTATATTGTATAGTATTATATATATGATTTGGATCGTCAGAGAAACACTAGGTTAATTGAAAAACTTAAGAAATATTCTGGACAACACACTTTTTACCTAAGTTTTTTGTAATATACATATATGTATATAAATAATTTTAAACTATATATTTGTGTATATTACTAAAAGCTTAGGAAAAAGTTTGGTCCAGAATGTTTCTCAAATTTTTCAAATAGTGTGGAATTATCTTGGGAACCCTACCCTGTATATATATATATACACACACACTACATAGTATATAATATAGTATATTATAGCATAATATAGTATATGATATAATGTATATATATCGTAGTCTAGTAAAGTATATATGTATATTTATTATGGTCCATTTTGATCCATTAAGGCCCAATATGGTCTATTAAGATATATATATTTATTATTGGCCATCATAATTCGTTAATACCTAATATGGTCCATTTAGACATGTATGATCTACTATTTTCCATTAGATCCATTAAGTCCCAATATGGTCTATTAAGACATATATGATATACAATCGTCCTTTATGACACGTTAAGGCCCAATATGCTCCATTGAGACATGTATGATCTACAATTGTCCATTGTAATCCATTAAGATCCAATATGGTCCATTAAGACATCTATGATCTACTATTGTTCATTGTGATTCATTAAGGCCCAATATGGTCCATTAAGACATGTATGATCTACTATTGTCCATTCTGATCATTCGAGACCCAATGTGGTCCATTTAGACATGTATGATCTACTATCGTTCATTGTGATCCATCAAAGCCTAATATGATCTATACAACATATATGTTCTATTGCCATCCATTGTAGTCCATTAAAGCCTAGTATGGCCTATAAATACATATATGATCTACTCTCGTCCATTGTGATCCGTTAAGCCCCAAATACGGTCCATTAAGAAATGTATGATCTATTATTGGCCATTGTGATTCGTTAAGGCGCAGTATGCCCATAAAGGAATGTATGATCCATTATTGTCCATTGTGATCCATTAAAGTCCAATATGGTCCATTAAAACATTTATGACCTATTGTTGTCCATTGTGATCCATTAAGACCCAATATGGTTCATTAACGCATATATGATCCAATATTGCCCATTGTGATCCACTAAGGACCAATATTGTCCATTAACACGTATATGATTAGGGATGTGATCGTTACCGGTACCGAAAATCACCAAATATGGGTACCGGTACAGAAAATGTTTGGTACATTAGTGTACGATTCTTGTTACTGCTTTTTTGAAAGTAAAATCCGGTAAAATATATACCGAAACTATAGCGAATGGAAAATACCGGTATCAAAAACGTCAAAAAATTGATACCGAACGGTACCGAAAACAATTCGGTTATGGTACTAATATGCATACATTAAAAACGTATATAACCGTAACTAATATGCATACATTAACATGTTATTTACAAGAAAAACGAGTAATAACGAATATGGTTTAAAATATATAATATAAATAATAACAATATGAATTTTTAAATATGTACTAAGATTTTATTTTATTTTTTAATATTGAATTAAGTAATTTTTTAAATTAGAATATTATTTGAGGGGAAGTTTTAAATTAGGATGAAATATTTTGGGAGAGTTTTAGGATGAAATATTTAAGGGGGAAGTTTAAGTTTTAAAATGAAATATTTTGGGGGGACTTTTAAGTTTTAGAATGAAATATTTTGTGGGAGTTTTAGGATAAAATATTTAGGGGGGAAGTTTAAGTTTTAGAATGAAATATTTTGGGGGGAGTTTTAGGATGAAATATTTAGGGAGGAAATTTAAAATTTAAGATGAAATATTTTAGGGGGAGTTTTTGGATGAAATATTTAGGGGTGTAGTTTAAGTTTTAGGATTAAATATTTTATGGGAAATTTTTAAATATGTAGTAAGTTTAACATTTGGTCACACATTTTTTCCATGACATTTGATATGATTCCGTCACACAAAATAAACAAAGGGACGATGGTGTGACGAATGTTTATGTAAAGTCACATAAAAATTTGAAATTTTAAGTGTGACTATTGTCTAGCATTTGGTCACACAAAATAATATATGTGGCCATATGTATTAGCTTTTAGCCACATTATCAGATATATATTGTGGTCGTAGATCACATTTAGCCACTCTTTTTTAGTGTAACTGTTTTTTTCTTAACGTGTGGCTAAAGGTTTCAAATACACGTGTTTTTAGTCACATGAAAGAAATACTATGGTCGTAGATCACATTTGGCCACACTTTTCTAGTGTGGCTATTAAATGTCACAGTTTTTTCTCAAATTGTGGCTAAAAGTTTTGAATACATGTTTTATTGGTCACATAAAAAATAATATTGTGGTCGTAGATTACATTTGGCCACACTTTGCTAATGTGGCTAATAAATGTTATAGTTTTTTTTTATTAAAGTGTGGCAAAATGTTTCAAATACATATGTTTTTGGTCACATGAAACAAAAATAAGTGGTCGTAGTTTACATTTGGCCACACTTTCCGAGTTGCGGCTAGTAAGTGTGGCTAAAGGTTTTGAACTCGTATATAATGGTCACATTAATAATAAAATGTGTGGCTAACGGTGTATTAAAATGTCATAAATGACTTTTAGTCACACATTTTTTCAAATGTGTGGCAGGGCTGTTTTGCAAAAAGTGTGGCCAATCAGCACATTCATGTTTCATATCAGCACAATCACTACAGATGCTAGGAGTTTCAGATTTTACCTGACTTGTAGAAGTTGTGACATTGGCCATAAAGGCAGTCTGAGAAGAGAAAGATCCATCTTCAGTGAGAATCTTCTCCATTTCTTCTGATGTAGCATCAGCTTTCTTGACCAAGACAGATTTTTGACATTTCATCTCCTTGGCACCATTCGACAAACTATGAGCTTCAGAATCAGTTCTTTCATTCAAATTTGATTCTTCATCTGAACTGCCACTGTATCCCGAACTATCATCTTTTCCTGAAGATTCACCATCGCTGACATTCTTGACAATTTCAGCATAAAACTCATTTCCTCCTTGATCTCCACTTCCAAATTGTACAGACCAGGAGTCATCGGCTTTTTTGAGTTGGACGTGGATGTACTTGTTTGATTTATGAAAGGATTTTGGTTGCCTTGTTGAGGTTGTGGTTGGGCTTGTGACGGTGTCGGAATATATGCACTTGGATCGAACTGAGGTTGAGTAGTGGTAACTTGAGGCGTAAAAGGAATATAAGCACTACCAAATTGAGGTCTAGAATAAGCCTGAGCTTGAGCACTCAAATGCGCTGGCGGCTGATAGGCACTCGGATCGAAAACCGGAGGTGGAGCTGAAGGAGCAAAAACCAGGCAGGTACATTTCAGTATAACTCATAATTGATGTATTGAATAAAGTTCCTGATCACACACTTGAAAACACGCTGTTAAATCACTTTTGCAAAGCCTCTGTTAAAAAAAAAAAACTTTAACAAGTTTCGACGAAACCCAAATTTCATGTTAATGTCGACGAAACTTCCTGATGATTTTTCTTGACGAAACCTGTTTGACGAAACAGTCTGATTGACGAAACCTTTGATTTAATAATTCCGTTCTAGCTGTTGTTCGATCGAGTCACACAAACAAAGTAATATGCGACCCACCACTCAACTGAATGTCACTAAACAACAAAATGTTATGTTGTTCAATAGGGTAGCTTTTTCACTTTGAATGCAAAATCACATGCAAACTTTTATCCCACATGTACTAATCAATGCACTATCAATTTATATGGCCGACAACTATTAGATGAAACTAAATCTCATTGGACCTCTTCAATTTTAATTGCAAGTCTCATCATTTTTTTTAATTGTGAGAATTTTGAACCTCTTTTATTAAAATAGTGTCACGTGAATTCTGAGTCATATGTAAGTGGCCGACAACATTATTTGGATACTCAATTCTAGTGGGCCGATACTCTTGATCAGTTAATGGGTCGGTGCAATTGGCTGAAGAGTTCACGTGATGTATTAAAATATATATATATATATATATATATATTTTAAATGTCGACGAAACTAGGAAGGATAAAGACTGCGACGAAACTCAATTCCTGTTGACCAACGACGAAACCCAGAATGATATTAAATGTCGACGAAACTTGATATTGAATTAATTCTCGACGAAACCGATCTGAATTATGATCGACGAAACTGATGTTGAGATCTTGGCGACGAAACTGAATGAAGAAAAGGTCGACGAAACTGGATGATGTTGGCGACGACGAAACTCAGGAACCAATGAGACGAAACTCTAAATTCCTTCTGACGAGAACTGTTTGTGATAACTGATGAAACCTATGGGTTTTGTCGTTTATGATAATTGTCACCAATTTTCAAAGGAAGGCTTATCCTTCTCTGACATGCACCACAATTTTCAATTTACACCATACTTTTCTATTTCAACAGGCTTCTTTTTCAACAATCATCATCACAATGTTCACTATTTTCAAACCCTTGCATTTTAATATTCATAAACAAAATAACAACTTTAATTCAAACACAAGGCGGATCAAACAATCATATAAATCAAGAACAATATGAATATACCAAGAACACTATGATAATTCTGGCCAAACTTATCACCGGATAAAATTTTCGAAACCCAAATTTTGCTAAAACTTTTAATAAAAACCCACAATAACATACAAGCATGCAATAAAAAGGGTTTTCACTAAAACTTACAGCAAAAACAACACAATGTCAACTGATTTTTGAACTATTTTTCCAGAAAATATGAACTTTTCAAAACAACAGTTTCTACAAATCACTTAAAACAAGCTTGATAAAACAAAACAATGTTTGGTTTTAAACAAGGAAAAGAGCCAAAGCTCTGATACCAATTGTAGGTCCGTTTTTCCCGATGGATCCGATACGAAAACTTATCCTTGTTTATCACAAACACGGTAACGGGTGCGGAATCCCCGTGACGGTGCAAACCAAACACAATGTAAAAACACACGCGTAATCAAAGATTCAGTATCTATTGATTAAGGATGAGAACGGATACAAACATATACAAACAATGTTTTACAGACTCTCTCAAAAGTCTCACAGCTCTCATACTCATCAGTTTCACACAGAAACTATGAGGGGTATTTATAAGGTACAAGACACAGACCATGACGAAACACAAAGATGGTACGACGAAACATCAAAAGCGACAAAACCAAAGGGGTTTCGTCACTTAATCATGCCCAAACATTCCGTTTCGTCGATATGTAATTTTGGCCCAATGTGAAGTCAAAGCCCATTTGGAGTTTCGGCCCAGAACAAGATTTTGTCCAAGACTTTTCACCAATATTCAACTACGACATCATCATGACATCACAATGATGATGTCATGGTGATGTGTCATCGGGACTTGGTTTGCGGCGCTCCGTGCTTCGCGTGTCGAACTCTGGGGCGCACGACGGAGGAATGTCGTGACGTCGGGCTTGAGCCGGACCTAACCGTGTCGAAACCAAGTGGAACCGAACCGAGCCGAGTCGCGTCCACATAAAGTGTACCAACAAACTCCCCCCTTTTTTAAAAAAAACAAATATTAATATTGATTACCAATTTGATTAACAACCATAGACTTGATTAACATAAACACAAACTTCTTAACACTGAAATTAAAACCTAAACCAGATAGATCTAAAACAAATTCACAAGAAGTGAACATCCACTGACAATTACCAAACAACCATAACAACAACATCTTTAAGCCCTCTCACCCTTAATCCTCCTAGCAATCTGCATATCTTTGGGCATAATCGTAACCCTTTTGGCATGAATCGCACACAGATTGGTGTCCTCAAACAACCCAACAAGATAAGCTTCAGAAGCTTCTTGTAAAGCAGCAACAACAGAGCTTTGGAACCTCAAATCAGTCTTGAAATCCTGAGCAATCTCCCTCACCAGCCTCTGAAACGGGAGCTTCCTGATCAACAGTTCAGTGCTCTTCTGGTACTTCCTGATCTCCCTCAATGCCACAGTTCCTGGCCTGAATCTGTGTGGCTTTTTCACTCCTCCGGTGGCCGGAGCTGACTTTCTGGCTGCTTTGGTGGCCAGTTGCTTACGTGGAGCCTTTCCTCCGGTGGATTTTCTGGCGGTTTGCTCTGATACCAATTGTAGGTCCCGTTTTTCTCGGTGGATCCGATACGAAAACCTATCCTTGTTTATCACAAACACGGTAACGGGTGTGGAATCCCCGTGACGGTGCAAACCAAACACAGTGTAAAACACACGCGTAACCAAAGATTCAATATCTATTGATTAGGGACGAGTACAACCCAAACATATACAAACAATGTTTACAGACTCTCACTAAGTCTCACAGCTCTCTCATACTCATCAGTTTCACACAGAAACAATGAGGGGTATTTATAGGAAACAGACACAGACCATGACGAAACACAAAGATGGCACGGCGAAACACCAAAGTCGACGAAACGCTTTCTGTTTCGTTGACATGCATGTTGATGACAAAGGTTTGGCCCAATCAAAGAAGTTACGGCCCAAATCAAGTTTTGTTGACAACTTTTCACAATTTCAACATTGTGACATCATCATGACATCACAATGATGATGTCATGGTGATGTGTCATCGGGACTTGATTCGCAGCTCTCTGTGCTTCGCGTGTCGAACTCTGGGGCGCACGACGGAGGAATGTCGTGACGTCGCGCTTGAGCCGGACACCGTGTCGAAACCAAGTTGAACCGAACCGAGTCGAACCGAGCCGAGTCGCGTCCACATAAAGTGTACCAACAAACTCCCCCTTGGACGCTACTCGTGATGGTTCGTCTTCCATGTCTTTCATGTCGGAGGATCTTCAAAGTCTTTAACTGTCGCAAATAGGGAGTGTATCAACAAACTCCCCCTTGGACGATGCTCGTGAATCTTTTGAACTTTAAAACTTTAGATCCTTGTGGTGTTGAAAAGTGGTCAACTGCAACCCGATCATCTTGATCTTCTGATTGCATCAACGTTGTGTCTTCACTTTACGGCTTGTCATCTGACATGTTCTCTTCGCCTTTAGCTGATTCTGATGTCGCATCTGCACATACAAGAAAGCTAAACACGTAATGAGAACAACCGCTTGGCATATAGTCATATTAAACAAATGACACATATGAGATCAAATCTCATTTAAACACCGACTGACAACAATTTGAAAGTTTAGAAAATGATCAATTTTAATCCCTTACTTTCAAAACTTGTTAACTTCGACAGTTTATGAAGGTGTAATTGTTTTCTGGCTTATAATCAGGATTTTGGGTAGGATAGACTCGAGTTCCAACATCGGTCAATCAAAAGTAAACTAGAAATAAAATCTTTTTGGCTTTTATAAAGTTTATATTAAAACACACCTAAAATCTTTTTGGAATTTTTCATTTTTTAAATGTAAAGACGGAAAACAATAAGTAAATATATACAAAGATGCATAAACTGAAAACAGGAAATAAATATTTACAGACGTTCTTTTTGCGAGTTTCGAGGGTAAGAGAATCATATCAGTGTACGGTCACTCCAAAACGCTCTTGTTGTTTAATTAGTTCACATTAAGATAAGCATCCTATAACAATTATCAGTATTGTTGTCCACATAAGCTCAACTTATCAGATGTAATCATGGCGAGGGGATATGTTAAGGTATGAGTTATACTTACTGACCGATGTTCATCCACACACGACACATTCCCGTATCAAGGTATGCACGAGAGTTCATCTTACCGGTGAGTATACCGATTATCATCTGTTTGACCGTATAAAAGATGTGAGAAACTCACTTATTTTGATTGAAAACAAGCCCTATGTGATAGAATCACTTATTGATGAGGAACTTGATTTTCAGATGCATGAGGGCACAGGAGCAAGTCCGTGAACAGGTCAGTACTTTCGTACAGCAAAGAGACGAACTTGACTCCCGGAAAAATGTGATATATTATCACTTATTGGTTCGGACATGTGATTGTTGATCACTTATTCAGGTCGTATGCAATATGTACACGTATGTATAGTATCATGGAAGATCTAGACTTCGTCTCCGTTATTTTTGGGTAAAAGATACAACCATGCTACCCAGATGATAAGACAACATAAAGACCACATATCTCAGAACCTCGGCAATCTCTCAAACGAAATTTCGGTACTAAGACCATATGCCAATGTGTGGTTCCCACCTGGTCTTCAGTCGATTTAAGATTTGTATCGCCCTACACACTTTAAAATGATTGTGAGCCTACTGATACATCTTATATAGAGCTGCTTAACATTTTTCATTTTAAGTTTAGTTCGAAGAGGTTTGGACAGACCACTGATTTACTATCATTTTCTCTTTTTCTCGCCAGGAAACTCATTTTTGTTTTTCTATGTTTTTGAGTTTTGAAAATTTTCACTGTTTTTGAATTTTTCAATTTTGGATTTACTCCCTCTAAAATCAACAAACTATGATAAAATTTAAAAACACAAAGGTATTTACAAAAACGATTTTCCGATGTCGGTTAACTCATGTTTTACCTGACGTTGAAGTTGTAGACCCAGAGGTATTAGCTTCACACCCATTTGTGTGTTGGGTGTAATTGTTATCACTATTACGTTTCAAAATGTTGACTTTTTGAACAAAATCGGTATTTGACTTATTTTTAAAAGTCTCCACTTTATCAGTACCTTTGGATGCTACAAATTTAACATCATTGTTTTTCTTCTTGAAACGAGCTCCTTTGGTCTCAACCTTCGGTTGTGAACCTTTAGAATTTTGAGCTCGTTGTTGTTGCTGTTTACCCTTAAAAGCGATAGGTTGTTGCTTCGTTGGTGATTTTTTATTTCCAAATTTTCTTCTAACTTCAGCTTTTGGAATAGGATCACATTGAGTTACAGAAACTCTCGGGATCGCTTTACCCAAAAACGTAGTTGTATTATCTTCAAACACTTTATCAATCAAGGATTGATTGACGTTTTTTATTGGAAAATCTTTGTCTGAATAAATTTTGTCATCACCGACTAATGTGTACAACACGTTATCACTTTTAACAGTAGACACTGTCTCAGTGATAGGATCTATCTCTTGTTTAGCACCAGTTGATTGCACAGCAGGAGTAGGTGGATCACACAGAATGTGATTCTCAAAAGGCACTTCTACTCCATTGTTCTTCTCAAGAAATTTATCCTCATCACTCACATCTGGTTCATCATCTGACGAATCATAGTCCTCAATGGTTGGAGGACTTTGATTTGAAGCACATGATGACTTTTCCTTGCTATCAGATGAGCCCTCCGATGAATTATCCGTTTTGAACCCTAAGCCAGTTGTAACTTCCTCATAATCAAGAGGTACAGTTGGCTCAAAACGCGGCATTTCCTCCTCATCGGGCATCTTGGTATAGTTGCCCCTCAATGGAGGTGGACACTTCCTATAACCAACTCCTTTAACATTACCCTTTAGTTGTTGAACGTCAATGATGTGAGCAAGCACATATCGGGAGTTTGAGTAACTCTCCAATTTGAGCTTGATCGCTTCATGCTCACATTTGGCAATGGCTAGCTCCTTTTTGGTTTCCTCAACGATGTTAATGTAATCGTTAATACTAATTCGTTTATGATAAACAGTTTTGGTCACTTCGGAAACACTTTTCTTTAAGGTTTCAATCACAGATTTAAAATCCTTTTCATTTCTAACTAAAGCCATATTTGCCTCTTTGCACTTTGACAGTTCAATAACCAAACTCTGATTGTGACTATGAACCGTTTCAGATTCACGTTTCAATTCAGCACATTCATGTTTCATATCAGCACAATCACTACATATGCTAGGAGTTTCAGATTTTACCTGACTTGTAGAAGCTGTGACATTAGCCATAAAGGCAGTCTAAGAAGAGAAAGATCCATCTTCAGTGAGAATCTTCTCCATTTCTTCTGATGTAGCATCAGCTTTATTGATCAAGTCAGAATTTTGACATTTCATCTCCTTGGCACCATTCGACAAACTATCTGCTTCAGAATCCATTCCCTCATTCACGTCCGATTCTGAACTGTAATCACTCACACCTGAGCCATCTTTATCAGTGCCACTATATCCTGAACTCGTATCTTTTCCTGAAGATTTACCATCATTGACATTTTGACAATTTCAGCATAAAACACAGTTCCTCCTTGATCTCCACCTCCAAATTGTACAGACCAGGAGTCATCGGCTTTATTTGAATTGGACGTGGAAGTACTTGTTTGATTTATGAAAGGATTTTGGTTGCCTTGTTGAGGTTGTGGTTGGGCTTGTGACGGTGTCGGAATATATGCACTTGGATCGAAATGAGGTTGAGTAGTGGTAACTTGAGGCGTAAAAGGAATATAAGCACTACCAAATTGAGGTCAAGAATAAGCCTGAGCTTGAGCACTCAAATGCGTTGGCGGCTGATAGGCACTCGGATCGAAAACCGGAGGTGGAGCTGATTGTGGAAACGGAAACAAACTCGACATTGGATTGTTAAATGTGAGTAATTACTTGAAAAACTAAATACGAATCCCAAATGAAATCCACTAAAGATTGAGATATCTCGTGAAGTTTAAAAGAAACCCAAGCCAAATGACTCAAAAATGAACCACAACAAATAAAATTTCAAGGCCCACCAAAGTTGCAAACTTCAAATTGTAATAAGATGTCATCGGCCCATTTAATTTTATAATACAAAACGTTGCTTGTGACTTTTATCTTTCAAGTTTCTCTCTCTGCAATACAACATCCAAACAACCACTAACTCTCTGTCATCCTCTTCTTTTCTTTGTGATACACACCTCAAAAGTCAACATCCCTAATGTTGTTTCTATGTTTGTCTCGATACAAAACAAAAACATCCAACAGATTTCTTTCTTTCTTCGATTAAAAAGCTTCCAACAATGAAAACCCCCAACTGCTATGAAACCTTGTTGTAATGAATCAATGTGATATACTTTAATTTGATTGGACCGATAGCACATGCAATCTGATTACCATAACATGGGCCGCCAAATTTGATTCCCACTCACAATCCAATGAATTGTTAATTAATTTTTTTTATTAATCGACGAAAGTACTATGATGTGAGTGTATGACGAAACCTTGACAGTTTTGAACGACGAAACTCTATTTGATTGATTATGTCGACGAAACGGATTCTGAAAATATGTGTGCGACGAAACGTTATTTGAGCTTAGTGCGACGAAACCTGATTTATAATGCACGACGAAACAGAAGGGAGAAAAGGTCGACGAAACTGGTTGATGATCTTTTAAATGTGCGACAAAACTCAGAAGTTGAGTGGATCTGATCGACGAAACTTGAATAGATAAGGTCTGGGAGTTGGTGAGTTTGGTGTGATTTTTTTTAAAGAAGCTTATCTTTTTCTGACACAATACACAATTTTCAAACTACACCTTACTGAAGACGCACTTTGTCAACAAACATCATGATTTTTAGTACACAAATGTCAAACAATTATATTTTAACCACAAACACTTGAATAATAATTTAACAAAGGCAAATATTCAAGAACAGTATGAACAAGTTGAAGATCCTGTTGAACTTGATGAGTTTTCTGGTCACCTAAAAATTGTCGAACACGATTTTTGCTCAAACTTTAAATAAAAAACCCAAATGTTAACATGTAAACATGTAAAATAAGCCAGGTTTTTGAACAAACTTTTAGCAACAACAAGATATTTGACTGATTTTTGAACAATTTTCCAGAAAATATGAATCTTTCAAGAACAAAAATCTAAAAAACACTTAAAACAACTTGTTTCAAACACAATAATGTTTGGTTTTAAACAAGGAAAAGAGCCAAAGCTCTGATACCAATTGTAGGTCCCGTTTTTCTCGGTGGATCCGATACGAAAACCTATCCTTGTTTATCACAAACACGGTAACGGGTGCGGAATCCCCGTGACGGTGCAAACCAAACACAGTGTAAAACACACATGTAACCAAAGATTCAATATCTATTGATTAGGGATGAGTACAACCCAAACATATACAAACAATGTTTACAGACTCTCACTAAGTCTCACAGCTCTCTCATACTCATCAGTTTCACACAGAAACTATGAGGGGTATTTATAGGAAACAGACACAGACCATCACGAAACACAAAGATGGCACGGCGAAACACCAAAGTCGACGAAACGCTTTTTGTTTCGTCGACATGCATGTTGATGACAAAGGTTTGGCCCAAATCAAAGAAGTTACGGCCCAAATCAAGTTTTATTGACAACTTTTCACAATTTCAACATTGTGACATCATCATGACATCACAATGATGATGTCACGGTGATGTGTCATCGGGACTTGATTCGCGGCTCTCCGTGCTTCGCGTGTCGAACTCTGGCGCGCACGACGGAGGAATGTCGTGACGTCGGGCTTGTGCCGAACCTAACCGTGTCGAAACCAAGTTGAACCGAACCGGGTCGAACCGAGCCGAGTCGCGTCCACCTAAAGTGTACCAACAATCAGGTGAAGCATGTTCTTCGTTGTTGTTGTTTTTTTTTTTTTGTTGATGTTGAAGAAATATCAAATCCACAAAATGTGTGATGTTTTTGGTGGATATCAGGCCCAACAGTACAAGGATATTAGTGAGATGCAAGGCCCAATATGCATTAGTTGTTGAAATGCATGGCACTATTCGATCAAGCATATCTAGCATGCATGGATAAGTTATTCACATGACATCATCATGGTGATGTCATGGTGATGACAGTTCGCGGCTCTTCGTGCTTCGTGTGTCGATCTCTGGGGCGCACGACGGAGGAATGTGGCGACGTCGGTATTGAGCCGAACCAAACCGAGCCACATCCATACAAAAGTATATCATTAATTCAGCAGATTTCTCGCAAATCACCATTCGCGCACTATAAAGTCGGATAGACGTTCCTAGACAATTCAAAGGCCTAATTAAGTTAATTTACGTCTTAGAAACCACTAATTATTGTCTCAATCCTTGTTTTGCGTGTAGTTGTAAACCGAAAATTACCGGTTGTCACACAATAGGACAATAATAAATGATGTTT
This sequence comes from Helianthus tuberosus, assembly GCA_030545235.1. NCBI lineage: Eukaryota > Viridiplantae > Streptophyta > Magnoliopsida > Asterales > Asteraceae > Helianthus > Helianthus tuberosus. The sequence continues at coordinate 123,002,503 of CM060403.1, forward strand.
TAGACTCAGCTTAAGAACGCCTAAGAACGTCTATTCGGCTTCAGAGTACACGAATGGTGATTTGCTGGAAAATATGCCAAACGTTTGAACTTTAACGAACTGACAGTGGATGAAATACTGACAACACCGCAAAATCCGAATTTGTACACGTATATTTTGCATATATGAATTTATTTACGAATTTATTCTGCTTCCGAACGTAACAGAACGCATATGTGAACGAAAAACACGACAGTAAAAACGCACCGACATCGAAACGGGAGCACCAGACTCGTTAAGTATCTTAAAACTGATATATTTAGCTTCGTAATTGAATTTTGATATTCACGGGTTGAAATCGGGTAGAAAAACGGGTTTGAAACAACAACCGAAACACCTTACACGATTCTAACGCAACCGACGAACGCAAGCATCAATTACCGACTTCCAACATAATTCTAAGTGTTTCTGACCCTAAACAAACCTTTTACGACATTCCATGAATTTCGGGTGCGAAAACAGACTTCAGAAACGTATTTAGGATGCATAAAAGACTAGGAACACGATATTGGGCTTTAGGCCTAACCCACACATACCCTAGGTGTAAATACCTACACCTACACATTTACACCTCACAAACACACAATCCTCTCCCTCTCCTCACTTAACTCTCTTTGCTCTCTTTCTCTAAGATGACTGACGACCTGCGGAGCCGGCCGGACGACTGCGGCGGTGTGGCGGCTATCCGGCAAGAATTTTCCAACTAAACCCACCTCTCCCACTAATTTGGACCTCCCCAACACGTTGGTGGTGGCCGTTTTCGAAGAATCAAAGCCATTGGCGACTTTAAATATCGAAACTTGTAATAGTGTCATAATCTAATCTATGGGCAATCAGTCTGCCCAATCCATTGCAAGTCGGGGTGTGACAGATACCAGTCGGACGACCCTGGATTTCGCGCGTGTGATAGGTGGAGAATGAGATGTTGTGGGTTAAACAAAAATCAAAGATAAATTTAGAGAAATGTGATATTTATTGATGTGATTTTCAACCATGCATGGCAATCTTGACCCAAACATTCGACTTCGCGTTGATATTGGGCTTTAGAAAAACAATGGATTGTTTTGAATCAAGTTAATCTCTAAGAGGTTAAGAATGGGAACTTTTAAAACTAGAATAAAAGTGAATGGGTTAGAATAGAGAATTCTAAAACAAGAAGAAAAGTGAACGCGTTCAGAGTAGGTTATGTGCTTATACCTAAAAATATATGAGGTTCTTCCATACACAACTCCATTAATTATTAAACTCCAACTCTGTCACCCCACCTCCACCGTGCTAGACACAAAATTGAGAAACTTCAACATAATTATTGTGCCAAGAGTAAACAAGCTATCTCATTCCCCAGTTGCCAATACCAGTTGACATGGTTATACTTTATACTATAATTGTCATTTAATTTAACCATATGGCTAAATATGCAAGTATAAATAGTTAATTAATTTTGTACATTGTCTTTACCTTATTTTATAGGGAGATACTCCCATAGTTTTTGTTTTCTAAGCGATGTGGGACAAAAAAATGAATGATGTAAACCTTATCGAGCCAGCTCACGAGCTCACGAGCCGAGCCGAGCCAGGCCAAGCTCGAGCTCGGCTCGTTTACAAACCGAGCCGAGCCGGCTCATTTACAACCGAGCCAATTTCAAGCCGAGCTTTCTTCGAGCGAGCTGCGAGCTTCGAGTTTTTTAAACACCCCTACTTTATAGACACGAAATCAATGGCGAGAATCAATAACGGATCTAGCATCCATGATAAGCAAATAATTGAACATATGCAATCTCAATTACGGTGGTATGCACATTCTTAATCTAGTTTTGAGAATTGTCAATGTTTACGTTATCTAAAATGGGTATCTATACCTTTGTTCTTGGAGATTAACCCATCTCGAATCTAGCCGGTCTTCTTTCTTATAATATTTAAGTTTCTATCAGTTACGTTTGTTAGATTTCTGGGTTCTATCATAATGCAGCGGTATCTGAGTGTTCCTTACACGGCTCTTGTAGCAACTGAGAGAAAACGGTCATTTATTAGCAATCAATTAACTTGCCATAAGTGTGACTTATATAGCATGTAAATCAACGCCAAACATGAAACTACCTGTGCATCAAACTCAACGGCTAAAGCATTTGTTGGTGAGCAACAAAAAATGCCACAACCACTTTGCAGAAGTGCACAAGCTTAGTCTTATTCTTCGATGGTCAAGTGGAATTACTTCGCACAAGCTTAATCTTATTCTTCGATGGTCAAGTGGAATTACTTCAGCATCCTCCAACCCATTTATGACCATCCCTCTGTGTGTCCTTGAATATGTAAAATCTTTCATACGCAGTCCATACCCAGAAACTTTGTTAGCTACATGGTTTTTATCCAGCAAGATTCTTGTAAATAAGGTTGGTGTCTAAAGACAATAAAACGTTCATCAGTGGATCTGATTCAAATAAATATGAGACTCAGATCCCAGGAAAGATAAATAACACATTAATCTTTATGTTTTCTTTTAAGAAATTTGCCAACAAAAAAAATTGCATTTATGATTATAAAAAGATTCTATGTATAGATATATCATCCACCACTCATATGTATATACGTAAGTATATACAAAAAAATATCATCCACCACACATATGTTCCCTGGTTTATATCCAAGTTTAATAGATGTGTTTTACAACAGTACAAAAACTGAGTAATAAAATGAAAACACAAAGAAGATATCTTGGTAAATTCATTATGCTTACAGAAACCTGACTCTTAAATATTAATTGTTAATAATACAACACTCAGTTAAATCAAGTAAGGACTAAAAACATAACTGTAACTTCAAATATTTTTTTGTACATCTCTAGAATTACCAATGATTGGTGATTTTGCAACCCCGTCTTGCAAAAGGACATTGAAGCTCTTGCTCAAGCTTTTCAAATGTAATTTGCTCTTCCCATCCAATAACGTCTTTGAAACAACAGAAAAAATCATGCACCTCAAGAAGGTTGCCTACTGCATGAGAAGACAACCTTGAGCTTGTGACAAACGGCAAAATTCCGGTAATTCCGTACAATCTGAACAACTATTTGAATTTTTATTTTCGCGTATACGGCTTGATTTTAATTAATTAAAGTCTTGAGAGTCTAGGAATTACAAAAATCATAGTGAATTATGATAACGAATCCGTTGCGATTAGAAACAATATCCTAGACTAACAATAGGAACGCGAATAAACGATACTTGTCAGTACTAGTCGCGGTACAGTCTGACACAATGAAAACAAGACATACAGTTATGTCTATACAAATATTCTTTAAAAAGATTTGTCCAAAAATAATATGTGCCTTATTATTTACAAAATTCCAATTAAAAAACAAATTGTCCAAGCCCGCAGAAAATACAACAATTCTACGGAAATATACAGCATTCCGCAGAACGAAACAGTAACTGTCCGAAAAACCCAAAAATAAATATTATTTGACATAAATAATATGATGGGTATTGAAAACGACACAAAATCCGCAATCGAATCTTATTGCGTTAAGCTGCACGACTAGTTCAGTAAACTGCCAGTCAGCAAAGCCGGTACCGGAACCGTGTCAAAAATAATAAATTTTTTAGTCCAAAAAGTTGGATTAATTATTTGGATATTAAAATATGTGCAAAAATAATTTTTGTTATGTATTTATCTAAACAAAATACGGTCTCAGTATTTAACCCGGTACAGGACCCGAACCGACTTTTTCACCCGAATTACAAACTAAAAATTTTGGTTAACTAGTTTTACATAGTGTCACACTACTTTAAAATATTAGAGCTTAGAACCTTGTAGATATTTTTATATAAAATGTCAAAGTTTTTAAAATGCTTAAAGCTTCTAGTTTAAAACTTATTTTTATAAAAAAAAAAAAATTCAGCAAATAAACCCCCCCCCCCCCCCAGCTGATTTCGGAAATGTGGGTCCCCTTTTTGGCCTACTCATCTCTAATGTTGTGTTGGAACTATTGGTCTTTCGTCCAATCATACTTTTTCTAGATCTTCCATGATACTATACATACGTGTACATATTGCATTCGACCTCAATAAGTGATCAACAATCACATGTCCAAACAAATAAGTGATAAATTATCACATTTATCCGGGAGTCAGGTTCGTCTCTCTGATGTACGATGTACTGACCTGTTCACGGACTTGCTCATGTGCCCTCATGCATATGGGAATCAAGTTCCTCTTCAATAAGTGATTCTATCACATAGGGCTTGTTTTCATTCAAAAATAAGTGAGCATCTCACATTCTTTTATACGGTCAAACAGATAATAAATTGTATACTCACCGGTAAGATGAACTCTCGTGCATACCTTGATACGATAATGTGTCGTGAGTGGATGAACACCGACTTGTAAGTATAATCCTTACTGTCACACCCCCAAAATCCACATGCGGAGTACCACCGCTTGGAGGCGTGACTGACCAGGATCAAGCCACCAATCATATCAAACATAATATGTAATAAATGTAAATGTCATTCATCAATACGATAGGCGTTTTCAAAACCAAACATAAACAAGTGTGTAGCGGAAGCAATAATGTAAAAAGCCCAACATAAGTATTAAGTTGAAATGTCATAAAGGAGTTTATCATAAAATCCACAATCCGTGCCCACAACGACCGCGCCTCCCGTGCAAGCTCCAAGAGTACCTGTGGTCCTGCAAGGCATGTAACAGAGAGTCAACAACTAGTTGAGCGAGTTCACAGTTGATTGTTCAGTTATAGTAATTGTATTGAAAACAGTATGTTCGTTTAGTAACCCATATATCGTATGTACTCGAATCGCAGTCTCCCAGACATGTGTGCGAAGATTGTGGGGGGTTTCACATGTTTTCTAGACTAGGTATATTTGTATCCCAGCCCACCCGGCATGTGTGCGAAGTTCAAAGTATGGTTCGCAGCCATTCCAGGCATGTGTGCGAAGATTAGTCATATTATCGCAGCCAACCCCGGCGTGTGTGCGAAGATCAGTTCTATTAGTATCACTAGTCTAGTCGTATCTTATCAATAACCCTTCCTCACCCGAGGACCATATAACTAAGTTCCATAAGCTAGGTAAGTACAAGTAAATAATCCAAACCCATTCCCACCCTGGGAACCCCATGCCTTGGCTGTGTGAACTCACCTTGGGTTTGCTCGGTATGCTAAGTATGTGCTCACAATTAATCAATCACGTCCTATTGTACGCACGTAAATATAATCTGCTCAGGTTCGTATGTCATTTATATCACGAAGTGTGTTTAAGCAGTTATCACATATCACATAAGCAATTAAATCAAAGTCATGCAATTCCATGCATCACATGAGGGCTTTCTCAGTTTATTCGAACAATATTAATCATTAATCATGTCTAACGGCGTTAAGCAGGTTTAACGAGGTTCCACACTTGACAAGGTTTACGCACTTAGCATAGAAAACATACGAACAGAATCATTCAGAATTAACCAGAGTTATCAAGCATACCTAACATACTGACATGTTTAGCAGTGTTAGCAAATTAACATATTGCCAAGTTAACAGAGTTAATAAAGCATAACAGAGTTAATAATTAACGGAGTTAATAAAGTTAACTAGTTAACAGAACTAACAGGGCCCAAATCCAAGGTTGGGTCGAGAGACCCTTGGGTCGAACTCCCTCATGTGACAAAAACACATAAGGTTCGAAATCCACCTTGCCGAAATCCTTTTGGGGTTGAGCCGAAATCACCTTGGGCCGAAATCCCAAGGGTGATTTCGTTGAATGGTGTTTTCGTGAGACCAGAACATATCATTAACATCAATATCAGTTACGAAATCAGAAATCCCCAAATCATCATCATCGACATCACATTACGACTTGAACATTCATTACTCAATCAAAGCAGATCATGTAGCCACATAGATTACCAAATCATTATACAATCAAGATCAAGGCAAATCATATAATCATATCATTCTGCCATCCAGATCTTATACAATCATCATAGCATTCATAAGGAGGCATAACACAACATCAGTATTAAATTAAACATATTCGTACAGATATGTGATCATGCAAGAATCAAACAACAATGATTACTAACCAAGATGAAAGGGTCACTAGTTTGATCCGAAAGAAAAGCTTGAAGGCTTGTCGTCACCGTCACACAGGAAAAAAAATAGAGTTCTAGGGTTTTGCGATTGTAAAAATTGGAAATAAATATAACTGCTTCACTAGTGGGCCTAAAGCCCATCTTGATTTCGTCCATAAGCCTCTAGACGAAAACACTAAGGTGTTTTCATCCAAGACTGATTTCGTGGGGGTGTTGGGCCTAATAGATCTCTTTGTTTTCATTAATTACACAAGGCTTATCACTAATACAAATTATATAATATAAACCCACTTATAATGCACACTATAAATAAATATACAATCACACTTTGTAAGCAAGTAATATGTGTAATAAGTCGAGTAGAGACCTTGAAAACTCGGGTTGTCACATTATCCCCAACTTGAAAGAAATTCCGTCCCGAAATTTAGTATGCGGTTACTGAGGAAGCTAGGTAAGTTGTATCGTTTATTAGTTTCCCTGGGGTGTCACATCATCCCCCCGTTGATTTGGAATTTCGTCCCGAAATTCTGTAGTAGTAGCTTCAGCCTCAGTAGTAGTTGCATTGGTTCCGAATAACTGGGGATACTTGAGTTTCATTTGATCTTCACGCTCCCAGGTGAACTCTGGGCCGCGACGGGAGTTCCAACGAACTCGTACAAGAGGGATTCTCGTGTTCTTGAGGACCTTAACATCCCGGTCCGTGATTTCAACAGGTTCCTCGACGAAGTGCAACTGTTCGTCGATAGTGAGTTCCTTCAAAGGAACTATGAGGGTCTCATCTGACAGACACTTCTTCAGATTCGACACGTGAAAGACGTTGTGAACTGCACTGAGTTCAGCTAGTAAGTTCAATCTGTAGGCCACTTTGCCTATTTTCTCTATGACTTCGAATGGTCCAACGTATCGTGGATTGAGCTTGCCTCGTTTGCCAAAACGAACAACACCCTTCCAGGGTGAAACTTTGAGTAGCACTCGATCCCCAACCTGGAACTCGAGTAGTTTCCTGTCTTTATCGGCGTATGCTTTCTGAAGGTCACGAGCTGCCGCCATGCGTTGTCATATTTGAGCAATCTTTTCAGTAGTATCAACTACCATTTCTGGACCTGTGATTTGACTATCACCCACCTCCACCCAACAAAGAGGTGACCGGCATTTACGTCCGTACAATGCCTCGAATGGAGCGGCTTTGATGCTGGTGTGGTAGCTGTTATTGTACGAAAATTCCACAAGTGGCAGATGCTTTTCCCAGCCGTTGCCAAAGTCAATCACACATGCCCTAAGCATGTCTTCAAGAGTCTGGATGGTGCGTTCAGACTGCCCATCCGTTTGCGGGTGATAAGCTGTGCTCATGTCTAAACGAGAGCCAAAAGAGTTGTGCATTGCTTGCCACAATTCTGAGGTAAAACGTGCGTCACGATCAGAGATAATAGAGGTTGGCACCCCGTGCCTTGAAACCACTTCTTTTAAGTAGATGTCTGCTAAGGTAGAGAACTTGTCTGTTTCCTTAATAGCCAGGAAGTGTGCAGACTTAGTGAGTCGATCCACGATCACCCAAATAGTATCATTCCCACGTTGAGATCTAGGCAGGCCAGTAACAAAATCCATGGAAATTTGCTCCCATTTCCATTGTGGTATCTCAGGTTGTTGGAGTGGGCCTGAAAGTTTCTGATATTCCGCTTTGACTCTCACACAAGTCAAACACTTGCTAACGTAAGTTGCTATGTGGGCCTTCATGCTAGGCCACCAATATGTAGTTTTCAAGTCGTGGTACATCTTATCCGAACCAGGATGTACTGAGTAGCGAGACTTATGAGCTTCATCCATTACAAGCTCGCGTAAGTTGCCATAGAGTGGGACCCAGATGCGTCCTGTTACATAGTAGGCGTCGTCTGCCTTTTGTTTTAACCGTTGCCTTGAGCCGCGTAAAGCTTCAACCCTGACGTTTTCTGGTTTCAATGCTTCTACCTGAGCATCTCGTATCTGTGCAGGAAGACTAGACTGAATGGTGAGTTGCAATGCTCGTACACGCCTAGGTGTAGTATCCTTTCGACTGAGGGCGTCGGCCACCACATTGGCTTTGCCCGGATGGTACTTTATAGCACATTCGTAATCGTTCAGTAGCTCTACCAATCGACGTTTTCGCATGTTCAACTCTTTCTGCTTGAAGATGTGCTCGAGACTCCTGTGATCGGTGTAGATGGTGCACTTGGTACCGTACAGGTAATGTCGCCATATCTTGAGCGCAAAAACAACAGCTCCCAGCTCTAAATCATGTGTAGTGTAATTTCGTTCGTGAATCTTAAGTTGGTGCGAAGCATAAGCAATGACTTTATCCCGTTGCATCAACACACATCCAAGACCTTGGATGGATGCGTCGCAATAGACTACAAAATCGTCCGTGCCTTCAGGCAATGAGAGGATAGGTGCGCTACAAAGTCTATCCTTTAAGTGCTGAAATGTTGTTTCCTGTGTATTACCCCAACGGTAAGCAACACCTTTCTGTGTCGGTAATGTAAGCGGCTGTGCAATCTTTGAGAAGTCTTTTATGAACTGTCTGTAATAACCCGCCAAACCCAAGAATTGGCATATTTCGGTTGGTGTGCGAGGTGCAGGCCAGTTCTTGATCGAATCTACCTTGGATGGATCGACATGAATCCCATCCTTGTTCACCACGTGGCCTAGAAAGTGGACTTCACGAAGCCAGAAGTCGCATTTCGAAAATTTGGCGTACAGCTGTTCTGCTCGAAGGAGTTCCAAAATGAGTCGTAAATGTTGCTCGTGTTCCTCCTGACTCTTCGAATAGATCAGGATGTCGTCAATGAAAACAATAACAAACTTGTCAAGATAAGGTTTGCACACCCTGTTCATAAGATCCATGAAAACCGCAGGCGCGTTCGTTAGCCCAAATGGCATGACCAAAAACTCGTAATGGCCGTAGCGAGTTCTGAATGCTGTTTTGGAGACGTCCTCATCCCGGACTCTCAGTTGGTGATACCCTGACCTCAGGTCAATCTTCGAGTAATAGCTCGACCCTTGTAACTGGTCGAATAAGTCGTCGATGTGTGGAAGAGGATAGCGATTCTTCACGGTCACCTTGTTCAGTTCGCGGTAATCTATACACATGCGGAAGGTACCGTCTTCCTTTTTCACAAATAATACTGGAGCTCCCCAGGGCGAAGAGCTAGGACGTATGAAACCCTTTTCCAAGAGTTCTTGCAATTGCTTAGACAGTTCTTCCAGTTCAGTTGGAGCTAAGCGATAAGGTGCTCGAGCTATGGGTGCTGCTCCTGGAGCTAGCTCGATCTGAAATTCGACTTGGCGATTAGGCGGTAGCCCAGGTAAATCTTCAGGGAACACTTGAGGAAAATCACGTACTACTGGGATATCCTCAATCTTTTTCTCTTTCGTCGATGTATCTGTAACGAGTGCTAAAATAGCTGTGTGGCCCTTTCGCAAACACTTCTGTGCCTTCAAGAAGGAGATGATGCCACTCACGACACCACTCTTGTCGCTTTGAACTTCGAGAGGTTCTTTTCTAGTACGGGGAATACGAATGACCTTCTCCTTGCATAGGATCTCTGCTTGTTGTTGGAATAACCAATCCATACCAATGACGATGTCAAAACTACCCAAGACTATAGGAATGGGGTTGAGGGAGAATGTCTAACCAACTAAGACGAGGTTACAACCCTTGACTATGTGACCACTGTGGTGTCTGTTGCATCTATTGCACTTTGGGTGATTTCCTCGATATCCACCCTGCCTTTGACTACCAGAAGACTGCTGACTGGGGCTCTGGTAATTATCTGTCTTTCGCTGTTGTGCCTGGGATTGAACCGAAGTTGAACCCTTGCTGGAGGTTCCATCCCATTTTCGCTTGTTATCACTAGGAGTAGCAGTAGTGATAGCAGTAGTAGTAGCACTGATACGTTTAGGCAGCCTGTTCTGTTCCACTGCCTGGTCTGTGAGACGATGCGCAAGACGAGTAACATCCTGGATAGTAGCAAGGTTGGCAGAAGTGACATGACTCTGAATCTCTGGTACTAAGCCTTTGAGGTACAGCTCAATGCGCTTAATGGGAGGATCCACCATAGTTGGACATAACACTGCCAGTTCATTGGATCGTTTCGTGTACGCTTCTATCTCTGACCCCGTCATCTTCAGGTTAAAGAACTTCACTTCCAGTTTGTGAATGTCATCACGACTACAGTATTCACATTTGATCAGTTCCTTAAAATCATTCCATAGGGTGGCATTAGCAGCCGCCAGCCCCAACATCTGAACTTGCGCGTTCCACCAAGTTAGCGCAGTGCCTTCGAGAGTACCAGTGGCGTACTTCACCCTAAGAGCCTCAGGGCATTCACACATTTCGAAGACCGATTCGAGCTTCTCGAACCAGTGGAGGAGTCCAACGGCCCCCATTCAGTGCCACTGAAAGTACTAGAACGACAGTCCATGAAAGTTTGGAACGTGCACACAGGTGGCTGAGCGTGTTGACCTGTCGTGTGCGTAAGAGTAAACATACTTGAGCATGAGTGTTGGTTTACGAGAGTAGGATCTAAAGATCCTAGAGTAAGTGGTGATGGCAGGTTACACCTCCTGCCTGGGCAGCTGCGAGTGCTGCAGTAACTTGTTCAGTGATCGAAGCCGCCAACTGGGCTTGAGTTAGGTTAACGCGTCCACTCATGATCTTGATATCAAAGAGAACATGAGTGAGAGAGGTTCGCGAATAGTGCGATGACAGAAGAGAGTGAGTACACAAGTATTCTCAAGCAATAGGGGTTATGTGCATCTTAAGCATACCATGAGCAAAGTTCTATGTAATTCTAGCAAGTAGGCAACAAAACATATACCATATTACCTAGAATGTTGAGTCTTGCACGTGGAGCGAGGCATCGTTGTGGATCGTTGAGCACTGTACAGGTTATAGTCTGGTTTTAATAAAAACGTTTTCCCCTTATTAAAACCAAGTTCTCTATAACCAATGGCTCTGATACCAATCTGTCACACCCCCAAAATCCACATGAGGAGTACCACCGCTTGGAGGCGTGACTGACCAGGATCAAGCCACCAATCATATCAAACATAATATGTAATAAATGTAAATGTCATTCATCAATACGATAGGCGTTTTCAAAACCAAACATAAAAAAGTGTGTAGCGGAAGCAATAATGTAAAAAGCCCAACATAAGTATTAAGTTGAAATGTCATAAAGGAGTTTATCATAAAATCCACAATCCGTTCCCACAACGACCGTGCCTCCCGCGCAAGCTCCAAGAGTAATTGTGGTCCTGCAAGGCATGTAACAGAGAGTCAACAACTAGTTGAGCGAGTTCACAGTTGATTGTTCAGTTATAGTAATTGTATTGAAAACCGTATGTTCGTTTAGTAACCCATATATCGTATGTACTCGAATCGCAGTCTCCCAGACATGTGTGCGAAGATTGTGGGGGGTTTCCCATGTTTTCTAGACTAGGTATATTTGTATCGCAGCCCACCCGGCATGTGTGCGAAGTTCAAAGTATGGTTCGCAGCCATCCCAGGCATGTGTGCGAAGATTAGTCATATTATCGCAACCAACCCAGGCGTGTGTGCGAAGATCAGTTCTATTAGTATCACTAGTCTAGTCGTATCTTATCAATAACCCTTCCTCACCCGAGGACCATATAACTAAGTTCCATAAGCTAGGTAAGTACAAGTAAATAATCCAAACCCATTCCCACCCTGGGAACCCCATGCCTTGGCTGTGTGAACTCACCTTGGGTTTGCTCGGTATGCTAAGTATGTGCTCACAGTTAATCAATCACGTCCTATTGTACGCACGTAAATATAATCAGCTCAGGTTCGTATGTCATTTATATCACGAAGTGTGTTTAAGCAGTTATCACATATCACATAAGCAATTAAATCAAAGTCATGCAATTCCATGCATCACATGAGGGCTTTCTCAGTTTATTCGAACAATATTAATCATTAATCATGTCTAACGGCGTTAAGCAGGTTTAACGAGGTTCCACACTTGACAAGGTTTACGCACTTAGCATAGAAAACATACGTACAGAATCATTCAGAATTAACCAGAGTTATCAAGCATTCCTAACATACTGACATGTTTAGCAGTGTTAGCAAATTAACATATTGCTAAGTTAACAGAGTTAATAAAGCATAACAGAGTTAATAATTAACGAAGTTAATAAAGTTAACTAGTTAACAGAACTAACAGGGCCCAAATCCAAGCTTGGGCCGAGAGACCCTTGGGTCGAACTCCCTCATGTGACAAAAACACATAAGGTTTGAAATCCACCTTGCCGAAATCCTTTTGGGGTTGAGCCGAAATCACCTTGGGCCGAAATCCCAAGGGTGATTTCGTTGAATGGTGTTTTCGTGAGACCAGAACATATCATCAACATCAATATCAGTTACGAAATCAGAAATCCCCAAATCATCATCATCGACATCACATTACGACTTGAACATTCATTACTCAATCAAAGCAGATCATGTAGCCACATAGATTACCAAATCATTATACAATCAAGATCAAGGCAAATCATATAATCATATCATTCTGCCATCCAGATCTTATACAATCATCATAGCATTCATAAGGAGGCATAACACAACATCAGTATTAAATTAAACATATTCGTATAGATATGTGATCATGCAAGAATCAAACAACAATGATTACTAACCAAGATGAAAGGGTCACTAGTTTGATCCGAAAGAAAAGCTTGAAGGCTTGTCGTCACCGTCACACAGGAAAAAAATAGAGTTCTAGGGTTTTGCGATTGTAAAAATTGGAAATAAATATAACTGCTTCACTAGTGGGCCTAAAGCCCATCTTGATTTCGTCCATAAGCCTCTAGACGAAAACACTAAGGTGTTTTCATCCAAGACTGATTTCGTGGGGGTGTTGGGCCTAATAGATCTCTTTGTTTTCATTAATTACACAAGGCTTATCACTAATACAAATTATATAATATAAACCCACTTATAATGCACACTATAAATAAATATACAATCACACTTTGTAAGCAAGTAATATGTGTAATAAGTCGAGTAGAGACCTTGAAAACTCGGGTTGTCACATTGACTTGTATGTATAATCCTTACTGTAAATCGTATCTCCTAATTATGATTACATTTGATCAGTTTGAGCTTATGAGGACAACAATACCGATAATCGAGGTAGTATACTTATCCAGAGCTTTAAACAGAACAAAAATCATGTTTGACTAAGACCGTAAGCTGGTATGATTCCTTATCCTTGAAATTCGCAAAAAGATTGCTTTTGTACAGTTGTTTATTGCTCTTTATAGTTTTTGATTAGTTTACCGCATTTTAAATTCTGTTTTAGTGTGGTTGTAAAGTTCATTGTTTTTAATTAGCCGAAGTTGTAACTTGGTGTTTTCTGCCGAAAGCCTGAAACCTACTTCATAAAATGTCCTTGCATTTGGTAAACTCAATCAAAATGGTAATCTGTTCAAATTAACAAAATTTGTTCAGTGTGCAAAATTTTCAAAGACTTGGTAATTTTTTTGGAAAATTGTCGACGAAACTCCTTTATGTCGACGAAACTCCTATAAGTGGACGAAAGTCCTTGGTCAATGTCAACTGTTTTAAACTTGGTCAAAATTGGTTTTGGTTCATGACGAAACTCTTTGTTTCGTCGAGGTCTCGACGAAACTTGCTTGCCCCTTTTAAGTTTCTTCATGGGCTCACTGTTCAAGCCCAATCCAAGCCCAAATTGAAGTTTCGTCGAGCCCATGAGGTTTTTTCGAGGATAGAGTTTCGCCGTGTGAGTGGATATATAAAGGGGTCCCAGGTCAATCAGTGTATCACTTTTTCAAACCCACTCTGTTGTTCATCTTCCCCAACACTCCACTCCCATACCCTTTTTCACCGACTCAAAACCTTCATTGTTTCAAACCATTTTTCATCTAAAATCAAGTTATATAAAAAGGATTTTCTACATGATTCGAACCTTAGGAACCCTATGCTTTTGTTCGAAAACTTGTTAACAAACCCTCGGTGACCCCTATGTTTAGCGATTTCTTTGTATAAAAATATGTTTATTGTGCTTGTTTGTCAAAAAATCTGATAATGATGGTGTTTATATGTGTTAATTTGTTCCTTGTTTTGGGTTGGGTTGGGTTTATGGTTAACAAAAACAAGGGATCGGTTATTGGTTAGATGTTTAATCGGTTGGTGGGTTTCGGTCAAAAACTCATGTTGGTTATGAATCTAGGTTGTTTTTAGTTTGTTTGGGTAAAACACAAAGTGTCAAAGTTGTGATTTTGTGAATCATCCATCTGTTAACCGCCTATCGGCGAAACCTCTTTGACGAAACCCTAACTGTTGAAAACCCCCAAATCGGCGAAACCCTATCTGTTGGCAAAACTCCAAATCGACGAAACCCTTTGATGACGAAACCTAAGTTTCTTCAAACTGAACACGACGAAACCCCCAATGATGAAACCCTCTTTAAATTTGAACCACTTTCGTCGAAGGCTGTCGACGAAACTTCACTGGTCAACGGTCAACTCTGACTTTGGTTGACCAAGGAAGTTTCGTCGAGATGATAGAGTTTCGTCGTCCAGGACTTAGTAAATTTTCAAGTTTGGTGCTTCTTTCACAGAAGATGTATTTATACTTGTCAAACTGTCCAATTCATACATCAACATGTACACGCATATGTTATTGCACATAATATGACATGTTGACTTATTGTGGATGTTTTACATATACAGATGGCACCGAAAGAGAGAAAACGTATGGCCCCGACTAAGAAAGAAAATAAATCAGAAGAATAGGTGATGTCCGAGAAGCGTCACAACCAAATTGCCTATCTTGATCCGGAAGGAAAAATCAGCGAATTAAAAGAAATTACCAATGGATCAGGGAGTCGCGGATTAATAAAGCTGTCACCTTTTCAATGCTTATTTACAAGTCTCTAGTTAAAGAATTCTGGAACTTCGCAAGCGTTGTGCAAGTAGATGGAACTGAAGTCATTCATGGGCGAGTGAATGATCTGAACGTGATTGTCTCACCAGAAATCTTGAACACTGTCTTAGAGCTGCAAGATGATCCGGATGCTCCGTCCTTAATTCCAATCATGTGTACTCGTGGCTGTTTATTACGGATGAAGTGTATTGGTGACATCTTTAGTTCTCAAATCAACAAGGGAGATTTACCATTACCTTACAAGTTTCTCTTGCTCGTTCTTATTCAGTGTATCAGCAACAGACATGCAGGATATGATATGGCAAGCAATGACCTTGTAGGTCTCATGTTGGCATTGGTGCTGAACAAACCGTTTAGCATCTCAAAGTATATCTTTGCCAATATGAAAGAAAACATGACAAGGATTGGTAGTAGAACAACCGAGAACAAATTCTGGATGTATCCTCGTTTTCTACAGATGATCATGAACGTTCAGCATCCCGGTCTTCCAAAAGCCGATAATGACATCCTAAAGATAGAAACTATGATCGAGAATTCCTTAAGGATATTCAAGGCGCTTGCAGCCAAGAGATACACAGAAAGCTAGCCGCCTAGGAAATTGATCGGTGCTCTCGGTAAACCAGACTACATTGTTCCTGCAGATGACAAATGGCGTCATGATGACAGCCAATCTGATAACGAAGAGCCGGAGTTAAAGAAAAGGATGGTAGAAAAGTTTGGTCCAGAGGATTCAGGTTCATCTGACAGTGATAGTGATGATGATGATTCTGGTGATGGTGGTGATGCAGGTGCTGGTGCCATTGGTATATCTGGTGCTGGTGCATCATCTGCTGGTGCAGCTGGTGGCACTTCAGCTCGTAATGACGAGGAGGATTCTGAATCAGATGACAATCCACCTGAACCTGGGTATGAAGTTTACTTTGATGAACGTGGTGTTAAAAGGTTTAGGAGGATTAGGCAAGAGAATGACCCTGAATACGTTACTTCGGATACCGAAGCGGAACAATTAAAGAAAAAGGAAACGGCTATCAAATGCAAGAAGAAAGCAAGAAAGAACATTGGTTCTTCGTCTGCACAACAATTCGTTCCTCAAGAGCCTTCTCAAGAAGCGGAAATGGATCCAAACCTTGGATTCACGGCCGCTGTAGCTTCTGAAATGATTCCATCTCCTCCGAGGTCTACGGAACCAACTCATGTAGTGAGTTCAACACCTGAAACTCCTGCAGTGACTCCTCAAGCACCTACTCGCTCTATTGCTTCAACCATACGTGCAACTACATCGCAGCCGACCGCAGAGCGCATACAGACTATCTTTTCTCGGATGAATCAAGACGAAAAGGTAGACTTCTTATTTTCTCAACTGCAAGCTGCTGCAGGTCAGATCAACAGGCAATCGAAAGTGATAAATGCCACAAGAGCAGACTCGATCAGGCAACAGTTGGAAATTAACACGTTGAATTCCACTGTGGGGCGACAAGCAGCAGAAATCACACGCCAACAGGCTGAGATAGAGCAGTTGAAGGCAGAAAATGCTAGTTTGAAAGCTGCAGACGAAGTAAGAGAGCGTCAATTGCAACAGATGCGTGTGGCGGATAATACTCGTGGTATAGAAATGAATCGCATGAAAGAAAGCAACTCTAAACTTCAGAAATTGGCCGAGTCTCTCAAAGAAAGGCATGATTATATGAAAGAGTGGTACGACTCGCGAAACACCGCTATAGCTGATGGGGTCAAGAAAATAACTGAAAGCTCTGAGATTGTTAGAAAGCGGGTGAATATTCTGTGGAATGATGGGTGCAAGCAACAAGAAGTATTGAAGAAAAAGGAAGATGATCCTGAAGATCAGGGGAACCCCGATCCATCTGCCACTTCAGAACAACCGCCAATAACTACTTCTACACAATTGGTTGTCTTTCAGCCTTCAGAACTTAGATATGCGCAAGGAACCTCCAGTGGAACCGTTGAAGAAATACAACAGCTTGAATCCTTGCCTGGTACTTCTTCTTTTCCTAGTACAGCTGATCGCATTGCAGGTTGTTCATCCGATTATTGGAGAAATTCTAGAAGAAGGAGATATTATCTCTGATCTATCACACGAGCAGTTGTTAGCTTTGAATGCGATGAAAGAAGTTGATGATGCTGAAATTGATAAAATGCTGAGTGAGCCTGAAACTGCTGATTTAGATAATGTGGAAGAGATTGTGTTTGAAGGAAATGAGAAGAAGTCCTCGTATGTGCGTGAAGATGGGACTGAGTTCGCTCCTTTCAATGAAGAATGGTTAAAAGAGAATGTGGATGTCATAGATGAGCATTTAAAGAACCGAGATACTTCTGAAAATGCCAAAGATGCGTTCTCCGAGTGGCGAAAGCAGTTCTTATCTAAGGTTTCCAAGCCTTTGCCAGCCGACGTTCAAGTTGATTACCTACAGTTTGAGAAAGAGAAATTACATGGAAGAATTCTCTGCTGGATGTTCGTAAAGGAACTCCACTGCATGGCCATCAAATGGGAATTCGGTATTCAATATTTCCGGTCGTTGCTGAGCATATTGTCCTTACCTTTTTACGATGTTGCAGCTTTGACGAAGCTTGAGCTCATTAATCACTCAAACTTCGAAGGAGCTACATTGTTCGCGCGAAAGATAAAGTTTAACAAAAGGACAGGCTGGAAAGACGAGTCGTACAAGCCTCAGTTTCCCATTTATTAACAGATAAAGTTCACTTTAGATCCAGCGACTAACACGGCGCGTTACAAGCTTGTGTATCAGCCCGCGAAGGTTATGGACAAGACCCCGTTAATACCGATGAAGCAGAACTTTTTGGAAGACATGGCTTTGTGGTGCTACAACTCAGATACGTACGAGGCAGTGATTGTTTTTAATGGTGATCGTGAGAATTTTCGGATGTTAGATCCGATGTGGATCGTAAACATGTCGGCGGCCGACATCAACAAGTTGTATCGGCATGACATTTTCTACGAAGACAAGGACGCGCATCAAGCGTTGCGATTCCAGCGCGTCGCTTTCTTCTTCTACTATCGTGGAATTCATGTCGGCAGTTCGTGGTCCGAGAGACACTAGAAACGGAAGATTGAAGACCGAAGACAGTAACAGACAAGGGGGAGTTTGTTGATGCATATTTTGGTGTCTGTCACTTGTCTTAATTAACGATGTATTTTGTACGGTCTTTTTACGTTATCGAGTCTGTATTCGCCGTCGACCTTAGTTAGATATCCTCCTATCTTTCTATGTGTCCGACACGTTTGTCTCAGTCGTTATGTAATGTTATATAAAACAATGCATGTTGCATATGTGGTTCATATGTTGTTTGTGTGTTTATAGTTACCTGCTGTAAACTGTTTGACAGTTTGCAGCACACAACATTTGCAGCCCTCGACGAAACTCCAAGTTTCGTTGAGTACATGTTGACGAAACTCCTTATTGGTCATAACTCCATGTTTCGCCATGAACAGTGACGAAACTCCTAGAGTTTCATCAACTGTAAAGTTTCATCAGGCCCAAGTGATGTTTCGTCGGGCCCAATCCATGTTTTGTCACTTGTGGGCCTGGGCTGCTATATAAACCACACATGGTTTCACTTTGAAATCATGAGAGCATACCCTGTCTGAAAGCTTAGTGTCAAACATTGTGTGTATCTGTTTGAACATTATTCTCATCCACTTTAATCAATCGACTGTGTTTCATTGGTTACTTGGGTTATTTCTATCTGCGTTTGGTTTGGCATAGTCACGGGGATTCCGCACTCGTGACCGTGTTTGTGATAAACAAGTGATCTGGTTTCGTTAATCGATCCTCCGAGAATCGGGACCTACAGCTCTTATCCTTGTTTAAAACCAAACATAGTTGTGATTTTATCAAGTGTTGAAACTGTTTGTTGTTGATTTTCTGAAAATTGTTATTGAAACTCATAAATTTCTGGAAAAAGCTTCTTAAAAATCTGTGAAAATCTTGTTTGTTTGCCAAAGTTTTATCAAAAACCTTTGTTGTATTACTTTTTTACGTGATAAAACCAGGTTTTAACTGAAAGTTTATGCAAATTTGTGTTACGGAAAATTCTCCGGTGAAAAACTTGGCCGGAAAGTTCAAGTGTTCTTCTGTGCTCTTCATATCTTCAAGGAATCTTCAAAGTGTTCTTGATATATTTCTTGATTTTAAAGTTAAAAATATAAATTGAAAAAGGATTAAAATATTGGACACCATGCTGGTTGGTAAGTTAGGCATGTTGTAAGTTGAAATCGGGTGTACTGTGTCAGACAAAAGATAAGATTTGCCTTTGAAAAATCTCACCAACTTTCACCAACTCACTGTGACCTTATCTCGACGAAAGACATAAGCGACGAAACCCCTAGTGTTTCGCCATTAGGAACTTCGACGAAACCCCTAGTGTTTCGTCAAAGGTACTTCGACGAAACCTCTTAAGTTTCGTGGGAAGAGTGTTTGACGAAAAATCAACTTTCATCAGACTTGGTTTTTCACCAAAGACCTGGTGTTTCGTCGAGAAACTTGTCAATTTTTAACAGAGGCTTTGCAAAACTATTTTAACAGTCTGTCTTCAAGTTATTGACTAGGTATCATCTTTCATATATAAAAAATGAGTACAAGTCCATGGGATTGGAGCACGGACCCAAGACCAGGTCAAGATCAGACCTCTGCAGCCGCGTGGTTAAGGAATGTTATGCCTCCACAATCTATAAGTGCAAGTCAATGGGCATTGGTGACGAACCAGAATCAAAGTATTCAGAATCTATTGCTCAGTGAGAATGAAACGGGTAGCAACAATCGCCCGCCAAAGTTGAATTATATGAACGACTATCCGTCATGGAAAGGTCGTTTTCACACTTACGTTCTAGGGCAAAACACCGAGTTATGGACGTGTTTCACTTCGCCATACAACACAGCCCTCGAAGAAGCAGGATCAAGTGCGGCGACCTTGGCGAATATGTTGGAAGATGACAAGAAAGCATATGATTTGGAGAAGAAGGCGTTTGCTATTCTTACACAAGCACTCCACAAAGATATCTATCATCAATTCTCTTATTGTACTAGCACAAAAGCTTTATGGGATGCCTTGGTAGCGAGAGGAGAAGGGAATGCGGCTACTAGAAAGACACGCCATGATTTATTGAAAAAAAAGTTTGAATCATTTCAATTCTTGGTGAACGAAACTTTAAATGATATGACAACTTGTTTTTATCATTTGATTAGTGAAATGTATTCTTACGCTGTTCTTGCAACTAAACAGGAAATGGTTGCACGGTTTGCTGATGCTCTACCGCCAAAGTGGAGCCCATTCATTGAGCTTTTAAAGCATACGGGCGTTTTGGATACTGTTAGTATCTATGAGTTCGTTCAGAAATTGGAGCATAAGAATGAAGAGGAAATTCGGAAAGCTAAAAGGATTGTAGTTCCTCAAAACACAGAAATGTATCTGAGTGGTTTTAATCCTGCAGCTAGTTCTAGTTCTGTTCAGCAATCGAAGCTACAAACGGCGTTTATGTCAAACACAAGCTCTTTTCCGTTTCCACAATCAGCTCCACCTCAGGTTTTCGATCCGAGTGCATATCTTCCGCCAGCGCATGTCATTGCTCAAGCTTATGCTTTTTCTAAACCTCAACTCGATCCGAGTGCATAGCTACCTAAACCCCAACCTCCACCTCAAGTTTCCACTACTCAACCTCAATTTGATCCAAGTTCTTATCTTCCACAAGCTCAACCACAAGCCCAACCACAACAACAGCAAGCATGTTATACTAACAACCCTCCACCCCAAAACCCCAACACAGCCAGAGTTGATACTTCAAACCTTTCGAAAGTTAGCATTGAAGTAGCAAAGGAGCATATGGAACTAATCAATACAATGGTCAGTGCCTACTGCGGATTGGTCGCAGGTCAAATTGGAAACATTAACTTGACCAATGAAGGTTATCAACAAATAGGCCGTGATGAAATGGAGTTGATAGATATCAAGTGGGAATTTGCAAGTGCTGTTAGAAGGGCTAAGGATTACATGAGTCGAATGGGAAGAACATCATTGGAAAGCAAGAAGGATACGAAGTACGAATTTGATAAGGATGCGGTTACATGTTTTAATTGCAGCGAAAAGGGTCACTTCAAACGTGAGTGCACCCGACCAAGCAAACAAGGCAACCAGAATCCATTCAGAAATCAGACGAGTACTTCCAACGCAAATCAAGACAATCGTGAAAGAAGGATGGTAGCTGTGAACAACAACCAGAACCAGAACCAGTCTGGACCTTCAAACAACAACCGAGCATTAGTTGTCCAAGCTGATGAAGGATGTAATTGGTCTGTACAATTTGGGGACGGTGATCAAGAAGGAGGAGGAACCGCATGTTATGCAAAGATCATCAATCACATCAATCATGTTCACAAGGAAGAATTTTCTGAAAGTGATGATAGTTCGGGTTATAGCGGGAGTTCGGATGAAGAAAGCTCAAATTCAGGTGGTTATAATTCGGAATCTGATGTGAAGGAAGAAGTGAATTATGATGTTGATGATTTATTGAATGAAGCAGAGGAGTTGAAGTGTCAGAAATCTGTTCTGATCAAGAAGGTTGTTGTAGCATCAAAGGAAATGGAGAAGTTCTTCTCTGAAGACGGATCTTTTTCTTATCAAACTACCTTTATGGAAAATGTCTCAGCCTCTACAAGTCAGGTAAAATCCAACACTCCTGCTCCTAGTGTATGTAATTTGTGTGCAGATTTGAAGCTAGATCCGAAAAGGTTCATAGTCATAATCAAAGTTTGCTTATTGAGTTGTCTAAGTGCAAAGAAGCAAATATGGCTTTAGCTAGCAATGAAAAGGATTTTAAATCTGTAGTTGAAACTTTAAAGAAAAGTGTTTCCGAATTGACCAAAACTGTTTTCAACAAATAAATTGGTATTAACAATTACATTAATATCATTGAGGAAACCAAGAAAGAGCTAGCCATTGCTAAATGCGAGCATGATGCAATCAAGCTTAAATTGGAGAGTTATTCTAACTCCCGATTTGTGCTCGATCACATCATACACGCTCAATAACTGAAAGGAAACAAGAAAGGCGTTGGGTATAAGAAGTGTCCACCCCCTTTGAGACACAACTATACTCGAATGCCCGATGAAGAAGAAATGCCACGTTTTGAACCCAGTGTGCCTCTTGATTATGAGGAAGTTACAACTGGCTTAAGGTTTAAATCAGACAGTTCCTCGAGTACCTCATCTGATGGAACGAAAACTTCAACATCGACGAATCAAAGTGCTCCAATTGTTGAGGACTATGGGTCGTCTAATGATGAATCAGATGTGAGTGATCAGGATAAATCACTTGATAAAATGAAAGGAGTAGAAATTCCAATTGAGAATTACATTCTTTGTGATCCTTCTACTCCTGCTGGTCATCCAGTTGTCAAACAAGTGATAGATCCTGTCAAGGATGACAAGGAATCTGTGTCTACCGTTAAGGGTGATAACGTGTTGTATACTTTGGTCAGAGATGCTAAAATTTATTCAGACAACGATTTTCCAATTAAAAATGTCAATCCATCTTCGATTG
Organism: Helianthus tuberosus; assembly: GCA_030545235.1. NCBI lineage: Eukaryota > Viridiplantae > Streptophyta > Magnoliopsida > Asterales > Asteraceae > Helianthus > Helianthus tuberosus. Next base: position 123,025,179 of record CM060403.1, read on the forward strand.
ATAAAGTTTTTGAAGATAACACAAGTAAGTTTTTGGGAAAGACGATCCCGGGAGTTATTGTAACTCAATGTGGTCCTATTCCAAAATCTGAGGCTAGAAAACAGTTTGGAAATAAAAAACAACCGACAAAGCAACAACCTATTGCTTCAAAGGGTAAACAACCAGAGAAGCGAGCTCAAAGGCATAACGTTTCTAAATCAAAATTTGAAACAAAAGGAGCTCGTTACCAGAAGAAAAGCAGTGATGTCAAATTTGTAGCATCAAAGGGTACTGATAAAATTGAGACTTTTGAAAACAAATCAAACACCGATTTTGTCCAACAAGTCAAGATTTTAAAATGTAACAGTCAAAACAATTACACTCAACATACAAACGGGTGTGATGAAAAAGCAAGTACCTTAGGTTCTACAGGTTCGACATCTGTTCGTCGATCAGATTCTCCTAAGTTTGTTGAAAGAAGAACGGGTTTTAAGTGTGGGGAGTTTGGACATATCATTAAAAAATTTACAAATACTCCCAAAGAGAAATTTGTTGAGAAAGCCCCACCTGAAAAGGTTCACCCACAACGTCGTCCTATTTCACCAAAACATGATAAAAGAACTGATAAAGAGCAAGAAACAAAACAACGACGTCAAAACGTCAAGGCAGTTGAAAAGGCTTTAAAATCTAAAGTCAAATCTGTTAATAGGGAACCAAGCTCATCAAAATCGTTAACACCAGAGGTTTCAAAATCTTTTCATAAAAAACAAACTGGTAAACAAAATCAGACTTGGAGACCTAAGACGGGCGAAAGTTCAGGGGGAGGTGCTGTTTTTGAAAATCATCAAGAAATCGAGATCACATTTCATGATGCTCAAGGACGACCCAAGACCACTAAGGCTTGGGTCCCCATCCTCAACAGATCGTTAAATGATATGTGCAGGATGTTACAGGAGGAACTGTTAATAGTCATTGGATTGTTGACAGTGGAGCATCTAGGCACATGACAGGCGACTTACGGCTTCTGTATGATGTGACAAAGATTAGAGGAGGTTATGTCGCATTTGCTGGAGACAAAGGCGGATATATCACTGGAGAGGGAATGATCTCCAATGGTGTTGTATGTTTCGATAAGATCAATTATGTTCGTCAAATTGATCACAATCTTCTGAGTGTTTCGCAAATCTGTTATAAGAAGTTCACCGTGCATTTTAATGATGCCGGTTGTTATGTGCTGAAACCTGGTTTCAAAATTCCAAAAGAATGGATTCTCTTATCGGCTCCAAGAGTTAATGATCTTTATATTCTTGATATGAACCAAGCGAATACGACATATGCGCAAGTCACATGTTTTGTCTCAAAAGCCACAGAGAAGGAGTCTATATCTTGGCACAGAAGAATGGGGCACATTCTCTTAAGAAAAATGAACCATTTGGTGAAAAAAATCTTGTGAATGGTGTGCCTGTGAAGAATTTTCATCTACAAGATATATGTGTTTCGTGCCAGAAGGGAAAACAAACGAAGAAGTCTCACCCACTTAAGAAAATCAACACTGTTAGCATGCCTCTCGAACGTCTTTATATGGACCTCTTTGGACCTATGAAACACAAGACAACCTTTGGGAATACTTAATGTCTAGTGCTTACTGATGATTATTCTAGATTTTCTTGGGTAGCTTTAAGGGCACACAAGAGTGAAACTCCTGGAATCCTCAAGGATCTTCTTACTACGCTGGAAAATTTGTACACGTTGAAGGTGAAGAGGATCAGAAGAGAAAATGGAACTGAGTTCAAAAACCATGTAATGGATGAGTTCTGTACTTCCAAGGGCATTCTTCATGAATACAGTTCTCGCTACACTCCGCAACAAAACGGTGTCGCTGAGAGGAAGAATCGGACGATAATAGAAACTGCAAGAACGATGTTGGTAGAGTCAGAGCTTCCTGTTCAGTTATGGGGGGAGGCTGTGTCGACTGCTTGCTACACGTTAAACCGAGTTCTTACAGTTAAAAGGCATGACAAGACTTGTTTCGAACTTCTACACAAAAGTAAACCAGACATTTCTCACCTAGAACCTTTTGGCGGTCCATGCACTATGATTGAGCCGGATGGAAAGTTTGGCACCAAAGCTATCGAGGGTTTCTTCCTTGGATATGCTACTCAGAATTTTCGTGTATGGAATCTGGCTACCAAAGAGATTGAGCTATGGAGTGAAGTGTAAGGATCTTCAAAAATGTCCCAAAACGACCCGTAAGTGAAAACCCGGACCCCTGAAACCCGAACGTGCATGACAAACTAAGAAAACAAGATTTTTGGGTTTCACGCGGGCCGCGTAAGAGTAAGCCTATGCTTACGCGGGCCGCGACAGATCATAAAATCTCTGGAGCAGCGAACAGGCCACATGGCAGATCTACCGATGACACGCTAGCCCTAGTCTACGATTAGCTGGCTCTCGCGGGCCGCGTAAGAGCCTGTTAAGGCTTACGCGGGCAGCATAAGACTCAAATTTTTGCTATAAATTGATCCGATCATGAGCAGTTCAGCTGTGTCAAAAACTTTTCTCAAAAACGAAGTTCTACTGCTCAAAATCATAATTTCCATTAGGGAGGCTCTGCTACGATACAGGGTATTAACTCGATAGCTGCTACGATTCAATGTCCGATTGATTGAAACCACACGATGGATGTTTAAGTGCTGCCCACATTAGGGCTATACTTTTTCATTCGTCGTGAATTCGATGGATGTTTAACTGTTGCACTTTGTCATTCGTTGTGAGGGTTTTAATCTCGTGAGTTATCGTAAATGCTGTATTAGTTACTGACCTAGTTCGTGTGCATTGTTATTTAAATTAGGTTACAAGGCTTATCAGTAGGCTAAAACTCTGCCCGTTAAACTTGCAATGTGAGTCATTCTCTTTTTATCAACAATGTTTTACAATACTCCAATCATTTTCAAAAGTTATAATTACAGGGATTAATTCGTGGTTATCTTGAATAACTGGCTAGTGGGGTATTGTGCACATTACTAATTTCTCACGGTTAGGCTAATAAATCATAACAGTGATAATCATCACTACTTGGGTGAAAGGACCCAATAGTGGTATAACCATCGTCACCAGGAGGTGACACGGCGCCAGATAAAAATAAGATAGAAGCCATTGTAATCTCTCTTATGCGGTAATTTATAACTATGTGTCGTTTTATCAAACTTGAGTGACTCGCCAGTATTTCCCCGCTGATAAAATATTTTTCAAACATGTTTCAGGTGACCTACTGTGAATCAAGGAAAAGTGCTACGGAGCACTAACAAGCTTGAAGTAGTGGCTCAAATAAATAAATAAACATGTTTTGTAAAACAGGGAATTTCCTAGTAAAATTCCTCTATTGTAAATTACGGGGTTCATCCCAAAATATGAAATAAAATAATCGGGCATTTTCAAGTTTAAACGATCCTGCTAGACTTCCGCTATAACCTTAAATACCACAGGTTTCTGTCTCGCGGCTCCTGGACCGGGTAAACCAGGACGGGGGCCGTGACAGAAAAAGGTGGTATTAGAGCCACTGATTTAAGCCTATTAAGTATTTAGAAATACTTAATTTTTCTGATTGCTATTCTGTGATTATGTGTTTTTGTTATTTGACTATTTGTTAGTTTACAGTATGGGTAAGCAAAGAATTTCGGACATCTATCGTAAATTAGATAGTTCACCAAAAGATAAAGGAACCTCATTTCAATCAAATTCCTCAAGATACTCAGCAGATACTGAGGAAGGAATATTTATTCGTAAGGCACAGTCTGAGAAACCACTTACCACTAAGAAAATAAGTTGGATTATTAGAAAAAGTCAAGAGAAAATAAAGAAGTCACAACAAAAAGGAGTGATAATCAATAAGGAAACTCAGGAAATAGGCAATAACCCACCATGGGAAGATGAATTAGATGAACAATGGGCAAATCTCTATATGTTAGCCACTACAGCAGTAAATGTTAACTTTTAATTAAGTTAAAATGCCAAACCCAGACCAACCAATGAAATTAGGTCTCAACCAGAAGATTTTATAAATTATCTTATCTCTCAACACCCTGACCCAGTACTAGCACTCATGTCACCTATGAGCCAGAAACTTTAAAGGAACTTTGCCCATTAGATAAACAACTTAGTAAGAAGAGATAGACTAAACCTTATATAAAAGCATGCTGAGCATAATATTCCTAGATAGACTAAAATAAAGTATGAATGCACAACCCCTAGTGTATTTTGAATTTCAGTTGTAATTTGTAATAGACATATATATATATATATATATAAGTTGCAATGTTCGCCATTTTTTTAACTGTTTACCTAAATGTTTGTACTAAATATTAGTTTGTGATAATTAATACCTAATAGATATTCAGATGGAACACGGCGACAATGAACCTGTTAATGAAGTAAATCAATCTGAGCAAAACAATGGAGACCAATTTCTGAATAAACAAGATATAGAGAACATTGTTGCTCAGGGAATAGCCAATGCTATTCGAGAAATCCTTGCTGCTGCCCGAAATCCAGTTGAACCTCCACCACCTATTCCCAGCAAACGTACTCGTGATGACAACTTTAGTAATAGTGTAAATGGAGGCGGCAACAATAATAACAACGATGATGTGATACAAGCCCCATTTCTTAAAAGAATGAAAGTTGCAACGCCTGGTTGCACTTACAAGGAATTTCTTGCCTATAAACCAACTGAATTTGCAGGCAACGAGGGGGCGACTGCTGCACTGCATTGGTTAGAGAAAACTGAGGTAGTAATTAAAATAAGTAAATGTGCCGAGGAAGACAAGGTCATGTACGCGTCACATCTTTTTAAAGAAGGGGTGCTAGAATGGTGGAATACGGTATTACAAGCAAAAGGAAGCGACATGGCCTATGCCATGAGTTGGGAAGAATTTAAAAATCTGGTGGAAAGAAAATTCTGTCCCGAATATGAAAAGGAGAAAATGGCGAATAAGTTCCTCAATCACCGGATGGTAGACGTTGATTGTCGAGGATATACTTCGACATTCTTCGAGTATGCTAGAGTGGTACCAACCCTGGTTTCGCCAGAACCGGTACTTATTTCCCGCTACATCTGGGGTTTGATTGGTAAAATCCGTGATATCGTTAAAGCTGCGAGACCTCGCACAATTGACGATGCAGTGGAATTAGCCAACACTTTGACGAACGGACTAGTGCGTACGCGAGAAGAAAATAGAAAGAAGGAAGTAGCCCAAAAGATTACCCAGGGATTCCGTGTGGATAACAGTAGTAATTTCAAGAACAGGGGAACTGGGCAATCTTCCACTGTTCCATTTTGCAATACCTGCAAAAGAAAGCATTTTGGAAGATGCAAAGGGTATTGCAATTTCTGCAAAATTCCGGGGCATCAAGAAGAAGATTGCAGGAAGAAGAAAGAAACAATCTGCTACAACTGCGGAGAAGCTGGACATTTTAGGCCAGACTGCCCAAAATTAGTCAAACCAGCTGATAACAAAGCCAAACCTGCAGAAGCAACTTCCAAAAAGAATGTAAGAGCCTTTCAGTTGACTACTCAAGAAGCAGAGCAAATCCCTGACGTGATAGCTGGTACATTCTTAGTTCATGACGTTTATGCAACAGTATTATTTGACTCTGGTGCAAACCAAAGTTTTATAAATACTTCATTCTACCAAGCTCTTAACTTACCCTTAACCAACCTTAGGCAGATCTTTACTGTCGAAACGGCAAATGGGAATTCTGTTAAAATAGATAAGATTTTACGAGAAGGAAAGATAGAGCTCTTAGGCCATAAATTTTCTGCAAACCTATTACCTATGGATTTAGCAGGATTCGACGTTGTATTAGGAATCGATTGGTTAGTAGCCAACCATGCTCGAATTCTTTGTGATAAGAATTCCATAGAAATACATACACCCACAGGAGAAATAGTGATGATTACAGGAGATAAGCCACATAAGCAAATGAAATTGGCCAGTTATTCAAGAAAACAAGAAATAGTGTATATGATTTCGATAATCATTAGCACTAAGGGTAAGGAACTTAAAGAAATTCCAGTAGTATCAGAATACCCGGACGTATTTCCGGAAGAACTACCTGGACTACCACCCAATAGGGAAGTAGAATTTAGAATTCATCTAATTCCGGGAACTACACCGATAGCCAAGGCACCTTATCGGTTAGCACCCACCGAAATACTAGAATTGAAAAAGCAATTAGATGAATTACTAAGCAAAGGATTTATACAACCTAGTTCATCTCCGTGGGGAGCTCCAGTGTTATTTGTGAAAAAGAAAGATGGATCAATGAGAATGTGTATCGATTATAGGGAATTGAATAAGGTTACAATTAAGAATCGATATCCATTACCTAGGATTGATGATCTTTTCGATCAACTTCAAGGAGCTAGATATTTTTCTAAGATAGATTTACGCTCTGGATACCATCAGTTGAAAGTACAAGAAGAAGCCATACCTAAAACTGCTTTCAGAACAAGGTATGGTCATTATGAGTTTACAGTCATGCCCTTTGGACTCACAAATTCTCCTGCAGCATTTATGGACATGATGAATAGGATCTGTAAACCGTATCTGGATAAATTTGTAATCGTCTTCATCGACGATATACTTATTTATTCCAAAAGTCAGGACGAGCATTGTGAGTATTTGCATGCACTCTTAACTTTGTTAAGAAAAGAAAAGCTTTACGCCAAATTCTCGAAGTGTGATTTTGGCTACAGGAGGTGCAATTTTTAGGACACATGGTGAATCACGAAGGTATTCACGTAGATCCCTCCAAAATAGAAGCGATCACTAAATGGAAAGTCACACGGTCAGCTATGGAAGTTAGAAGCTTTCTAGGGTTAGCTGGATACTATAGACGATTCATTAAGGATGTTTCCAAGATAGCTGTACCATTAACTAAGCTAACCTGTAAAACAGTTAAGTTTGAATGGGGACCTAAGCAAGAAGAGGCTTTTAAGGTTTTAAAGCAAAAGTTAACAAACGCCCCAATTCTTGCCTTACCAGAAGGAACCGAAGATTTCGAAGTTTACTGTGATGCTTCTAAGCTAGGATTAGGATGTGTGCTAATGCAACGCAAAAAGGTAATTGCATATGCCTCAAGACAATTGAAAAAGCATGAAGAAAATTATACTACGCATGACTTAGAATTAGGAGCCATAATTTTTGCCCTTAAAATTTGGAGACACTGTCTGTATGGAAGTAAGTTTACTGTCTATACCGATCATAAGAGCTTAAGATACATATTTGGGCAAAAAGAACTAAACATGAGGCAAAGAAGGTGGATGGAAATTCTAAGTGACTATGATTGTGATATTCAATATCACGAAGGAAAGGCAAATGTAGTAGCAGATGCCTTAAGTCGTAAGTATCATGAAAAGCAGAAGCGAGTTCATGCTCTTAGATTAAATCTACAGTTAGATTTAATGGAACAACTGAAAAACATCCAAGAAACAGCAATCAAAGACAATGCTGAAGGTATGAAAGGACGAATAAAGGAATTAGAGCAAGGAAGTGATGGAATTTGGAGATTCCACAAGAAAAGGATTTGGGTACCTAAGCAAGGAAAATTAAGAAATAAGATTTTAGAGGAAACCCATAAATCTAGGTATACCATGCCTCCTGGTAATAATAAGATGTACCAAGATTTAAGGAATAACTTCTGGTGGATAGGAATGAAAAAGGATATAGCTAGATATGTTTCTAAGTGTCTTACTTGTTCACAAGTTAAGGCAGAACACCAGAAACCTTCAGGAGTACTACAACAATTAGAAATGCCTGTATGGAAATGGGAACTTATAACCATGGACTTTGTTACTAAATTACCCAAAAACCAGAAAGGGTAATGACGCGATTTGGGTAATTTTGGATCGATTAACCAAATCAGCTCATTTCCTACCCATGAAGGAAACCTTTAGCATGGAAATGTTAGCTAAGTTATACGTAGATGAGGTAGTATCCTTACATGGAGTCCCACTCTCTATTGTATCGGATAGAGATAGTCGTTTCACTTCACATTTCTGGACAAGTTTCCAGGAAGCAATGGGGACACGACTAAATTTAAGCACTGCATATCATCCTCAAACAGACGGACAAAGTGAAAGGACGATCCAAACCCTGGAAGACATGCTCAGGGCATGTGTAATAGATTTTGGAGGAAACTGGGACAACCATTTACCTTTAATTGAATTCTCCTATAACAATAGTTATCATTCAAGCATCGAAGCTGCCCCATTTGAAGCACTGTATGGACGAAAGTGTAAAACTCCAGTTTGCTGGGCAGAGATAGGAGAAAGTCAATTATCAGGTCCTGAAATCATACAAGAAACCACCGACAAGATCACTCAAATCAAGGAAAGACTGAAGACGGCTCGAGATCGCCAGAAAAGCTATGCAGATAATCGACGCAAGCCATTAGAATTCCAGATTGGAGACAGAGTACTATTGAAAGTTTCTCCTTGGAAAGGAGTAGTTTGGTTCGGTAAGAAAGGAAAGCTGAGTCCAAGGTACATAGGACCATTCTCAGCAATCCAGCGAATAGGGTCGGTCGCCTGTCGCTTACAACTACCAGAGGAGTTAGCTGGAGTACATGACGTATTTCATGTATCCAATCTCAAGAAATGTCTATCTGACGAATCCCTGGTAGTATCTCTTCAAGATATAGAGGTAAATGAAAAGTTAAAGTTCGTAGAGAAACCGCTTCAAATAGAATACAGAAAGGTCAAGTTTCTCAAGCACAAAAGACTAGTATTGGTCAAAGTCAAGTGGGAGTCAAAAAGAGGACCCGAATACACTTGGGAGCTGGAATCGGAAATGAAGCGAAAGTATCCTCACTTATTTCAATAAATATCGAGGACGAGATTTTAAATAAGGTGGGGAGGATGTAAGGATCTTCAAAAATGTCCCAAAATGACCCGTAAGTGAAAACCCGGACCCCTGAAACCCTAACGTGCATGAAAAACTAAGAAAACAAGATTTTTGGGTTTCACGCGGGCCGCGTAAGAGTAAGCCTACGCTTACGCGGGTCACGACAGATCATAAAATCTCCGGAGCAGCGAACAGGCCATGTGGCAGCCACGTGGCAGATCTACCCGATGACACGCTAGCCCTAGTCTACGATTAGCTGGCTCTCGCGGGCCGCGTAAGACTCAAATTTTTGCTTTAAATTGATCCGATCATGAGCAGTTCAGCTGTGTCGAAAACTTTTCTCAAAAACGAAGTTCTACTGCTCAAAATCATAATTTCCATTAGGGAGGCTCTGCTACGATACAGGGTATTAACTCGATCGCTGCTACGATTCAATCTTCGATCGATTGAAACTACACGATGGATGTTTAAGTGCTGCCCACATTAGGGCTATACTTTGTCATTAGTCGTGAATTCGATGGATGTTTAAGTGTTGCACTTTGTCATTCGTTGTCAGGGTTTTAATCTCATGAGTTATCGTAAATGTTGTATTAGTTACTGACCTAGTTCGTGTGCATTGTTATTTAAATTAGGTTACAAGGCTTATCAGTAGGCTAAAACTCTGCCCGTTAAACTTGCAATGTAAGTCATTCTCTTTTTATCAACAATGTTTTACAATACTTCAATCATTTTCAAAAGTTATAATTACAGTGATTAAGTCGTGGTTATCTTGAATCACTAGCTAGTGGGGTATTGTGCACATTACTAATTTCTCACGGTTAGGCTAATAAATCCTAACAATGATAATCATCACTACTTGGGTGAAAGGACCCAATAGTGGTTTGACCATCGTCACCAGGAGGTGACACGGCGCCAGATAAAAATAAGATAGAAGCCATTGTAATCGCTCTTATGCTGTAATTTATAACTATGTGTCGTTTTATCAAACTTGAGTGACTCGGCAGTATTTCCCCGCTGATAAAATATTTTTCAAACATGTTTTAGGTGACCTGCTATGAATCAAGGAAAAGTGCTACGGAGCACTAACAAGCTTGAAGTAGTGGCTCAAATAAATAAATAAACATGTTTTGTAAAACAGGGAATTTCCTAATAAAATTCCTCTATTGTAAATTACGGGGTTCATCCCAAAATATGAAATAAAATAATCGGGCATTTTCAAGTTTAAACAATCCTGCTAGACTTCCGTGTAACCTTAAATACCACGGGTTTCTGTCCCGCGGCTCCTGGACCGGGTAAAACCAGGACGGGGGCCGTGACATGAAGTAAGGGTTCAAAGGTATACAAGTTCTGTTAGAGCTCTGGGTGATCCTTGGATGTTCGATTATGATGGGCTATTCGACTCCTTTAATCTGCCAACCTTTGCCGAAGCATCTGCAGCTGCTCAAATGTTATTTGATAGTGACAACGCTGCTGGCTTGCCTTTGGTAAGACCTGTTATTGTTAACCCCCATGCTTCTAATTCGGTTAACAACACGGTACAAAATGAGGTATTTGAAGATGCTATTGAATACAATGAGTCATCGGAAGATGATGAATATCTTGATGCGAATGAAGGCACTTCAGCTCCGGTTGTTCCTATTCAAGGTGCTTCTGTAGAAACTCCTCATGTGCAGAATGTTGATACTGCTGAAAGGAATGCATCCACTTCTACGCCTATTCCCGGTGTGGAGTTGGTTGTTGATTTTAATATTGACAATTTGGGTATTAATACTCGTGTTCTTGATTTTCCTGAAACGAGAATTCATGATACCCATCCGCAGCAGAATATTATAGGAGATGTCCAACGCGGTGTGCAGACGCGTAATCAGCTGAGAAACAACCAAAATGTTGGTTTGTATTCAGCCATCAGAGAATCGGGTCTTCAAAATGATTGGTCCTTCGCGTGTTACGTTTCACAAGAAAAACTGAAATCTTGGAAAGAAGCCTTAAAGGATAATTCTTGGGTTGAAGCCACGCAGGATGAACTGCAGCAATTTCAAAAGCTAGGTGTTTGGAAGCTTGTTGAAAGGTCGGAAAATTACAAGAAGATTGGCACACGTTGGGTTTTCAAATGCAAGAAGGACGATTGTGGAGTAGTCATTCGAAACAAGGAGAGATTGGTTATTCAGGGATTTCGCCAGATCGAAGGCATTGACTACAATGAAGTTTATGCACCAGTTGCACATCTGGAAGCTATTCGGATCTTTCTAGCTTATGCTTCATTTAAAGGATTCAAAGTCTACCTGATGGACGTTAAAATTGCTTTCTTACACGGTGTGGTTCAAGAAGAGGTGCACGTCGAACAACCTCCGGGTTTTGAAGATCCTATTCACCCCGATCGGGTTTGGTTGCTCAACAAAGCTCTTTATGGTTTACATCAAGCACCGAGGGCTTGGTATGCAACCTTATCCAACTATCTGCTGGAAAATGGTTTTCGACGAGGTCTTATTGACTGCACTCTCTTTATCAAGGAACAAGATGGAGATCTTCTATTGGTACAGGTATACGTTGATGATATAATATTTTGTTCAACTAATGATTCTTTGTGCAGGCAATTCGAGCGTGTGATGCAAGAAAAATTCAAGATGAGCTCAATGGGGGAAATGAATTTCTTCTTGGGCCTATAAGTTCAACAAACCAAGTCTGGGATATTCATCCATCAGACTAAATATGTTGGTGACATCTTGAGCCGGTTCCAGATGTCTGACGCAACGCCCATTGGTACCCCACTTCCGCAGAATCACGAGTTACTCCGGATCTGAAGGGTGAAAGAATTAACTCTTCATGCTATCGCGCTATGATCGGATCTCTAATGTATCTCACAGCCTCGAGGCCCGACATCATGTATCCTACGTGCCTACTCGCAAGATATCAAGCCAACCCGAAGGCCTCACATCTGGCAGCTGTTAAAAGGATTTTCCGCTATTTGAAGGGTTTCCCGGACACCGGTCTCTGGTACCCTAGGGATGATAGCTTCGACCTAATTGCATACAGTGATTCTGATTTTGTTGGTTGCAAAATTTATGGCAAATCAACAACAGCTGGATGTCAATTCTTAGGAAATCGCCTGGTCACGTGGCAGTAAAAGAAGCAAACCTGTGTTGCTACATCAACCTATGAAGCAGAATACATTGCTGCCTCTAGTTGTTGCTCCCAAGTCTTGTGGATACAACAACAAATACGCGACTACGGTTTTGAATTCCTATCTACTCCTATCTTTGTTGATAACAATGCTGCCTTACAGATCACTAGAAATCCTGTGCAGCATTCCAAGACCAAGCACATAGAAATTAAATATCACTTCATACGTGATTGTTTTGAAAAAAGATTAATCGATGTTGTTAAAGTCACACCGATCACCAACGTGCCGACCTGTTTACAAAAGCTTTTGATAAATCACGTTTTGATTATCTACTTTTGGTCAATGGCATTAAGGTGATACCCGAGTAAAACTTCTTTGGCTAATCGTTTTTGTAAATATTTTCTTTAAAAACTCTAAAAATACAAAAAGATTTTCGTTTTGGTAACCTTTTAGCATTTTAGGGGGAGTAAAGTCAAGAAAATACCAAAACATTTGAAAATTTTAAAAATCCAAAAAGATGTCTTTACTTTCTGTCTTTTCGTTTGAAAAATTCAAAAATTCAAAAATTCAAAAAAATTAGAAAACCACAAATGAGTTTCTTGGATAAAGGAAAATGTTGATATTCACTGGTGTGGTCGGTCAACGTGTTCAAAATGTAAAACGAAAAATTGAGAAATGATAAGTATGTCTACTAACGATGTATCAGTAGGCTCACAATGAGATTAAAATGTGTAGGATGATACAAACCTAACAGACTTCAAGTCAGGTGGGAACCATTCATTGGCATATGGTCTTGGTACCGAAATTTCGTTTGATTGATTGTCGAGGTTCTGAGATATTCGGTCTTTATGCTGTCTTATCATCTGGGTATCATGGTTGTATCTTTTACCGAAAAATAACGGAGACGAAGTCTAGATCTTCCATGATACTATACATACGTGTACATATTGCATTCGACCTCAATAAGTGATCAACAATCACATGTCCAATCCAAATAAGTGATAAAATATCACATTTATCCGGGAGTCAAGTTCGTCTCTTTGTTGTACGTTGTACTGACCTGTTCACGGACTTGCTCATGTGCCCTCATGCATATGAAAATCATGTTCCTCATCAATAAATGATTCTATCACATAGGGCTTGTTTTCAATCAAAATAAGTGAGTATCTCACATTTTTTTATACGGTCAAACTGATGATAAACGGTATACTCACCGGTAAGATGAACGCTCGTGCATACCTTGATACGGGAATGTGTCGTGAGTGGATGAACATAGACTTGTAAGTACAATCCTTACCGTTAATCGTATCTCCTTATTATGATTACATCTGATCATTTTGAGCTTATGTGGACAACAATATCGATAATCGTTGTAGTATACTTATCCAAAGCTTTAAACAGAAAACAAACATCATGTTGACTAAGACCGTAAGCTGGTATGATTCCTTTTCCTTGAAACTCGCAAAAAGATTGCTTTTGTGCAGTTGTTTATTGCCTTTTATAGTTTTTCGTTAGTTTACCGCACTTTAAATTCTGTTTTAGTGTAGTTTGTAAAGTTCATTTTTGATTAGCCGAAGTTGTAACTTGGAGTTTTCTGCGGGATGCCTGAAACCTATTTCATAAAATGTCCTTGCATTTGGTAAACTCAATCAAAATGAAAATCTGTTCAAATAAACAAAATCTGTTCACAAGTGTGCAAAATTTCAAAAGACTTGGTTATTTTTTAAAAAGGGTTTGACGAAAAACCCTAAGGTCGACGAAACACCTATATGTCGACGAAAGACCATTGGTCAAAGTCAACTGTTTTCAAACTTGGTCAAACTTGGTCAAAATTCATTTGGTTCACAACGAAACTCCATGATTCGTCGAGATCCCGACGAAACTCACCTAGGCTTCATTAACTTTCGTCATGGGCTCACTGTTCAAGCCCAAACCAAGCCCAATCAAGAGTTTCGTCGAGCCCGTGTCAAGTTTCATCGAAGACAGAGTTTGTCAGGGTCATGAGTATATAAAGGGGTCCCAGTTCAATCAGATCTCACTTTTCAAAACTCCATACCTGTTCACCTTCTTCCACACTCCACATCCCATACCCCCTTTTCACCGACTTCCGACCCTCAAAATCCTTCATTTTCTTTACCATTTTTATCAAAATCAAAGGTATACATATGATTGTTCAAATGTTTTGAACCTTAGGAACCCTGTGCTTTTGTTCGAAACTTGTTAACACACCCTCGGTCACCCCTAAGTTTTTGATTTCATCATATAAAAACCTATTCATTGTGCTTGTTTTTCATGAAATCTGATAATGATAGGATTTGTATAAGGCTTTGTATGTTGATTTGGTGTTTGTTCTTTTGGGTACAAAAACAGGGGTTGGGTAATCTGTTCGAATGTTTAACTGTATTGGGTGTTTTTCCGGTCAAAACTCGTGCCGGTTAAACTACTGGGTTTGTTTCGTTTTGATTGTGATTAACACAAAGTGTCATAATGCTTGTTTTTCTGAATAGAACATCGGTTAACCGCCTATCAGTGAAACACCCTTTGGTTTGAAAACCCCCAAATTCAACGAAACCCTAACATGTGACGAAACCCTAACTGCTGTTGACGAAACCTCTGTGACGACGAAACTTATGTTTCTTCAAACTGCTGTCGACGACACCCCCTGCGACGAAACCCCTTTGTACAATGGAACAAATTTCGTCGAAAGGTTGTCGACGAAACACCAATGGTCAAAGGTCAACTCTGACTTTGTTTGACCAAGGGTGTTTCGCCGTGATGAAGAGAGTTTCATCGAAGTGTGTATGTTTCCTCGTCCAGTACTTAGAATATTTTCAAGTTTGGTGCCCTTTTCACAGAAGAAATGTATTTGAATGTTAACTGTCCTTTTGATACTTGAACTTGCATAGACTTATGTCTAATGCACATTTTATGTCTTTGTGACTTATTGTTGATGTTTGAACATTCAGATGGCACCAAAAGAGAGAAAACGCAAGCCCGCGACAAAGATAACTGATAAACCGGAGGAACTTGTGATGTCCGAGAAGCGTCACAATATGATTGCCTATCTAGATCCTGAAGGAAAGATCACTAAACTAAAGGAGATTACGCGGTGGATAAGGGAGTCGCGGATAAATAAAGTTGTCACCTTTTCAATTCCAGTTTACAAATCGCTCGTTAAAGCATTCTGGAATTCTGCAAGCGTTGTCCAAATTGATGGAACTGAAGTTATTCAAGGGCAAGTTAATGATCTGAACGTGAATGTTTCACCCGAAATCTTAAACACCATTCTAGAATTGCAAGATGATCCGAATGCACCGTCCTCTATTCCAATCATGTGTACTCGTGGCTGTTTGCTAAGGATGAAGTGTATTAGTGACATCTTCAGTACTCAAATCAACAAGGGAGATTTGCCAATGCGTTACAAGTTTCTCTTGCACGTACTTATTCAATGTATCAGCAACAGACGTGCAAGATATGACATGGCAAGCAATGATCTTGTTGGTCTCATGGTGGCATTGGTGCTTAACAAACCGTTTAGCATCTCAAAGTATATCTTTGCCAACATGAAGGAGAACATGACGAGAACTGGTAGTCGAACATCTGGGAATAAATTCTGGATGTATCCTCATTTTCTACAGATGATCATGAATGTTCAGCATCCCGGTCTTCCAAAAGCCAACGATGACATCCTGAAGATAGAATCTATGATATATCATTCACTGAGGATATTTAGGGGCCTTGCAATAAAGAGATACACAGAAAGCGAGCCGCCAACGAGGTTAATCAGTGCTCTTGATAAACAAGACTGCATCGCTCCAGCAGATGACAAATGGCGTCACAATGACAGCCAATCTGATGATGAAGAGTCGGAGTTAAAGAAAAGGATGGTAGAAAATTTTGGTCAAAAGGATTCTGATTCGTCTGACAGTGATAGTGATGGTGATGACGAAGGTGGTGATGGTGGTGATGCAGGTGCTGTTGGTGTATCTGGTGCTGGTGCAGCTGGTGGTACACAACTGGTAATGACGAGGAGGATACTGAATCAGATGACAATCCACCTGAGCCTGGGTACGAAATTTACTTTGATGAACGCGGTGTGAAAAGGATCAGGAGGATTAGACGAGAGGATGACGACGCTGAATACGTTCCTTCGGATACCGAAGCTGAATGCTTGAAGAAGAAACAAACGGTTATCCGGTGAAAGAAGAAAGCAAAGAAGAACATCGATTCCTAGTCTGTTCAACAATCCGTTCCATAACAAGAACCTACACAAGAAGCGGAAATGGATCCAAACGTTGGATTCACGGCAGCTGAAGCTGCTGATATGGTGCCGTCTCCTCCAAGATCCTCTTAACCAGCTCCTGTAGTGAATTCAGCTCCTGAAACCCCTACAGTGACACCTCAAGAACCAGTTCCCTCTATTGCATCGACCATTCGTGCAATGACTTTGCAGCCAGCCTCAGAGCGCAGACAGAGTAGATTCTCACAGATGCAGCCTGATGAAAAGGTAGATTTCCTGTTCTCTCAACTGCAAGCTGCTGCAGGTCAAATCAATAGGCATTCGGAAGTAATGAAAGTTACAAGAGGCAACTTGATCAAATAACAGTTGGAGATAAACACTTTAAACACCACTGTTGTTCGTCAGCAAGCAGAAATCAATCGCCAACAAGCTGAAATTGAGTAATTGAAGGCAGAAAATGCTCGATTAAAGGCTGCAGATGAAGAGAGAGAATGACAGTTGCAACAGATGCGAGCGGCGGATAATACTCGAAGTATTGAAATGAACCGCATGAAAGAAAGCAGCTCTCAACTTCAGAAGTTGGCCGAGGCTCTCAAAGAAAGGCACGACTATATGAAGGAGTGGTACAATTCTCGAAACACCATGATAGTTGATGGGGTCAAGCGAATACTTGATGGTTACGAGGCTGTAAGAAAGCGAGTCAATATCTTGTGGGGTGATCGGTGCAAACAGCAAGAAGTATTGAAGAAAAGGGATCATGATTCTGAAGATCCAGGGAACCCCGACCCTTCTGCCACATCAGAGCAACCGCCAGCAACTACCTCTACTCAACTCATTGTTTTCAATCCTTCGCAGCTTGGATCTGCTCAAGGAACCTCCAGTGGAACCGCTGAAGAGATACAACAGATACAACAGCTTGAAAGCAGTTCTTTTATTGAAAGCTCTATGCCTGGTACATCTTCTGTTCCTAGCACTGCTGATCTTGCTTTGCAGGCTGTGCATCCTGTCACTGGTGAGATTCATGAAGAGGGAGAGATTTTTGGGGATCTTTCTCATGAACAACTGCTTGCCTTGAACGAAATGAAAACAATTGAAGATTCTGTGATTGATCAAATGACGGTTGAACCAGAGACTGCAAATGTTGAAAACATTGAAGAGATTCTGTTTGAAGGCGAATCCAGCAAATCAACTTACGTTCGTGCTGGCTGACGGAATGGAGATTGGTTCATTTGATGAAGAATGGATGAAAGAGAATCAAGAAGACATTGATGAGCAATTAAAGAATTGCACGTCTTCAGATAATCCGACTGATTCATTCCAAGAATGGAGAAAATGTTTCTTGTCAAAGGTTGAAAGGCCTACGCCTCCCGAAGCACAGGTTGATTTTCTACAGTTTGAGAAAGTTAAGCCGCATGGGAAATCCTGAGCTGGATGTTCGTAAAGGTAATCCACTGCGTTGCCATCAAGCGTGAATTTGGTATTCAATATTTCAGTTCGCTTCTGAGCATTTTGTCCTTACCATTTTACGATGTTGCAGCTTTGACGAATCTTGAGCTCGTTAATCGCTCGAACTTAGAAGGAGCTACATTGTTCGCTCGCAAAATAAAATTAAACAAAAGGACAGGCTGGAAGGACGAATTGTACAAGCCTCAGTTCCCCATCTATCAACAAATCAAGTTCACCTTGGATCCATCGACCAACACTACACGATACAAGCTTGTTTATCAACCCGCTAAGGTCATGGACAAGATCCCTTTAATGCCAATGAAACAGAACTTTCTTGATGATATGAGGTTATGGTGTTACGATTCGGATACTCATGAAGCGGTGATTGTGTTTAATGGTGATCGTGAAAACTTTCGGATGCTAGATCCGATGTGGATCGTGAACATGTCGGCGAACGACATCAACAAGCTGTTCCGACATGATATATTCTATGATGACAAGGATGCGCATCAAGCATTGCGATTTCAGCGCGTCGCTTGTTACTGCTTTTACCGAGGAATTCATGCTGGAAGCACCTGGACGCTGAAACACTGAAGATTGAAGACCGAAGACCAAGTAACAGACAAGGGGGAGTTTGTTGGTGCATTATTTTGTATCTGTAACTTGTTCTAGTTTAATGATGTATTTGTACGATCATTTTGGTTATGAGTCTGTATTCGCCGTCGACCTTAGTTGGATATCCTCATATCTTTCTATGGTCCGACAAGTTTGTCTCAGTTGTCAAGTAATGTTTAATGAACAATGCATGTTTCATATTTGGTTCGTATGTTTGTTTGTGTGTTGTGTGTTTGCTGCAAACTATCTGTTTGCAACACCTCTGTTTGTGCAACCCTCGACGAAACACCATGTTTCGTCGAGCATACATATGACGAATCATCCCTTGGATGGTTACTCCATGTTTCGCCATGAACAGTGACGAAACACATAGTGTTTCATCGACTGTGATGTTTCGTCAGGCCCATCATATGTTTCGTCAACACTTGGGCTTGGGCTGCCTATAAAAACACAACATAGTTTCACACAGAAACTATGAGAGCATACCTACTGTGAAAGTTTACTGTCAAACATTGTGTGTATTTGTTTGAACCTTGTTCTCATCTAATCAATTGACTGTGTTTCATTGGTTACTTTGTGTTGTTATTATCTGTGTTTGGTTTGGCATCGTCACAGGATACCGCACTCGTGACCGTGTTTGTGATAAACAAGGGTTTGGTTTCGTAATTGATCCTCTGAAAACGGACCTACAACTAGCAATCAATTAACTTGCTATAAGTGATGGTTCACGATCTTCATGATGGCATGGCTTTATTGGAACGGGTGATGTGATTACTTTGATGTTCTTGTAATCAGGAATTTCTTGGTCTTATATAGTTTCTTTGATGGACGACTTCCACTAGTTTAGCAGACAACAAACGATTTATGTAATTTATCTAAGATACCTCTAACCAAGAACACATTAATAAGTTGCCACAATAGGCAAAAGTTACATCCTAGCTAATGCATGAAGCATGAAGAGAATAAATTACATTTGACATACAACACCAAATAAGATACCGATATTTGCAACTCCAAATAAATCAATTTAGCAAGAATGTGAATATAGTGAGAACGTCAGGATCAGCCACTTGTATGGTATTCAAACACTCAAAGTAAGGGCGGCCGTTGTGGATGTTTTTGCAGCGACTGAAACAGAAGATCAGTACCACCACCAAGTGGTGTTGATATACTCGGTTTTGATCATGGTTTCCAGTGCTAAAGTTGCTTCAAAATAATGAATAAATTTTCAAGATGGGTAAAAACAGATTGTTTGTTTTAAACAATAAAGACAAATCATACCTCGTATATTATTGTAGCATATTTAACAAACACACACCACGCAGACCTCCATTTGGGGCTTTCCATTAAACGTCTTCTTGCTCCATTAGGTAATGCAGCTTCCATATCCAATAAGTCCATCATCAGCCGCCTTATCATATGATGAGTGTTCCCCCAAAGTGGCTCTGAAAATGACTCGGTGACAGTAAAGTTGCTACTAACCTCATGTTTGATTTTACAAGTAGAATTCTTTTGGTGTTCAAATTCAACACTCGTGAAGAATGTTTCATGGCATTTGACACAATGGTATCGAGATGGAAAAATGGGCCCCAGACAATCACACCTGTACCAATTCACCATGTCTTTCCT
Source organism: Helianthus tuberosus (assembly GCA_030545235.1). Taxonomy (NCBI): domain Eukaryota; kingdom Viridiplantae; phylum Streptophyta; class Magnoliopsida; order Asterales; family Asteraceae; genus Helianthus; species Helianthus tuberosus. The sequence continues at coordinate 123,045,115 of CM060403.1, forward strand.
CTCGACTTCTTTGCAGAGTTGGTTGCATCTGACTCCATACAAAAACCGTATCGGGCCTCAATCAACATGGTTGCATTTGTTGCAAGACAATTACGAGAAGGAAGATTGTTCAAGCTTGTTGAACAAACCGTCTCTCCCCTCATTGACTCACTTCTTCCAGTGCGTTGACCACTTCGTAACATTGTGTTTTGCCATAGCAATATAGAATCTCTTAAGCTACCTGAGCATCCAAATCAACGCGTGCAACATTTGTGGGTGAGCTAAAAAAGACGCTACAATCACTTTGCAGACAGCGAATGAGTTCAATCGTATTGCTGTCAGTAATCTTTACGGAAGTCTGCCTCGCGTTAGCAAGTAAGCAATTATATATTTCCGATGCTGATCTACCTGAGTTTTACTTACTAGCTAATTTTGACCCCTAATTTTGACCACAATAGGCAAAAGTTACATCCCAACTGTATGGTCGGACCACAATCGACAGTAGGTTTAGGAAAATAGGCACTTGGATCGAGTTGAGGTTGTGTTGTGGAAACTTGAGGTTGAGGTTGAGGTTGAGGTTGGGGTTTAGGGAGCCAAGCACTCGAATCGAGTTGAGGTTTACAAAGGGCGTGAGCTTGAGCAATAACATGCGGTGGAGGAAGATAGGCACGTGGATCGAAAACCGGAGGAGGAGCTGACGGGGGAAAGGGACTTGTATTGAACACTGGAATCCGTTTGGCTTTTCGGATTTCTTCTTTATCTTTGTTCTCTAGCTTCTGAATGAATTCGTAAATGCTACTATCATTCAAAACACCAGTGTGCTTCAGCAACTCAATGAATTGATTCCACTTAGGAGGTAAAGCCTCAGCAAAACGCATAACCATCTCTTGTTGTGATGCGTTGACCTTGTATGAGTACATCTTACTAATCAAATGATAGTACCGTGTAGTCATCTCGCTAAGTGTTTCATTCTCCATGAACAAAAACCCTTCAAACTCTTTCTTTAACAGATCATGTTGGATCTTTCTTGTTGCTGCATTTCCTTCTCCTCTTGTTACCAAGATGTCCCACAAATTCTTTGTAGAGGTGCAATAAGCGAATTGATGATAAATATCCTTACGAAGCGCTTATGTAAGGATAGCGAAGGCCTTCTTCTCAAGATCATAAGCCTTATTATCACCTTCGGCCATTTCCGCCAAGGTAACTGGATTGTAAACTGCTACTTCGAGAGCTTCATTGAATGGCGTAGTAAAACACGTCCATAACTCGGTGTTTTGCCCTAGAATATAAGTGTGGAAATGATTTTTCCAAGACGGATAGTCGTTCATATTGTTATGGGTGAAATTCTGAGCCCATATCCTGGAAAATATCTTGATTTATATCTTGGTTATATAGTATCTGTTTACATCCGGGATGCTGGTTCAGGATATTGGTAACATCCTGAATGGTATCCTCAGGATTACTAACGGATTATGTGCAGGTACGTGGGTTAGAAGCTAGCAACGTTCACAAGGACTCATTCCGCGGAAGACTCGGTCCAAGTTATTCAAGGAAAGACGTTAAGCCTGCTTTATTTGGTTCCAAACGGCTATTTATGGAATATTCGGGAGCATCCCATATTTATAGGAATTTTAGTTTCTACTTTGTAACTATAAATAGGTGGGTATACCAGATCGAATAGGACATCACATTTACACTCGCTACACTCTAACACTCGCTCTCTAGCAATCTTCACTTTCATACAAAAGCATTGTAACACTTAGCGATCTGGTCTATATCCTGCACTGTATCCTGAAGTTGAAAGCAATAAGAAGAACAAGGCAGCTGCGATTGTCAGCTCCCGAGGTTTTATGCCGGCGATCTAGAATGATCAAGGGCTTTCCTCGTACATCTCGTGTCATTTCCTTTACTTTTTACTCATTGTTTGATCGTAGATACAGCTCAATATCCTGAGCCGTATCCTGAATACTGATTTTCCAAATAACTTAACCGGCATATTTTCAACACACTTTCTAGCACGCTACCTCGCTTTACTAATTTGATCACTTAATTGCCTCGGTAATTTTTTACCAAAACAATTTGGCGCCCACCGTGGGGCAAGTGGTGCTCTCTTTGCTAAAAATCTTTGTGAAATCGTTAATCGGTTTTCTATTTTCAAAACTTTTCACCGCATTGTTTACAATGGCCTCAAGATCAAACATGAGTTCCTCCACTGTGTCTGCTATGACTTCTGCTACTACCGGTTCGGTGCTTCCACCACCTCCTCCAAGGATGCCAGCCTCTTCACGACCTCAGGATATTATCCCTACTCGCAGTGTTCAGGAATCTGCTCCCGTTTTAGCTTCTAATGATGAAATTCTAACCTTATTTGGAAGTGTGCAGGAACAAATGAGGCAGCAACAGGAAACAAACCAAATGTTGTTGAAGGAAATACAACTCCTGAAGTTTGGCTCGAGCAGATCTGCTGAGGATATTGTCACTCCATTACAACCCAGAACTTTGAACTTCAGTTCAGCTGTGTATACTGAGGATAACAGGGGGAATATTGTCCCCAGCCTTCCTCAGAATCACACTCCTGAAATACCCTCCTCGGTCAGGATGTCAACCATGAAGAGCTCAGGATATGCTTCAGGATATGGGCAAAATCCTCCGACGGGTAACGTGTCAAATAATAATAATACTCATGCTACTAACAATAGTGGATCTTTGCAGGATACAGGTGTAACATCAGCACTTACTAGGGAACTTCAGAAGTTGAAGGACATGATATCTAGTGTACCTGGAGTGGTCCAGCCGATCCCGGAAGTGTCCCAAGACAGCCACAAGATATCTCGTTTTGCATATCCTATCTGTGATGCTGAGATCCCAAAGAGATTTCAAACCCCCAACATGAAGCTTTACGACGGAACTACGGATCCTGAGGAGCATATTGCTCACTATAGGGAAAGAATGGAGATTAACCCTATCCCTCTGGATCTCAAGGAAGCATGCTTGTGCAAGGGTTTTGGTTCTACCTTAACAGGATCAGCCTTGAAATGGCTCTTGAATGTTCCTCCGCATTCGATTACATCTTTTGCTCACTTAGTAAATTTATTTAATAGTCAGTTTTCTTGTAGTAGAAGCTTTGAGAAACTAACAAGTGACCTTTACAGGATAACACAAGGGCATCAAGAATCCCTAAGGGATTATGTGAACAAGTTTAGCCGGGAATCCTTAGACATTCCGCATCTTGATGTTGCAACAGCTGTGCAAGCTTTCAAGATGGGGCTGCAAAAGGATTCTCAATTTTACCAAGACCTTGTAATGAACCCATGCAGGAACTTGGATGAAGCTCTGAACAGGGCCCTGAGATATATTCGATTGGAAGATGACAGAAAGATGCAAGAAAGAATGAACTCATCTAACACTTATGAGTCAACTAACAGGAAGTCAGAATCCTCATTTAAGCCATATCGCTCTAAGCCATATGGTAGAAATGAAAACAAGAAAGTGAATGCTATTGAAGACGAGGATCCTGAAGAATATCCTGAACTATCTGAATATTGCTTTTCTGTTAACATTCCTGAATTAATGTATGCCATGCAGGGTTTAGGAGACAAGGCTAGGTGGCCTCGAAAGAATCAACAAAAGGCCGATTGGAAAGATAAGTCAAAATGGTGTGCTTTCCACGAAGATTTCGGACATGTAACTGAGGATTGCATTGCTCTAAGGAAAGAAATAAGCTATCTTCTAAGCAAGGGATATCTGAAAGATCTCTTAGGAAGGAAGAAGAATAAGGGTCAGGATACTGAGAAGGATCCTGAGCGAGCGGCATCACCTCCCGCGGATGCCAAGATAATCAACTTTATTTCGGGAGGATCCGACATTCGTGGGACTTCGTATTCGGCGGCAAAGAGACATGCAAAAGAAGCTAAGGCCGAAAGGGGAGACAAACCTGTCAGGATGACTACCCTCACGACTGACAAAGTGATCACATTTGATGCTGATGACAGGGATACTGTCCAGGATCCTCATCATGATGCTCTGGTAATAACATTATACGTGGCTAACCATTTTGTACGCAGGATATTGGTTGATAATGGCAGCTCCGTCAACATAATCCAACTAGAGACTCTGAAGAGAATGAATGTATCTCCAATGGATATCACTTCAAAGTCTACCGTGCTTGTTGGATTCAGTGGAGAGGCTAGAAACACAGTGGGAGAGATAAAGTTACCAGTATATGTTGAAGGAGTCAACTCGATACAACGTTTCTGTGTAATGGATTCTCTATCCTGCTATAACATCATACTGGGAAGACCGTGGATTCATGATATGAAGGCTGTGCCATCAACATATCACCAATGCATCAAGATCCCTACCCCTTGGGGAGTTGTCAAAGTTGATAGTGATCAACAGGAGGCGAAAGAATGCTACTTATCCTCGATGAAATCCTCAACCAAGCCTAGTACAGCATAGCAATTAAAGATGCGGGCCCAGGATATCGTGGAGGATTCAGAGCAGGATGTGAAGAAAATTATCCTGGATCAGGATAATCCTGATATCTCGGTGCTCGTAGGAACCAATATCCCTCAGGATATTGAAGAACAGTTAACTAACTTTTTGAAGTGCAGGATGTCGACGTTTGCATGGAAGCATGAGGATATGACAGGCATATCCAAAGACATTATCACTCACAAGCTTGGAATTGATAAATCATTCAAGCATGTTCAGCAAAAAAGAAGGAAGTTTGCTCCTGAGCGGAATACGATTATCCAAGAGGAAGTTGAGAGATTATTGAAGTCTAGGATGATCAGAGAGGTTAAGTTCCCAAGGTGGCTAGCAAACGTGGTTGTGGTACAGAAGAAAAATGGGAAATGGAGAGTTTGTGTAGACTACACAGACTTGAACAAGGCTTGTCCTAAAGACCCATTTCCTCTTCCCCACATTGATGCAATGGTAGATGCCACTGCCGGGCATGAAATGTTGACCTTCATGGACGCATCCTCAGGATTTCAGCAGATCCAAATGGAACCTTCTGACCAGGAGGATACTGCCTTCATGACACCAACAGGTATTTATTGTTATACAGCTATGCCTTTTGGTTTGAAAAATGCAGGTGCAACATACCAAAGATTGGTAAACATGATGTTCAAAGACAAACTGGGGGACACCATGGAGGTATATATTGACGATATGGTGGTAAAATCAAAGAAAGCTCAGGATCACCTCCAGGATATTAAAGGAGCATTCGATATCCTGGATTAGTATAACATGAAGCTAAATCCTGCTAAGTGCCATTTTGGAGTGGGGGCAGGAAAATTTCTAGGATATATGGTGACCAAAAGAGGAATAGAGGCGAGCCCGGAGCAGATTAAAGCCATCTTGGATATTAAATCACCCTCAAATATGAAGGATGTTCAACGATTAACAGGGCGAGTGGCAGCATTAAACAGGTTTATCTCAAGATCCTCAGAGAAATGCAAAGAGTTTTATGATATCCTGAAGAAGAACAAGAAATTCGAATGGGGTGAGAAGCATGAAGCAGCCTTGCAGGATTTGAAGAAATATCTTTCAACTGCACCATTACTGATGAAGCCTGAGAATGGTGAACCATTATCCCTATACCTCGCGGTATCAGGGAATGCTGTAAGTGTCGTCCTTGTAAAGGACCATGAAGGTCAGCAATATCCTGTTTATTATGTTAGTAAAAGCTTGTTAAATGCTGAAACTAGATATTCTCATTTAGAAAAATTGATACTAGCATTAGTTATGGCGTCAACAAAACTTAGACATTACTTTGAGACACATAGGATTCATGTTAAAACAAATTATCCTGTCAAAAATGTGCTTAGGAAACCAGAGATGTCAGGCAGGATGGCTAAGTGGTCAGTAAAGTTGAGTGCTTATGATTTAGTGTATGAACCTAGAAATACCATAAAGTCTCAGGCTTTAGCTGACTTTGTGGCTGATTTTAGTAGTGATATTCAGGATGAAGTAGACCTAGAAGTTCAACAGTTAGGAGAATCCTCAGGATCCTGGACATTATATATTGATGGTGCATCTAATGTAAGAGGAGTAGGATTGGGTATACTACTAAAATCGCCACAGGGGGACATATTACCCCAGGCTATTAGATGTGAATTTCCTGCTACTAATAATGAAGCTGAATATGAGGCTTTAATTGCAGGATTAGAGTTGGCTAAGAGCATGAGTATCAAAAATTTACAAGTATATGTTGACTCTTTGTTAATTACTAACCATTTTAATGGATCCTATGCAGTTAAGGGTGAGAAATTAATCGAATACCTCGATATTCTCAAAAAATTAGCAGGATATTTCGATGTTTTTACACTTGAACAGGTACCAAGGGAGGATAATGCTGAAGCAGATGCCTTAGCAAATTTGGGATCATCAATCAGGATACCAGAAGGAACGCAGATACCAATATTGCATATCTTGTATCCTGCAACGAATCCTCAGGGTAAAGAAGTAGGCGTATTCAGGATCCTGAATCGGGGTATCCTGAAGAGGATCCTGAATCTTGGACGACTCCAATTGTAAGATATCTCAAAGAAGGACACATTCCCGGGGAGGAAAATCCTAAGGCATTTAGGATGAAGGTATCACGATTCACTATTATAAATAATGTTTTATATAAGAAATCTCTTGCAGGACCGTATTTGAGGTGCTTGGAGGATCCTGAAGCCAAAGAAGTGCTTCAGGATATACATGAAGGAGATTGTGGTAACCATACTGGGGGCAGATCATTGTTCTCGAAAGTATTAAGGACAGGATATTATTGGCCAACGATGAGAAAAGATGCTGCAGAATATGCTCGAAGATGTGATGCATGTCAAAGACATAGTAACATACTACATCAACCAGCTGAACCATTATATCCTGTAGTTTCCCCTTGGCCATTCATGAAATGGGGGATGGATATAGTAGGGAAGTTACCAAAAGCTCCGGGAGGAAAAGTCTTTATGTTAGCAATGACGGATTATTTCTCAAAGTGGGTTGAGGCTGAAGCATTTGTTCAAGTTAGAGACCAAGAAGTAGTATCCTTCATAAAGAGAAATATCCTGACTAGGTTTGGGATACCAGCTGAGATCATTTGTGATAAGGGGTCCCAGTTTATAAGCAAAAGGACTACCGACTTTTGCAAGAGTTGGGGAATCAAAATGATCACATCTACTCCAGTACATCCTCAAGCGAATGGACAAGCTGAATCCTCAAACAAGATAATAGTCAATAACTTAAAGAAGAGGCTTGGAGCCAAAAAAGGAAGATGGGCGGAAGAGTTACCCTTTGTTTTGTGGGCTGATAGGACAACGGTAAAGAATGCAACCGGCCAAACTCCGTTTTCCTTGGTATTTGGAGCAGAAGCAGTAATTCCAACAGAAATGACGATACCTACTGCAAGATCTATCCTACAGGATCCTGAACAGAATCCTGAGGTCTTATGTCAAGATTTGGATACTATAGATGAAAAAAGAGATGCAGCAAGACTAAGGATGGCAGCATATCAACAAAGAATATCCAGAGCATATAACAAGAACATAAGGACTAGAAGATTTCGAGTTGGTGATTGGGTGCTAAGAAAGGCTTTTCAAAATACCACTAATCCTGCCGATGGCAAGCTAGCTCCTAAATGGGAAGGACCATATGAAGTCGAGTCAGAAGCAGGGAAAGGAGCATATCGAATCAAGAATATGGAAGGGGATATGCTACCAAGATCCTGGAATGCGATACATTTAAAGCTCTATTTCAAGTAAGAGTAGAATTTATTTTCTATCTCGGAATGGTATGTATTCTATTTTAAATATATTTGTTTATTATCTTGAACCCAATACTGACTTAAGCATCGGAGGGGTGTTAGCCAAGCTAACACCCACCTTAGTTTACAATTGTTTTGCAGCATATGTTTCAGGATATAGCTCCAGGATATGTACTCAGGATAACTCGAAAGATTAGAGGATTGGCCCCCTCTCTCACGTTTAAGGGATCCTGGTCCCTTCAAAGGTTTAAAGGTATTCACCTTTCTTTCGAATTGGGTTTAAACACCTCGCCTGGAGCGCAAGTTATCTAGGTATAGTTCAAGGTAGCGGGACCAGTTCATGTAAAAGTGGCTGACAATTTCGTTACTGTTGGCTATATCCTGGATCCTGAAGGTATATGAGGATTGATCACCCTCTCTCACGAAAGAGTATTTTCATACTCTCTAAGGTTTAAAGGTTTTCACCTTTCTAAGAATTGGAGTTTATACACTCTCTCCTGTAGCGCATGAAATTTAGGGTTTATCCCCAGATATTAGGGTTTATCCCCAAGATATTAAGGGTTTGTCCCAAGTATGCTAAGGATTCATTTCAGGATATCAGGGGTTTTACCCTGGGGTATTCGGAATTTATTCAAGTCAAAGTATGAATACATTTGCGTTTTTGTGTCGAACACAGGGGACATACATTATACTATTCAAAGGATGGATCCAAGTTTATAAGTATGCACTGGGGACAAACTTATAATGGAGGATTGTAATTGATTCTCTAAGAATCTCTAGTATGATCTCTCCTTTTTATTTGGACAATTTATAGGTTGTATTTCAATATTCTGATCAAGATATCTTTCAGGATATCTTCTAGGATACGTTTACAATATATTCCTAAAAATGTTCAAACAAAACAGTTTTCACGAGTAAAATTTGTATATCAATGACAACAATAATAAAGTCAAAAGAGAAGTTATATTATTAACATACCAAAAGATGTGCTCTTAGTTTCACCTCAAAACAAGGCCCATCTACTAAGAGCACTAATAGTTCCTTACCATATTTACCCAACAGTTGAAGGTTTCATCTCAAACCGAGACCCATCCACCTCCAACTGTTGTATTGTTCAAAAAAGCATGCAGGAAATGTAAATTGTTTAGGTGCAGAAAAGTAAAGTGCAGAAAAGTAAATTGTTTTGGGATTACAGACCAACGTTCAAATTCAAAAAGGTGGGCTCCGGCCTTGGCACATATATCCATCATCGCCCACCTGAATGCCCTCACACAGCGGCATCTTCCCCAACCTTCTCAGACTTCTCAGCACCAGCATCCTGAGCAGCATCCTCACCAGTATCCATCCCAGCATCCGCTCCAGCATCCTTCTTGTCTCCAGCCTGGATCACCACCTCTGCTGATTTAGAAGACTCACCAGCTTCAGCAGGAAGTGGCACAGCTTTGCCCCCGAGCTCCTTTAGCTTAGCCACCCAGGATTCAACTGGCCAAGATGGACAAACAAGGCCCGTCTCCTTGGCCTCGTAGGCCATCTTGATGCGTGCTTGTAGCAGGGAGACGATAGCGGAAGCCTTGATTCCCTCCCGGAAAGAGACCATGGCTTGTTCATGATCCATTTGAATGGTGGCAAGTTTGAGCTCAGCGTCTTGGGTGACCTTCTTCAGCATGCCCTCGTAGTGCCGGGTCTTCGCTTCGGCAATGGCACCTTGGTCAGCAACGGTGCTTTCAAGATGTTTGATCCTGGCTTCATGGAGTGCAGCAGTACCACAGGCATCATTATACAAGTGGAGCAAATCCTGGAGGCCCTGCACATCAATTTCAGGTATGAGTTAGAATATATTGATCAGGATATCCTGTCAGGATATCCTATTAGGATATACGTGCAGGATATATGTGCAGGATATGCGTCAGGATATTACCTTGTTAAGGAAGGATGTCATTGGCTCTAAGGAATCAGAGAAACTGAGTTCGTCATAGGAGAACCCTTCTGAACCTGGAGCACTGACTTCAAGACCTTTCCTCTTTTTTGTTGTGGAAGCACGAGTCTTTGGATTGGCCTTGGGAGCCGGGAGTGGCTTGGAGCTGGTAGCAGCAGGAGTCTCTTTCTTGACCGTGGCTGAAGTAGGATAGCTGTCAAGTTCGTCGAGATCTAGATAGACTAGAACCTTGCTGGAGTCTGCACATAGGGAGTAAACTTTTCTCCTAAGAATATCAAATAAAAACATATGTGTACAGGATATCTTGCAGGATCCTTACCAGACATGTTTGCACTTGAAAGAGGGCTTGGAGTTGGTGGAGATGGGTTGAAGCTTCTCTCTGCCTCTGAAAGGAGTCTGATGGCGTCTATTCTTTTTTGAGAATCAGCAAGAGGAGGTGCAATTTTCCTGAAGTCAGCTGCATAAAAAAAGAAAATTCATTAGTTCAGGATATGAAACAGGATAAGAGACAGGATCGTTCTTAAACCCTAAGTCCTACCCATTCTCAACCATTTCATCGGATAATCCGTTCCACCAGGGATTGAGTCCCTTTTTACAAAGAAAAACTTGGATTGCCAACCATCCTCGTTCCTGGTGGCACGAAGTATCAATGGGTCACCGGAAGTAGAATAAAACAGAAATCTACATGATCCATGGCATCTAAGCTTGTAAGCTAGGGGGAGTTCATGGACAGAAAGATCAGGAATGTGGTTTCTCTTGATCTGGTCAAGAACAAACAAAACACGCCAGAGCATTGGCATGGTTTGGCTGAAAGAGATTTTTGTGATATTAAAGAATTCGGTGATGAAGTCCGGAAAGGGGAATTGTAGCCCTAGGGTAAAAGGAAAAGCACTGAAGCATATCCACTCGCTGGAGACCATATCCGACCGGATTTCCCGGTCAAACGGTCTAAATACGGTTCCTTCCGGGAAGATACCAGAGGATTTTAAGGCCGACAGGTGGGCACTATCAAAGGTACATACTTCCTTCTCCGGTTCTTGGAGAAGGTTCTGTTGGATGAATGTGGGAGCCGAGTCACCTGAACTAGATCTTGTTTGCCTCGGCATTTGGTCACCTGAATTTTTCGCCGGAGAAAGAGGATGAAGATGAGTATAAAAGTTAGAGAGAGAATGTTACCTGTTCCTTGTCGATTATGAATAAAAAAGAGATGAGGATGAGAAGATATAGGGTATGATGAGTGAATATAGGTCGGGTAGTTGAAAACGGTCACATCATTGGTCTTATCTATTAATTACCTCGGTCTTCGTGAAAAATGTAACCGTTAGTGCAGGATAACAAACGGTAACATTTTTGGGGACAATTGTTATGGGTGAAATTCTGAGCCCATATCCTGGAAAATATCTTGATTTATATCTTGGTTATATAGTATCTGTTTACATCCGGGATGCTGGTTCAGGATATTGGTAACATCCTGAATGGTATCATCAGGATTACTAACGGATTATGTGCAGGTACGTGGGTTAGAATCTAGCAACATTCACAAGGACTCATTCCGCGGAAGACTCGGTCCAAGTTGTTCAAGGAAAGACGTTAAGCCCGCTTTATTTGGTTCCAAACGGCTATTTATGGAATATTCGGGAGCATCCCATATTTATAGGAATTTTAGTTTCTACTTTGTAACTATAAATAGGTGGGTATACCAGATCGAATAGGACATCACATTTACACTCGCTACACTCTAACACTCGCTCTCTAGCAATCTTCACTTTCATACAAAAGCATTGTAACACTTAGCGATCTGGTCTATATCCTGCACTGTATCCTGAAGTTGAAAGCAATAAGAAGAACAAGGCAACTGCGATTGTCAGCTCCCGAGGTTTTATGCCGGCGATCTAGATTGATCAAGGGCTTTCCTCGTACATCTCGTGTCATTTCCTTTACTTTTTACTCATTGTTTGATCGTAGATACAGCTCAATATCCTGAGCCGTATCCTGAATACTGATTTTCCAAATAACTTAACCGGCATATTTTCAACACACTTTCTAGCACGCTACCTCACTTTACTAATTTGATCACTTAATTGCCTCGGTAATTTTTGACCAAAACACATATGATTCAGCTTTGGCGGGCAGTTGTTGCTACCCGTTTCACTCTCACTTAATAATAAATTTTGAATACTTTGATTCTGGTTCGTCACGAATGCCCATTGACTTTCATGAATAGATCGTTGTGGCATAACATTCCTCATCCAAACGGCTGCGGAAGTCTGATCTTCACCTGGTCTTGGGTCCGTACTCTAATCCCAAGGACTAGTACAACTCATGATTGATATATGAAAATGAATACCTGGTTACACACTTGAAATCAAACTGTTAAGTCTCTTTTACAAGTCCTCTGTGAAAAATTAACAAGTTTCGACGAAACCCCAGGTCTTGGCGAAACACTCTTTGACAAGATACTGTTTGACGAAATACACTACGAAGAAGCACTGCTCGACGAAACCTCTGTGATGAACCACTGCTCGACGAAACTCTATGAAGAAACACAGTTATGACGAAACACTATACTCAAGATACTGTTTGACGAAACTCTAGATGATCTTTGGCGAAACTCTCTTTGACGAAACTCAAGGGGGTTTCATCAGAATTCCTTGTGACGAAACTCAAGGGGGTTTCGTCGATTATGACTTTCGTCGAGAATGGTCACAGATAGTTGGTGAGATTTTTTTTAAAGCAGATCTTATCCTTTTGTCTGACACAGACACCCCGGTTACCAACTCAACAACCCACCATGCCTTGAAACACAATTATCAAAACAAATATAATTTTTAATTGAGCAACAACTTAAACAGTTACTTCATAAAAGATCAAAAAGTAGAAATCATGAAGAACACATAAGAACTTTTTGAAGGTTTGATGAAGAAATGAAGTTTTCTGGCAAACTGGATGAGTTTTTCGGTCCTGGAAAAATTATCGAACACAAATTTTGACGTAGAAACTCGACACAACTTGTACCTATGATAATCTCCAATGATTTTGAACAAGTTTTTAAGCAAACCAACGCCAAGCAAACACACATTTTTTAGTTTTAAAACACAATTTTATGAATCAGAACTAGGTTCTTGAAGTTTATCCAAGAATAACTCAAAACCCACTCGAAAATCACACCGGTAACTCGGTTTTCAACAAGAAATCGAGCCTTACGCTTTGATACCAACTGTAGGTCTGTTTGCGGATCGCCGGACAACTACGAGATCTTGTTTCAGATGCCGGAACAGGTGCGGAATCCCTATTACGACACAAACCGAGCGAGAGATGAACACACGACACAAAGATTCAACGTTTAACGGTTGTATATTGAATATCAACGAGTTTTAATACAAGATAATATGATAAGAAGTACAATAAAACTCTCTGATATACACTCTGTTCTCCCTCTGTGTGTTGTCTTGTCTTCAGTCTGTGCTGTTTATATAAGGAAACAGTCGACGAAACATTAATGTATCCGACGAAACCTCATGGGGAGCCGGCGAAACTTCAAGGTCAAGGACCATGATGACGAAACTTCCAAGAGTTTTGTCAAACCAGGAGTTTCGCCATGGACAGCATGAGATTCGTCAATGCAGGAGGACCCAGGAGTTTTGTCATGTGCATGTTTGGCAGGCCTTTCGTCAAGAGCAGCTGCAACATGTATTCTTTGATGGGCTCCATGCAGGCTTCGTCAATACTCAGATCAGTCTTCGTTATGAAAGCCCAAATAATGGCCCAGATAGCATTCTGATCTTCGATTATGGCTGGCCCATACACAGATATTGAAATGCATGGCAATTCGATCAGGATATAAATCATGCATTCAATTTCTAGATATCATGTGACATCATCATGATGATGTCATGGTGATGTGTCGGCGGAAATTGGTTCGCGGCTCTCCGTGCTTCGCATGTCGAACTCTGGGCGCACGACGGAGGAATGTCGTGACGTCGGGCTTGAGCCGAGCCTAACCGAGTCGAACCGAACCGAGTCGCGTCCACACAAAGTGTACCAACAAATATAATATTATAAAATAGTATATGATGTGATATGATACAACATAGAGATATGTAATGTGATACAACTAAATTTTAGTTTATGTAAGAGCTTTTATATGTGGGTCTCCATCTTTATTCTCAAATCCAAATTTTAAAATTTTTCTCTATTTTGTTCATTGGAATCTCCATATCCATCTCTATCTTCAAAATCTAGAGTTTTATGAATAACAGTTTTCCATATATAGAGATCCATTACTCATCATACCTATAAATGAAATGATTATCCAATAAAGATAAATATGTTAAAATAAGTGTTTATGCGTGAGATAGAGATGGTGTGATTTTCGGTTTATAATTACATACATAACAAACATTAAGACAATATTAACTGATGTTTTTAAGATGGTTGTTCGTGAGAAAGAGACCAAAAAAAAGTATGTTTCGTAAGGAAGGGAGTCCACGAAATAAGCCCAATGGAAATCCAATCAAAGTCCACGAAAGATGTAAAGTAATAAGTCCACTATTTCGCAGAATAAGACAAACACCAATGTTTCGTGAATGATTTTTTTGTGAAATGTATGATTGGACGAAAGACCAATAGTTCGTGATATAAGACAAAAACAGAAAGATTTTTCGTTGGATTATATGTTTCGCAAGAATTGAAAACTGTGAAAAGTTGGTGAGAAGTTACTATTTTAAGCAGAATCCGGATCCTGACTAAGGAAAGAAGGTTTGTGCATATCCAGATACGGTTAATAACAGAATTCGAAACTTCAACTTTTCAAAATATTTTGAAGGTTATCTTTTCAACAGGGTATATTCCGGTTACTTTTCCGACCAAACACCTCACCGGAAAAATTGGCGAAACAAGATTTTTGCAAAAATTTTTTAAGAAAAACCAAATTTTAACATGTCTCCATGTGTTTACACACGGTTTTTGTGAAAAGTTTTCCCAAAACAACAAGTTTTCTTAAACTTTTAACCCATTTTGTTTTAAAAAACTTGAAAAACCTTGTTTAATGTTTGACAAACTTTCAGAAATTTACTCAAAAACACAACGTAAAACTTGGTTTTAACAAGCCACGGCTCTGATACCACTTGTAGCTCCACTCGGAGGATCAAGTTAACCTACTTCCCTTATTACCGAAACACACCCGCAAGTGCGGAATCCAAGTGGGTATGCAACCAAGCTAAGAACACAAAATACAAGAACAAGATTCAACGTTTAAATATAACTTGTATAGATCCAGAAGAGTTACAAAGTACAAAGTTTAACAATAAAACACTCTAACTCTCTCTGGTGTGCTCTATCTCTAAATGTTTTGCAAGTGACCTTTTATAGTCAAAGAACAACAACCCTACAAGAAGGATACTCGGCCCAATAAAGGAGGCCCACGAAGAACATGAATCCTCGAAAGATTGGGATCTTTCGTCCAATACACCAACCAACGAAGAATCATCAGGTGAAGCATGTTCTTCGTTGTTGTTGTTTTTTTTGTTGATGTTGAAGAAATATCAAATCCACGAAATATGTCATGTTTTTCGTGGATATCGGGCCCAACAGTACAAGGATATTAGTGAGATGCAAGGCCCAATATGCATTAGTTGTTGAAACGCATGGAAGTATTCGATCAAGCATATCTAGCATGCATGGATAAGTTATTCACATGACATCATCATGGTGATGTCATGGTGATGACAGTTCGCAGCTCTTCGTGCTTCGTGTGTCGATCTCTGGGGCGCACGACGGAGGAATGTGGTGACGTCGTTATTGAGCCGAACCAAACCGAGCCACATCCACACAAAACTATATCACCAATTCAGCAGATTTCTCGCAAATCACCATTCGCGCACTGTAAAGTCTGATAGACGTTCCTAGACAATTCAAAGGCCTAATTAAGTTAATTTACGTCTTAAAAACCACTAATTATTGTCTTAATCCTTGTTTTGCGTGTAGTTTTAAAACAAAAATTACCGGTTGTCACACATTAGGACAATAATAAATGATGTTTTAGACTCAGCTTAAGAACGCCTAAGAACGTCTATTCGGCTTCAGAGTACACGAATGGTGATTTGCTGGAAAATCTGCCAAACGTTTGAACTTTAACGAGCTGACAGTGGATGAAATACTGACAACACCGAAAAATGCAAATTTGTACACGTATATTTTACATATATGAATTTATTTACGAATTTATTCTGCTTCCGGACGTAACAGAACGCATACGTGAACGAAAAACGGGGCAATAAAAACGCACCGACATCGAAACGGGAGCACCAGACTCGTTAAGTATCTTAAAACTGATATATTTAGCTTCGTAATTGAATTTTGATATTCACGGGTTGAAATCGGATCGAAAAACGGGTTTGAAACAACAACCGAAACATCTTAGAATATTCTGACGCAACCGACAAACGCAAGCGTCAATTACCGACTTCCAACATAATTCTAAGTGTTTATGACCCTAAACAAACATTTTACGACATTCCATGAATTTCGGGTGCGAAAACGGACTTCAGAAACGTATTTGGGATGCATAAAAGACTAGGAACACGATATTGGGCTTTAGGCTTAACCCACACATACCCTAGGTGTAAATACCTACACCTACACATTTACAACTCACAAACACACAATCCTCTCCCTCTCCTCACTTAACTCTCTTTGCTCTCTTTCTCTAAGATGACTGACGACCGGCGGAGCTGGCCGGACGACTGCGGCAGTGTGGCGGCTATCCGACAAGAATTTTCCAGCCAAACCCACCTCTCCCACAAATTTGGACCTCCCCAACACGTTGGTGGTGGCCGTTTTCAAAGAATCAAAGCCGTTTGGTGGCTTTAAATATCTAAACTTGTAATAGTGTCATAATCTAATCTATGGGCAATCAGTCTGCCCAATCCGTTGCGGGTCGGGGTGTGACAGATACCAGCCGGACGATCCTGGATTTCGCGGGTGTGATAGGTGGAGAATGAGATGTTGTGGGTTAAACAAAAATCAAAGATAAATTTAGAGAAATGTGATATTTATTGATGTGATTTTCAACCATGCATGGCAATCTTGACCCAAACATTCGACTTCGCGTTGATATTGGGGTTTAGAAAAACAATGGATTGTTTTGAGTCAAGTTAATCTCTAAGAGGTTAAGAATGAGAACTTTTAAAACTAGAATAAAAGAATGGGTTAGAATAGAGAATTCTAAAACAAGAAGAAAAGTGAACGCGTTCAGAGTAGGTTATGTGCTTATACCTAAAAATATATGAGGTTCTTCCATACACAACTACATTAATTATTAAACTCCAACTCTGTCACTCCACCTCTGTAGGTCCCGTTTTTCTCCGGTGAGGATCGATAACGAACACCTATCCTTGTTTATCACGAACACGGTAACGGGTGCGGAATCCCCGTGACGGTGCAAACCAAACAAAGTTATAAATGAACACGGATTAACCAATGAAACACACTCTATTGATTAACGGGATGAGAACCGTATACAAACTGATACAAACACAGTTTTGACGGAATTTTGACAGAGTTTCTTTACATGTATTTTCTCATCTCTGTTTCACACAGAAACAGAGAAGGGTATTTATACTAAAACACAGACCAGACATGACGAAATAGAAAGGACTCGGCGAAACATAATCAAAGTCGACGAAACACACCTGTTTCGTCGATATACATATATTCTAATTTCTGTTTCGTCGTTTGTTGGAGAAGCCCAAGTGTAGTCCAAAGCCCAATGCTAGTCTTCGGCCCACATGTAAGAATTACGGCCCGGTGATGTTTCTGTTGACAAACATTCACCAAATCAACATAAGAGACAAATGCTTGACATCATCATGACATCACAAAGGTGATGTCATGGTGATGTTTCACCTGGGACTTGTTCGCGGCGCTCCGTTCTTCGCGTGTCGAACTCTGGGGCGCACGACGGAGGAATGTCGTGACGTCGGGCTTGAGCCGGACCTAACCGAGTCGACCCGAACCGAATCGAACCGAGTCGAGTCGCGTCCACATAAAGTGTACCAACAAACTCCCCCTTGGACGCTACTCGTGAGGTTCGTCTTCTGTGATGGTTCGTCTTCTGTGTCTTTTATGTCGGAGGATCTTCAAAGTCTTCACGCGTCGTAAGAAGAAAGTGTATCAACAAACTCCCTTTTCATTTAGGAAGTGTGTTAACAAACTCCCCCTTAGATTGAACTCTCCATTGAGTCATGCTCGTGAATCTTTTGATCTTCAATGCTTTAGATCCTTGTGGTGTTGATGAGTGATCAACTGCAATCCGATCATCTTGATCTTCTGATTGCATTAACGTCGTGTCTTCACTTTACGGCTTATCATCTGACACGTTCTCTTCGCCTTTAGCATCTGCACATGCAAGAAAGCTAAACGCATAATGAGAACAACCGCTTGGAATATAGTTAACATTTAAACAAATGACACATATGAGATCAAATCTCAATCAAACACCGACCGACAACAGTTTGAAAGTTTAGAAAATGATCAATTTTAATTCTCTAACTTTCAAAACTTGTTAACTTCGACCATTTATGAAGATGTAATTGTTTTCCGGCTTACGATCAGGATTTTGGGTAGGATAGACTCGAGTTCCAACATTGGTCAATCAAAAATAAACTAGAAGCAAAATCTTTTTGGATTTTATAAAGTTTAAATTAAAACATACCTAAAATCTTTTTGGAATTTTTCATTTTTCAAATGTAAAGACGGAAAGCAATAAATAAATATATACAAAGATGCATAAACTGAAAACAGTAAATAAATATCTACAGACATTCTTTTTGCGAGTTTCGAGGGTAAGAGAATCATATCAGTGTACGGTCATGCCAAAACGCTCTTTTTGTTCTTTTAGTTCACATTAAGATAAGCATCCTATAACAATTATCGGTATTATTGTCCACATAAGCTCAACTTATCAGATGTAATCATGGCGAGGGGATACGTTAAGGTATGATTTATACTTACCGACCGGTGTTCATCCACACACGACACATTCCCGTATCAAGGTATGCACGAGAGTTCATCTTACCGGTGAGTATACCGATTATCATCTGTTTGACCGTATAAAAATGTGAGAAACTCACTTATTTTGATTGAAAACAAGCCCTATGTGATAGAATCACTTATTGATGAGGAACTTGATTTTCGAATGCATGAGGGCACAAGAGCAAGTCCGTGAACAGGTCAGTACTTCCGTACAGCAGAGAGACGAACTTGACTCCCGCAAAGAATCTGTGATATATTATCACTTATTTTGTTTGGACATGTGATTGTTGATCACTTATTGAGGTCGAATGCAATATGTACACGTATGTATAGTATCATGGAAGATCTAGACTTCGTCTCCGTTATTGTTTCGGTAAAAGAAACAACCATGATACCCAGATGATAAGACAGCATAAAGACCGAATATTTCAGAACCTCGGCAATCTCTCAAACGAAATTTCGGTACTAAGACCATATGCCAATGTGCGGTTCCCACCTGGTCATCAGTCGATTTAGGGTTTATATCACCCTGCACACTTTAAAATGATTGTGAGCCTACCGATACATCTTATATAGAGCTGCTTAACATATTTTTCATTTTAAGTTCAGTTTAAAGAGGATTAGACAGACCACTGATCTACTATCATTTTCTCTTTTGCTCGCCAGGAAACTCATTTTTGTTTTTCCAATGTTTTTAGGTTTTGAAATTTTTCACTGTTTTTGAATTTTCAAATTTGGATTTACTCCCCCTAAAATCAACAAACTAAGATAAATTTAAAAACACAAAGGTATTTACAAAAACGATTTTCCGATGCTGGTTTAACTCATGGTTTTACTTCAATGCCGTTTACCAAAATTAATTTTAATCAGAAATGATTTAATCGAATTTTGGAAAAATGAGTTGGCACGTCGGTAAGCGGTGCGGACCATGACAACATTGTCTGGCCAAAGAGTGCTACAAGAGAATAACAATTTATAAAGCAGCTTAAATATCGACAAGTATAGGAGAGATTAGAATTTTAAAACCGTATCCTGCAACTGCTTCGTGCATTGCAATGAATCTGAGTGCTCTCCCAAACTGGATATCCACCCGGTGTGGATTTCAAAGCCGATTTTGTAGCTACTGAGAAATCTCTTCACAGCAACAAGATCAGAAACCTTTGGGTCCGGCTGGTCTTCCACATTGCACCAGCGAAGGTCTTTGTCTTTCTCTTTGAGAAGTAGTGTGCGGTTGTTCAATCCACGCCAAGGCATCCGCACACCCGGTTGATTTGTTCAACAAACACATTTTCTTCAATCACAATTTTGATTTGAATCTACCCTGGGGACCCGATCAAAGCCTTGAACAACCAAACTCTTGGAATGATTTTCATTTTGTCGAAGCTTTCAATTTCTTTCGACAGACAATTCTGTCTTCTTTTCTTTTTCTCTCCATCAAAGGCAACAACTTCTTTGTCGCTGATCTTGTGCATGAACATTCCACTATCAACAATCCTATGACTATCGAAAGTTCCTCCTGGAACATCCTACACACTCACTCAGAGATTAGTTGGAGAGGGGGACCCAAGCCTTCATAGATTTGGGTTGCCCTTGAGAATCAAGAAATGTAATTTCAATTTCTTGATGATTTGAAAATTTCACGCCTCCCCCTGAACCTTCACCTGTTTTCGGTTTCCAAGCTTGTTTCCATTTACCAGATTGTGTATTAATTACAATTTCTGGTTTTAACGGTTGTTGTGAACTTGGTTTCCTTTTAACATTTTCCGGTTTTAAAGCCTTTTCGATCACCTTCACATTCTTATGTCGTTGTTTTGTTTCCTGTTCTTTAATAGTGCGTTTATCATGTTTTGGAGAAACAGGACGACTTTGTGAGTGACCTTGTTCAGAAGGGGCTCTTTCAACAAAATTTGGTTTGGGCGAGTTTGTGCAGTCTTTAATGATGTGCCCAAACTTCCCACACTTGAAACAAATTCTCCTTTCAACAAACTTAGGAGATCCGGTTCGACGGCCTGACGTTGAAGTTGCAGACCCAGAGGTACTAGCTTCACACCCGTTTATGTGTTGGGTGTAATTGTTGTCACTATTTCGTTTCAAAATGTTGACTTTTTGAACAAAATCAGTATTTGACTTATTTTCAAAAGTCTCCACTTTATCAGTACCTTTGGAGGCCACAAATTTAACGTCTTTTGCCTTCTTCTTGTAACGAGCTCCTTTGGTCTCAACCTTCGGTTGTGAACCTTTAGAATTTTGAGCTCGCTGCTGTTGCTGTTTACCCTTAAAAGCGATAGGTTGTTGCTTTGTTGGTGATTTTTGATTTCCAAATTTTCTTCTAACTTCAGCTTTTGGAATCGGATCACACTGAGTTACTGAAACTCTCGGGATCCCCTTTTCCAAAAACTTACTTGTGTTATTTTCAAAAACATTATCAATCAATGAAGGATTGACATTTTTAATTGGAAAATCATTATCTGAATAGATTTTAGAGTCACCAACCAAAGTGTACAACACAATATTACTTTTAACAATAGACACAGGATTTATCACTTGTTGAACAACAGATTGAATAGCAGGGGTAGGAGGATCACACAGAATATGATTCTCAATTGGAACTTCTACTCCTTTAAGTTTGTCAAGTGATTTATCCTGATTACTCACATCTGATTCAGATTCATCATCCGACGACTCATAGTCCTCAACAGTTGGAGGACCTTGTTTCGTAGATGTTGACTCTTTTTGCTCAGAATTTGTACTTGGAGAATTGTCCGATTTGAACCCTAGGCCAGTAGTTACTTCCTCATAATCAAGAGGCACACTGGATTCAAACCGTGGCATTTCTTCTTCATCAGGCATATAAGTATAATCATGTCTCAAAGGGGGCGGACACTTCTTATACCCAACACCTTTCTTGTTTCCCTTTAGTTGTTGAACATCAATAATGTGATCGAGCACAAATCGGGAGTTAGAGTAACTCTCCAATTTTTGCTTGATTGCATCATGCTCACATTTGGCAATGGCTAGTTCCTTTTTAGTTTCCTCAACAATGTTAATGTAATCATTTATACTAACTTGTTTATGATAAACAGTTTTTGTCACTTCGGAAACATTTTTCTTTTGAATTTCAATCATAGATTTAAATTCTTTTTCGTTTCGAACCAAAGCCATATTCGCTTCTTTGCATTTAGCCATTTCAACAACTAAACTCTGATTGTGAATATGAATCGTATCACATTCAAGTTTTATTCTATCAAATTCATTTTTCATATATTCACAATCTCTACAGTTGATAAGAATTTCAGATTTTACCTGACTTGTAGAAGCTGTGACATTAGCCATAAAGGCAGTCTGAGAAGAGAAAGATCCATCTTCAGTGAGAATCTTCTCCATTTCTTTTGAAATAGCATCAGCTTTCTTGATCAAGTCAGATTTCTCGTTAGCATCATTCGACAAATTATCAGCTTCAGAATCCATTCCCTCCTTGACGTCCGATTCTGAACTGTAATAACTTCCTGAAGATTCACCATCACTGACATTCTTGACAACTTCAGCATAAAGCGCAGTTCTTGTTTGATCACTGTTTCCTAACGGTATGGCCGGACCACAATCGACAGTAGGTTTAGGAAAATAGGCACTTGGATCGAAAACCGATGGTGGAGCTGATTGAGGAAACGGAGAAGAGTTTGTATTTGATACAAACGCCGTTTGTAACTTTGGTTGCCGCAGACTAGCTGACGGGTCAAAACCTCCTCCACAATAAGCCTGAGGTTGAGTAGTAGCAATTCGTTTTGCTTTCCGAATTTCTTCATCATTCTTGTGTTCCAGCTTCTGTACGAATTCATAGATATTAACCGTATCCAGAACGCCCACATGCTTTAGAAGCTCAATGAATGGACTCCACTTTGGAGGTAGAGCATCAGCAAACCGTGCTACAACTTCCTTTTGAGTTGCAGTAACAGCATAAGCAAACATTTCACTAATCAAATGATAAAAACGAGTAGTTATATCATTTAGGGTTTCATTCTCTAAGAAATGAAATGATTCGAATTTCTTCTTCAACAGATCATGCTGTGTCTTTCTTTTCGCTGCATTTCCTTCACCTCTTGCTACCAAGGCATCCCATAACGCTTTCGTGCTTGTACAATAGCTGAATTGATGATAGATGTCTTTGTGAAGTGCTTGTGTAAGAATTGCAAACGCCTTCTTCTCAAGATCATACGCTTTCTTGTCGTCTTCAAGCATATTAGTAAAACCCGCTTCAGTTGATGCTGCTGCTTCGAGGGCAAGGTTGCATTCAGTAGTGAAACACTTCCAAAGTTCTGTGTTTTGCCCTAAAACATATGTGTGAAAACGACCCTTCCATGATGGATAGTCATTCATGTGATTCAGCTTTGGCGGGCGATTGTTGCTGCCCGTTTCACTCTCGCTAAGCAAAAGATTCTGAATGCTTTGATTTTGATTGGATACCAAAGCCCATTGTCCGGCACTTATAGTAGGTTGACCAAAAACCTTCTTCACCCACGCTGCTGCGGAGGTCGGATCTTCACGTGGTCTCGAGTCCATACTCCAATCCCATGGACTAGTACAACTCATATTTGATATATGAAATAAAGTTCCTGATCACACACTTGAAAACAGAATGTTATCACACTTTTGCAAACCTTCTGTTTAAAAGTGACAAGTATCGACGAAATGCTTTTGTTTGATTCAAACGACGAAACCAGAATGATAACGAAACAGAATTGTTTTGTTTGTTCGACGAAACTGGGATCCTCTATGATGTCGACGAAACAACTTGATGATGTTTGGCGACGAAACTGATTCTTTTTGCTGGTTGACGAAACAGACTTAGATGAGATGTCGACGAAACTGAATCCTTATATCTGGTCAACGAAACAGACTGACTTTATTAATGTTCGACGAAAATGGATATATGTGAGATATTTCAACTTGAATGGATATTTGTGAGATATTTTCAAAGAGGCTTATCCCTTTACTGACACAAAAACACAAATGTCAAACTTACTTTCGGCTAACTTGTTTTCAATTAGAAATCATCATTTTGTGTCACAAAATTCAAACAATTATATTTTAATCTTTATCACTTTTAACTTAACACAAAATTTAGATCAAACAACAATATCTTTCAAGAACAGTTATGAACAACTTGAATATTAGATGAACTCGATGAAGATTCAAGTGACCGAAAAATTTCCGAACACAAGATTTGCTTAAACTTTTAATAAAAACAAATTCCTATCATGCTAATATGTAATAAAACAAGGTTTTCAATAAAACTTTCAGCAAAACAACAATATAAATACTGATTTTAAAAGACTTTTTCCAGAAAATATATAATTTTTTTTTTTTTTTTTTTTTTTTTTAAAGAACAAAATCAGAAAAAATCACTAAAACCCACTTGATAAAAACCGAAACTTGTTTGGTTTTAAACAAGGATTAGAGCCAAAGCTCTGATACCAATTGTAGGTCCGGTTTTTCTCCGGTGAGGATCGATAACGAACACCTATCCTTGTTTATCACGAACACGGTAACGGGTGCGGAATCCCCGTGACGGTGCAAACCAAACAAAGTTATAAATGAACACGGATTAACCAATGAAACACACTCTATTGATTAACGGGATGAGAACCGTATACAAACTGATACAAACACAGTTTTGACGGAATTTTGACAGAGTTTCTTTACATGTATTTTCTCATCTCTGTTTCACACAGAAACAGAGAAGGGTATTTATACTAAAACACAGACCAGACATGACGAAATAGAAAGGACTCGGCGAAACATAATCAAAGTCGACGAAACACACCTGTTTCGTCGATATACATATATTCTAATTTCTGTTTCGTCGTTTGTTGGAGAAGCCCAAGTGTAGTCCAAAGCCCAATGCTAGTCTTCGGCCCACATGTAAGAATTACGGCCCGGTGATGTTTCTGTTGACAAACATTCACCAAATCAACATAAGAGACAAATGCTTGACATCATCATGACATCACAAAGGTGATGTCATGGTGATGTTTCACCTGGGACTTGTTCGCGGCGCTCCGTTCTTCGCGTGTCGAACTCTGGGGCGCACGACGGAGGAATGTCGTGACGTCGGGCTTGAGCCGGACCTAACCGAGTCGACCCGAACCGAATCGAACCGAGTCGAGTCGCGTCCACATAAAGTGTACCAACAAACTCCCCCTTGGACGCTACTCGTGAGGTTCGTCTTCTGTGATGGTTCGTCTTCTGTGTCTTTTATGTCGGAGGATCTTCAAAGTCTTCACGCGTCGTAAGAAGAAAGTGTATCAACAAACTCCCTTTTCATTTAGGAAGTGTGTTAACAAACTCCCCCTTAGATTGAACTCTCCATTGAGTCATGCTCGTGAATCTTTTGATCTTCAATGCTTTAGATCCTTGTGGTGTTGATGAGTGATCAACTGCAATCCGATCATCTTGATCTTCTGATTGCATTAACGTCGTGTCTTCACTTTACGGCTTATCATCTGACACGTTCTCTTCGCCTTTAGCATCTGCACATGCAAGAAAGCTAAACGCATAATGAGAACAACCGCTTGGAATATAGTTAACATTTAAACAAATGACACATATGAGATCAAATCTCAATCAAACACCGACCGACAACAGTTTGAAAGTTTAGAAAATGATCAATTTTAATTCTCTAACTTTCAAAACTTGTTAACTTCGACCATTTATGAAGATGTAATTGTTTTCCGGCTTACGATCAGGATTTTGGGTAGGATAGACTCGAGTTCCAACATTGGTCAATCAAAAATAAACTAGAAGCAAAATCTTTTTGGATTTTATAAAGTTTAAATTAAAACATACCTAAAATCTTTTTGGAATTTTTCATTTTTCAAATGTAAAGACGGAAAGCAATAAATAAATATATACAAAGATGCATAAACTGAAAACAGTAAATAAATATCTACAGACATTCTTTTTGCGAGTTTCGAGGGTAAGAGAATCATATCAGTGTACGGTCATGCCAAAACGCTCTTTTTGTTCTTTTAGTTCACATTAAGATAAGCATCCTATAACAATTATCGGTATTATTGTCCACATAAGCTCAACTTATCAGATGTAATCATGGCGAGGGGATACGTTAAGGTATGATTTATACTTACCGACCGGTGTTCATCCACACACGACACATTCCCGTATCAAGGTATGCACGAGAGTTCATCTTACCGGTGAGTATACCGATTATCATCTGTTTGACCGTATAAAAATGTGAGAAACTCACTTATTTTGATTGAAAACAAGCCCTATGTGATAGAATCACTTATTGATGAGGAACTTGATTTTCGAATGCATGAGGGCACAAGAGCAAGTCCGTGAACAGGTCAGTACTTCCGTACAGCAGAGAGACGAACTTGACTCCCGCAAAGAATCTGTGATATATTATCACTTATTTTGTTTGGACATGTGATTGTTGATCACTTATTGAGGTCGAATGCAATATGTACACGTATGTATAGTATCATGGAAGATCTAGACTTCGTCTCCGTTATTGTTTCGGTAAAAGAAACAACCATGATACCCAGATGATAAGACAGCATAAAGACCGAATATTTCAGAACCTCGGCAATCTCTCAAACGAAATTTCGGTACTAAGACCATATGCCAATGTGCGGTTCCCACCTGGTCATCAGTCGATTTAGGGTTTATATCACCCTGCACACTTTAAAATGATTGTGAGCCTACCGATACATCTTATATAGAGCTGCTTAACATATTTTTCATTTTAAGTTCAGTTTAAAGAGGATTAGACAGACCACTGATCTACTATCATTTTCTCTTTTGCTCGCCAGGAAACTCATTTTTGTTTTTCCAATGTTTTTAGGTTTTGAAATTTTTCACTGTTTTTGAATTTTCAAATTTGGATTTACTCCCCCTAAAATCAACAAACTAAGATAAATTTAAAAACACAAAGGTATTTACAAAAACGATTTTCCGATGCTGGTTTAACTCATGGTTTTACTTCAATGCCGTTTACCAAAATTAATTTTAATCAGAAATGATTTAATCGAATTTTGGAAAAATGAGTTGGCACGTCGGTAAGCGGTGCGGACCATGACAACATTGTCTGGCCAAAGAGTGCTACAAGAGAATAACAATTTATAAAGCAGCTTAAATATCGACAAGTATAGGAGAGATTAGAATTTTAAAACCGTATCCTGCAACTGCTTCGTGCATTGCAATGAATCTGAGTGCTCTCCCAAACTGGATATCCACCCGGTGTGGATTTCAAAGCCGATTTTGTAGCTACTGAGAAATCTCTTCACAGCAACAAGATCAGAAACCTTTGGGTCCGGCTGGTCTTCCACATTGCACCAGCGAAGGTCTTTGTCTTTCTCTTTGAGAAGTAGTGTGCGGTTGTTCAATCCACGCCAAGGCATCCGCACACCCGGTTGATTTGTTCAACAAACACATTTTCTTCAATCACAATTTTGATTTGAATCTACCCTGGGGACCCGATCAAAGCCTTGAACAACCAAACTCTTGGAATGATTTTCATTTTGTCGAAGCTTTCAATTTCTTTCGACAGACAATTCTGTCTTCTTTTCTTTTTCTCTCCATCAAAGGCAACAACTTCTTTGTCGCTGATCTTGTGCATGAACATTCCACTATCAACAATCCTATGACTATCGAAAGTTCCTCCTGGAACATCCTACACACTCACTCAGAGATTAGTTGGAGAGGGGGACCCAAGCCTTCATAGATTTGGGTTGCCCTTGAGAATCAAGAAATGTAATTTCAATTTCTTGATGATTTGAAAATTTCACGCCTCCCCCTGAACCTTCACCTGTTTTCGGTTTCCAAGCTTGTTTCCATTTACCAGATTGTGTATTAATTACAATTTCTGGTTTTAACGGTTGTTGTGAACTTGGTTTCCTTTTAACATTTTCCGGTTTTAAAGCCTTTTCGATCACCTTCACATTCTTATGTCGTTGTTTTGTTTCCTGTTCTTTAATAGTGCGTTTATCATGTTTTGGAGAAACAGGACGACTTTGTGAGTGACCTTGTTCAGAAGGGGCTCTTTCAACAAAATTTGGTTTGGGCGAGTTTGTGCAGTCTTTAATGATGTGCCCAAACTTCCCACACTTGAAACAA
Source organism: Helianthus tuberosus (assembly GCA_030545235.1). NCBI lineage: Eukaryota > Viridiplantae > Streptophyta > Magnoliopsida > Asterales > Asteraceae > Helianthus > Helianthus tuberosus. Next base: position 123,072,954 of record CM060403.1, read on the forward strand.
ATTCTCCTTTCAACAAACTTAGGAGATCCGGTTCGACGGCCTGACGTTGAAGTTGCAGACCCAGAGGTACTAGCTTCACACCCGTTTATGTGTTGGGTGTAATTGTTGTCACTATTTCGTTTCAAAATGTTGACTTTTTGAACAAAATCAGTATTTGACTTATTTTCAAAAGTCTCCACTTTATCAGTACCTTTGGAGGCCACAAATTTAACGTCTTTTGCCTTCTTCTTGTAACGAGCTCCTTTGGTCTCAACCTTCGGTTGTGAACCTTTAGAATTTTGAGCTCGCTGCTGTTGCTGTTTACCCTTAAAAGCGATAGGTTGTTGCTTTGTTGGTGATTTTTGATTTCCAAATTTTCTTCTAACTTCAGCTTTTGGAATCGGATCACACTGAGTTACTGAAACTCTCGGGATCCCCTTTTCCAAAAACTTACTTGTGTTATTTTCAAAAACATTATCAATCAATGAAGGATTGACATTTTTAATTGGAAAATCATTATCTGAATAGATTTTAGAGTCACCAACCAAAGTGTACAACACAATATTACTTTTAACAGTAGACACAGGATTTATCACTTGTTGAACAACAGATTGAATAGCAGGGGTAGGAGGATCACACAGAATATGATTCTCAATTGGAACTTCTACTCCTTTAAGTTTGTCAAGTGATTTATCCTGATTACTCACATCTGATTCAGATTCATCATCCGACGACTCATAGTCCTCAACAGTTGGAGGACCTTGTTTCGTAGATGTTGACTCTTTTTGCTCAGAATTTGTACTTGGAGAATTGTCCGATTTGAACCCTAGGCCAGTAGTTACTTCCTCATAATCAAGAGGCACACTGGATTCAAACCGTGGCATTTCTTCTTCATCAGGCATATAAGTATAATCATGTCTCAAAGGGGGCGGACACTTCTTATACCCAACACCTTTCTTGTTTCCCTTTAGTTGTTGAACATCAATAATGTGATCGAGCACAAATCGGGAGTTAGAGTAACTCTCCAATTTTTGCTTGATTGCATCATGCTCACATTTGGCAATGGCTAGTTCCTTTTTAGTTTCCTCAACAATGTTAATGTAATCATTTATACTAACTTGTTTATGATAAACAGTTTTTGTCACTTCGGAAACATTTTTCTTTTGAATTTCAATCATAGATTTAAATTCTTTTTCGTTTCGAACCAAAGCCATATTCGCTTCTTTGCATTTAGCCATTTCAACAACTAAACTCTGATTGTGAATATGAATCGTATCACATTCAAGTTTTATTCTATCAAATTCATTTTTCATATATTCACAATCTCTACAGTTGATAAGAATTTCAGATTTTACCTGACTTGTAGAAGCTGTGACATTAGCCATAAAGGCAGTCTGAGAAGAGAAAGATCCATCTTCAGTGAGAATCTTCTCCATTTCTTTTGAAATAGCATCAGCTTTCTTGATCAAGTCAGATTTCTCGTTAGCATCATTCGACAAATTATCAGCTTCAGAATCCATTCCCTCCTTGACGTCCGATTCTGAACTGTAATAACTTCCTGAAGATTCACCATCACTGACATTCTTGACAACTTCAGCATAAAGCGCAGTTCTTGTTTGATCACTGTTTCCTAACGGTATGGCCGGACCACAATCGACAGTAGGTTTAGGAAAATAGGCACTTGGATCGAAAACCGATGGTGGAGCTGATTGAGGAAACGGAGAAGAGTTTGTATTTGATACAAACGCCGTTTGTAACTTTGGTTGCCGCAGACTAGCTGACGGGTCAAAACCTCCTCCACAATAAGCCTGAGGTTGAGTAGTAGCAATTCGTTTTGCTTTCCGAATTTCTTCATCATTCTTGTGTTCCAGCTTCTGTACGAATTCATAGATATTAACCGTATCCAGAACGCCCACATGCTTTAGAAGCTCAATGAATGGACTCCACTTTGGAGGTAGAGCATCAGCAAACCGTGCTACAACTTCCTTTTGAGTTGCAGTAACAGCATAAGCAAACATTTCACTAATCAAATGATAAAAACGAGTAGTTATATCATTTAGGGTTTCATTCTCTAAGAAATGAAATGATTCGAATTTCTTCTTCAACAGATCATGCTGTGTCTTTCTTTTCGCTGCATTTCCTTCACCTCTTGCTACCAAGGCATCCCATAACGCTTTCGTGCTTGTACAATAGCTGAATTGATGATAGATGTCTTTGTGAAGTGCTTGTGTAAGAATTGCAAACGCCTTCTTCTCAAGATCATACGCTTTCTTGTCGTCTTCAAGCATATTAGTAAAACCCGCTTCAGTTGATGCTGCTGCTTCGAGGGCAAGGTTGCATTCAGTAGTGAAACACTTCCAAAGTTCTGTGTTTTGCCCTAAAACATATGTGTGAAAACGACCCTTCCATGATGGATAGTCATTCATGTGATTCAGCTTTGGCGGGCGATTGTTGCTGCCCGTTTCACTCTCGCTAAGCAAAAGATTCTGAATGCTTTGATTTTGATTGGATACCAAAGCCCATTGTCCGGCACTTATAGTAGGTTGACCAAAAACCTTCTTCACCCACGCTGCTGCGGAGGTCGGATCTTCACGTGGTCTCGAGTCCATACTCCAATCCCATGGACTAGTACAACTCATATTTGATATATGAAATAAAGTTCCTGATCACACACTTGAAAACAGAATGTTATCACACTTTTGCAAACCTTCTGTTTAAAAGTGACAAGTATCGACGAAATGCTTTTGTTTGATTCAAACGACGAAACCAGAATGATAACGAAACAGAATTGTTTTGTTTGTTCGACGAAACTGGGATCCTCTATGATGTCGACGAAACAACTTGATGATGTTTGGCGACGAAACTGATTCTTTTTGCTGGTTGACGAAACAGACTTAGATGAGATGTCGACGAAACTGAATCCTTATATCTGGTCAACGAAACAGACTGACTTTATTAATGTTCGACGAAAATGGATATATGTGAGATATTTCAACTTGAATGGATATTTGTGAGATATTTTCAAAGAGGCTTATCCCTTTACTGACACAAAAACACAAATGTCAAACTTACTTTCGGCTAACTTGTTTTCAATTAGAAATCATCATTTTGTGTCACAAAATTCAAACAATTATATTTTAATCTTTATCACTTTTAACTTAACACAAAATTTAGATCAAACAACAATATCTTTCAAGAACAGTTATGAACAACTTGAATATTAGATGAACTCGATGAAGATTCAAGTGACCGAAAAATTTCCGAACACAAGATTTGCTTAAACTTTTAATAAAAACAAATTCCTATCATGCTAATATGTAATAAAACAAGGTTTTCAATAAAACTTTCAGCAAAACAACAATATAAATACTGATTTTAAAAGACTTTTTCCAGAAAATATATAATTTTTTTTTTTTTTTTTTTTTTTTTTAAAGAACAAAATCAGAAAAAATCACTAAAACCCACTTGATAAAAACCGAAACTTGTTTGGTTTTAAACAAGGATTAGAGCCAAAGCTCTGATACCAATTGTAGGTCCGGTTTTTCTCCGGTGAGGATCGATAACGAACACCTATCCTTGTTTATCACGAACACGGTAACGGGTGCGGAATCCCCGTGACGGTGCAAACCAAACAAAGTTATAAATGAACACGGATTAACCAATGAAACACACTCTATTGATTAACGGGATGAGAACCGTATACAAACTGATACAAACACAGTTTTGACGGAATTTTGACAGAGTTTCTTTACATGTATTTTCTCATCTCTGTTTCACACAGAAACAGAGAAGGGTATTTATACTAAAACACAGACCAGACATGACGAAATAGAAAGGACTCGGCGAAACATAATCAAAGTCGACGAAACACACCTGTTTCGTCGATATACATATATTCTAATTTCTGTTTCGTCGTTTGTTGGAGAAGCCCAAGTGTAGTCCAAAGCCCAATGCTAGTCTTCGGCCCACATGTAAGAATTACGGCCCGGTGATGTTTCTGTTGACAAACATTCACCAAATCAACATAAGAGACAAATGCTTGACATCATCATGACATCACAAAGGTGATGTCATGGTGATGTTTCACCTGGGACTTGTTCGCGGCGCTCCGTTCTTCGCGTGTCGAACTCTGGGGCGCACGACGGAGGAATGTCGTGACGTCGGGCTTGAGCCGGACCTAACCGAGTCGACCCGAACCGAATCGAACCGAGTCGAGTCGCGTCCACATAAAGTGTACCAACAACCTCCACCGTGCTAGACACAAAATTGAGAAACTCCAACATAATTATTGTGCCAAGAGTAAACAAGCTATCTCATTCCCCAGTTGCCGATATAAGTTGACATGGTTATACTTTATACTATAATTGTCATTTAATTTAACCATATGGCTAAATATGCAAGTATAAATAGTTAATTGATTTTGTACATTGTCTTTACCTTATTTTATAGGGAGATACTCCCTTAGTTTTTGTTTTCTAAGCGATGTGGGACAAAAAAAATGATGTAAACCTTATCGAGCCAGCTCACGAGCTCACGAGCCGAGCCAGGCCAAGCTAGAGCTCGGCTCGTTTACAAACCGAGCCGAGCCGGCTCGTTTACAACCAAGCCAATTTCAAGCCGAGCTTTCTTCGAGCGAGCTGCGAGCTACGAGTTTTTTGAACACCCCTACTTTATAGACACGAATTCAATGGCGAGAATCAATAACGGATCTAGCATCCATGATAAGCAAATAATCGAACATATGCAATCTCAATTACGGTGGTATGCACATTCTTAATCTTGTCAATGTTTACGTTATCTAAAATGGGTATCTATACCTTTGTTCTTGGAGATTAACCCATCTCGAATCTGGCCGGTCTTCTATCTTATAATATTTAAGTTTCCAACGGTTAAATCTATAGAGTTACGTTTGTTAGATTTCTGGGTTCTATCATAATGCAGCGGTATCTGAGTGTTCCTTACACAGCTCTTGCCAGCAACTGAGAGAAAACGGTCATTAATTAGCAATCAATTAACTTGCCATAAGTGTGACTTATATCGCATGTAAATCAATGCCAAACATGAAACTACCTGTGCATCAAACTCAATGGCTGAAGCATTTGTTGGTGAGCAACAAAAAATGCCACAACCACTTTGCAGAAGTGCACAAGCTTAGTCTTATTCTTGGATGGTCAAGTGAAATTACTTCAGCATCCTCCAACCCATTTATGACCATCCCTCTGTGTGTCCTTGAATATGTAAAATCTTTCATACGCAGTCCATACCCAGAAACTTTGTTAGTACTTGGTTTTTTTATCCAGCAAGATTCTTGTAAATAAGGTTGGTGTCTAATGACAATAAAACGTTCATCAGTGGATCTGATTCAAATAAATATGAGACTCCGATCCCAGGAAAGATAAATAGCACATTAATCTTTATGTTTTCTTTTAAGAAATTTGCCAACAAAAAAAATTGCATTTATGATTATAAAAAGATTCTATGTATAGATATATCATCCACCACTCATATGTATATACGTAAGTATATACAAAAAAATATCATCCACCACACATATGTTCCCTGGTTTATATCCAAGTTTAATAGATGTGTTTTACAAAAGTACAAAAACTGAGTAATAAAATGAAAACACAAAGAAGATATCTTGGTAAATTCGTTATGCTTACAGAAACCTGACTCTTAAATATTAATTGTTCAACACTCAGTTAAATCAAGTAAGGACTAAAAACATAACTGTAACTTCAAATATTCTTTTGTACATCTCTAGAATTACCAAGGATTGGTGATTTTGCAACCCCGTCTTGCAAAAGGACATTGAAGCTCTTGTTCAAGCTTTTCAAATGTAATTTGCTCTTCCCATCCAATAACATCTTTGAAACAACAGAAAAAATCATGCACCTCAAGAAGGTTGCCTACTGCATGAGAAGACAGCCTTGAGCTAAATATACCTCCTTGAGGGAATGATTGCTTATCGAACACACTCTCTTCGATGTGCTAAGTAAACCATCTCGGCCACTATGTGTGTCTGAATATGGAAATCCTCAGTATAATCTTCATAGATAAAATGTTGCTTACACAACTCTTGCCAGCAACTGAGAAAAATTAACTAGCAATCAATTAACTTGCTATAAGTGATGGTTCACGATCTTCATGAAGGCATGGCTTTATTGGAACGGGTGATGCGATTACTTTGATGTTCTTGTAATCAGGAATTTCTTGGTCTTATATAGTTTCTTTGATGGACGACTTCCGCTAGTTTAGCAGACAACAAACGATTTATGTAATTTATCTAAGATACCTCTAACCAAGAACACATTAATAAGTTGCCACAATAGGCAAAAGTTACATCCTAGCTAATGCATGAAGCATGAAGAGAATAAATTGTAGGTCCCTCGGAGGATGAGGTCAAACCTAATCCTTGTTATGTTTAACACACTAGCAAGTGCGGAATCCAAGCTAGAATGCAAACCGGTAGTTTATATGAGAACACAAGCCACAAAGAGAAAGGTAGACACACGAGATATCAAAGTAGGTCCCTCGGAGGATGAGGTCAAACCTAATCCTTGTTATGTTTAACACACTAGCAAGTGCGGAATCCAAGCTAGAATGCAAACCGGTAGTTTATATGAGAACACAAGCCACAAAGAGAAAGGTAGACACACGAGATATCAAAGTTTTCTCTTGTATTTCAGTGGACACGGTTACAGCCCTTTACCCAACTGAAAATACGCTCTCTACAAGACCAAGTTCACTCCAAACTCACACACTCTTATGAAGTGAACACATTACATGGGTATATATACCCATTACAGCTCGTCTGGTCGAAGGATCAGATAGACTGATCGAAAGATCATCTATCGATCTGAAACCTTACCGAAGGATCACATATACCTCGAAGGATGATATCCTTCGAGGTCCATCTATATCCATCGAAGGTTTATCTTTCGAGCTCATCGAAGGATCTAAACAATCCTTCGATGACTCATCCTTCGACACAAACATGTTACAACAATGTTCCAACTGTTTGGCCAAGTCAAACCAGGAGGATGGTTGACTTAGTCAAACTTACATCGAACACACATAATAACAAACCTAAGACGTAACTCAGACTAACACAAGACATCGTTTTGTATCATGACGAAATACAGACAAAGTACAGACATAAGTGCACCAACAAACTCCCCCTTGGCTGTAGCTTTGTCTCGATCTTCGTGTCTTCAAGTCTTTGACGTCCTTTCAAGTCTTCAATGTCGGGGGATCTTTAAAGTCTTCACGTCTTGAAAGCAGAAAGTGTACCAACAAACTCCCCGTTTCATGTAGGAAGTGTGTTGACAAACTCCCCCTTAACATAAGCTCCCCCTTGAGTTATGCTCGTGAAAGTCTTGATCTTTACAACTTGAGATCCTTGTGGTGTTGATGATGGTCAGCGGCAACTCGATCATCTTTATCTTTTGAGTGCCTTCACGTCGTGTCTTCATTCCACAGCTTGTCATCGACCATGTTCTCCTTGCCTTTAGAATCTGCACATGCAAGAAATCTAAACGCGTAATGAGAACAACTGCCTGGAATATCGTAAGCAAACGACACACATGTGACCAATGTTCAATCAACCACCGTCCGACAGTTTGAAAGTTTAACAAATTGTTCAGTTTTAGGTTTTTAACTTTCAAAACTTGCAAATTTCGACCGTTTATGAAGAATCAGTCCTTTCGGTTTTCAATTAGGTTTCAGGTAACGAAGACTCGAGATCCAACATCGTACAATCGAAAATAATACAGAAATAAAATCTTTTTGGCTTTTAGAAAGTTTATATTAAAACACACCTAAAATCTTTTTGGACTTTTTGAATATTTCAAATGTAAAGACTGAAAGCAGTAAATAAATATATACAAAGATGCAGAAACTGAAAGCATTAAATAAATATTTACAGACATTCTTTTTGCGAGTTTCGAGGGTAAGAGAATCATATCAGTGTACGGTCATGCCAAAACGCTCTTGTTGTTCAATTAGTTAACATTAAGATAAGCATCCTATAACAATTATCGGTATTGTTGTCCACTTAAGCTCAACTTATCAGATGTAATCATGGCGCGGGGATACGTTAAGGTATGATTTATACTTACCGACCGGTGTTCATCCACATCATGACACATTCCCGTATCAAGGTATGCACGAGGGTTCATCTTACCGGTGAGTATACCGATTATCATCTGTTTGACCGTATATGATGTGAGATTCTCACTTATTTTGATTGAAAACAAGCCCTATGTGATAGAATCACTTATTGATGAGGAACTTAATTTTCGATGCATGAAGGCACAGGAGCAAGTCCGTGAACAGGTCAGTACTTTCGTACAGCAGAGAGACGAACTTGACTCCCGGATAAATGTGATATTTTATCACTTATTTTGTGGACATGTGATTGTTGATCACTTATTGAGGTCGAATGCAATATGTACACGTATGTATGGTATCATGGAAGATCTAGACTTGCGTCCCCGTTATTTTTCGGTAAAAGATACAACCATGATACCCAGATGATAAGCAGCATAAAGACCGAATATCTCAGAACCTCGGCAATCTCTCAAACGAAATTTCGGTACTAAGACCATATGCCAATGAATGGTTCCCACCTGGTCTTCAGTCGATTTAAGTTTATATCACCCTGCACACTTTAAAATGATTGTGAGCCTACCGATACATCTTATATAGAGCTGCTTATCGTTTTTCACTTTGCATTTCAGTTTAAAAAGGTTTGGATAGACCACTGATGTACTATCATTTTCTCTTTTGCTCGCCAGGAAACTCATTTTTGTTTTTCTATTGTTTTTGTGTTTTTGAAATTTTTCGATGTTTTTGGATTTTCAAATTTGGATTTACTCCCCCTAAAATCAATAAACTAAGACAAATTTAAAACACAAAGGTATTTACAAAAATGATTTTCCGATGTTGGTATTACTCTTGCTTGACCTTAATGCCGTTTACCAATAATAAAAAGTCAAATCTTGATTTGTCAAATGCTTTGGTAAAAAGGTCGGCACGTTGGTCATCGGTGTGGACGTAAGCAACATCGATTAGCCTTTTCTCAAAGCAATCACGTATGAAGTGATACTTAATTTCGATGTGCTTAGTCTTTGAATGCTGCACAGGATTTCTAGTGATCTGTAAGGCAGCAGAATTATCAAAGTAAATAGGAGTAGTTAGGAATTCAAAACCGTAGTCTCGCAATTGTTGTTGGATCCATAGGACTTGGGAGCAACAACTTGAGGCAGCAATGTATTCAGCTTCGCATGTTGATGTAGCTACACAGGTCTGCTTCTTGCACTGCCATGTGACTAGGCGATTTCCCAAAAACTGACATCCAGCCATTGTGGATTTGCCGTCGATTTTGCATCCGCCAAAATCAGAATCACTGAAAGCGATCAAGTCAAAGTTATTATCCCTAGGGTACCATAGACCGGTGTCAGGGTAACCCTTCAAATAACGAAAAATCCTTTTTACAGCTGCAAGATGTGAGGCCTTCGGGTTGACTTGATATCTGGCAAGCAGGCACGTTGGGTACATTATATATGGTCTTGATGCTGTGAGGTACATAAGAGATCCGATCATCGCGCGGTAGTATGAGGGGCTAAGAGCTTCACCCTTCAAGTCTGGAGTAATTCCGTGATTTTGCGGCAATGGGGTACCGATGGGCGTTGCATCAGACATCTGGAACCGGCTCAAGATGTCACCAACATATTTAGTCTGATGGATGAATATCCCAGACTCGGTTTGTTGTACTTGTAGGCCCAAAAAGAAAGTCATTTCCCCCATAGCACTCATCTCGAATTTATCCTGCATAATGCGCTCGAAATTCCTACACAAAACATCATTAGTAGAACCAAAAATAATATCATCAACGTATACCTGAACCAGTAGAAGATCTCCATCTTGTTCTTTGATGAAAAGAGTACAATCGATAAGACCTCTGCGAAATCCATTCTCCAGCAGATAATTAGATAAAGTTGCATACCAAGCTCGCGGTGCTTGATGTAGACCATATAGAGCTTTGTTGAGCAACCAAACCCGATCGGGATGGATAGGATCTTCAAAACCTGGAGGCTGTTCGACGTACACCTCTTCTTCCACCACACCATGTAAGAATGCACTTTTCACGTCCATCTGGTATACCTTGAATCCTTTGAATGAGGCATAAGCCAGAAAGATCCGAATTGCTTCTAGACGTGCAACAGGTGCATACACTTCGTTGTAGTCGATCCCTTCTATCTGACGAAAACCTTGAACGACTAGCCTTGCTTTGTTTCGAATAACGACTCCACGGTCATCCTTTTTGCATTTAAACACCCAACGGGTACCAATCTTCTTGTAACCAGCAGGTTTCTCTACGAGTTTCCAGACACCAAGCTTCTGGAATTGTTGCAGTTCTTCCTGCATTGCTTCAACCCAAGAGTTATCTTTCAAAGCTTCTTTCCAAGTTCTTGGCTCTTCCTGTGAGACATAACACGCGAAAGACCAATCGTTTTGTTGACCAGATTCTCTAATCGCCGCATACAAACCTGCATTGTTGTTGTTTCGCAACATGTTTCTTGTTTGAACGCCACTCTGTACATTTCCGATGATGTTTTGTTGAGGATGGGTATTATGAATCCTTGTTTCTGGATTATCTTGAACTGGAATGTTTGTACCCAGATTGTTGAGATTGAGATCAACAACTAATTCAATGCCCGGAATTGACGAAGAGGATGATGCAGTAGCTTCAGCTGTTCTAGGGGCGTCCACTGGAGGAGTACCCTCTGAAGTACCATGAACTGCTGTTGTTGGAGCTTCTTGATCTGCATCGAGAAATTCATCATCCTCTGAAGATTCGTTCAATTCGGTAGGATCGTGAAAATCCTCATTGTCGAGAGCGTTATTGTTCACTGAAGATGGTTCTTGATTGACAATAATTGGACGAACCAACGGTGAATCTGTTGCATTGTCACTCTCGAAAAACATCCTTGCCGCAACATTTTCTTCAACTGCTTCAACATTGATCGAATTGAAAAAGTCATCGTACTCAAACATCCAGGGCTGACCAGGACATTTGACTGGTAAAGTGTGCCTTTGTACTCTGACTTCAGACCATTCCTCGACCCTTTTTGTCTCTAGATTCCAGACTCTTAAGTTTGGGGTGGAATACCCAAGAAAGTATCCATCAATTGCTTTTGCCCCAAACTTTCCATTAGGATCGATTATTGTACACGGAGCTCCAAACGGTTCAAGATATGACAAATCTGGTTTCCGTTTGTTAAGAAGCTCAAAACAGGTCTTGTTGTGCCTTTTGACTGTGAGGACTCGGTTCAACGTATAACATGCAGAGGCCACAGCTTCACTCCAGAATGGAATGGGCAACTGCGACTCTACCAACATAGTCCTAGCAGTCTCGATCAATGTGCGGTTCTTACGTTCAGCGACGCCATTCTGTTGAGGAGTATAAGCTGCAATAAATTCGTGAAGAATACCTTTTGAAGTGCAAAACTCCGCCATGGCATGATTTTTGAATTCAGTACCATTGTCGCTACGTATCCGCCTAACCTTCAACTTATATAGATTCTCAATCTGAATGATCAAGTTTTTGATAATACCGAAGGTTTCGCTCTTGTGTGCCATGAACGCCACCCAAGAAAATCTTGAATAATCATCAGTTATCACGAGGCAATATTGATCATTCCTAATACTTTTGTGCTTGACAGGACCGAACAAATCCATGTGCAAACGTTCAAGAGGAACAGCCACCGTGTTGATTTTCTTTGTAGGGTGTCGCTTCTTCGTTTGTTTTCCTTTCTGACACGAGACACAGACGTCTTGAAGATGAAAGTTTTTAAGAGGAACACCATTCACCAATTCATTTGACACCAAATGATTCATTTTGCGTAAGTGAATGTGACCCATTCGTCTGTGCCAAGAGATTGAGTCTTTTTCTGTGGCTTTGGAAACGAAACAAGTTGCTTGTGCAGACGTTGTGATAGCTTGGCTCATATCAAGGACATACAAATCATTTATCCTTGGAGCAGATAAGAGAATCCATTCTTTTGGAATTTTGAAGCCGGGTTTCAGCACATAACATCCATTTGCATCGAAGTGTACTGAGAACTGCTTATCACAAATTTGAGAAACACTAAGAAGATTGTGATCAAGTTGTTGTACGAAGTTGATCTTATCAAAGCTAACAACCCCGTTGGAAATCATTCCTTCACCCGTAATATATCCGCCTTTATCTCCAGCAAAAGCAACATAACCTCCTCTAATAGATTTGACGTCGTAGAGAAGCTTCATGTCGCCTGTCATGTGCCTGGATGCCCCACTATCAACAATCCAATGACTACTGATAGTTCCTCCTGGAACACCCTGCACATGAACTCACTTGATTAGTTGGAGATGGGGACCCAAGCCATTGTGGTCTTGGGTCTTCCATTTTCATCAACAACAATAACTTCTATTCTTTGATGATTCATAAATTGTGATGGTCCCTCTGAACTTGTGGTCAATTTAGGTTTCCATGTCTGTTGAGTTTTACCAGTTTGATTGTTTGACAATTTAACTTCGTGATTGTTTGAAGTTTTTGAAAATTTTGAGTTTTCTGGCTTAACTGAAACAGATTGTTTTTGAACCACATCAGTTTTAAGTGCCTTTTCAATCACCTTGACTTGTTGGCGTTTCTGTTTCTTTTCCCTTTCTCTTACAAGTCGGGGATCTTGTTTTACAGAAACAGATCGCTTTTGGTGATTGCGTTCACGGGGATCATCATCCTTTGCTTTCAACTTATGAAGATACGGACAATTTCGAATGATATGCCCAATTTCACCACATTCAAAACATGATCTTCGTTCAACAAACCCCGAAGTATCATGTGATCGTCTTGCCGATGATGAACTTTGTGATCCCGAGGTACTAGGTTTTGAACTATTTGGTTCATTCCTTTTCATCACTGTTGCTTTCTTGACAAAATCTAAGTTAGATTGATTTTCAAATGTTTCAATTTTGTCTGTTCCCTTAGATTTCACAAAGTTCACATTCTTGTTCTTCTTTTGATTTGGCTTCTTTTGACTTTGAGCCGGCAATTTTCCTTTTTGTTTGTTATGATTTTGCTGCCTTTTCTCTGTTGGTAATTTCTGGTTGCCAAATTGTTTTCTAACTTCAGCCTTTGGGATAGGAGGGCACTGTGTTACCACAACGTGTGATCCTTTCTTACCCAGAAATTTACTTGTCGAATTTTCAAAAACTTTACTGATAAAGGATTGATTTACATTCTTTATCGGAAAATCTTTGTCAGAATAAATTTTATTATCACCAACAAGAGTGTACAGCAAATCCACACTCTCCGACTCTTTTGCAGACGAGGACTCAATTGCAACAGTCTTAGCGGGTTTTGCAGGAGGATCACACAGAATATGATTCTCAAGAGGTATGTCCTCTTCTTTGATTACCGCATCAGACTTTGCTGAGTCAGTATCATCGGATTCATCATCAGAAGAATCAGCATCCTCAATCACAACTGGAGGATCCTGATTCGGTTCGGCAGAAGACACACATGTATCTGCTGACACATCTGAATCTGATGATACTTCTTTCTTGTATCCGAGTCCTGCTGCAAATTCATTAACATCTAGAGGAACAGATGGTTCAAAGAAAGTTCTATCCTCCTCGTCAGGCATGGTATCATAATTGTGTCTCACAGGTGGTGGACATTTCTTGTACCCAATGCATGTGACATCCCGTTTCTCTTTCTGTACGTCAATGATGTGATCCAACACATAGCTAGAGCTCAAATAACTGTCTAGCTTAAGTTGGATCGCCTCACTTTCAGTTTTGACACAAGCCATTTCCTTTTGCATTACCTCAAGGCGAGTGATATACAAATTTATGTCAGTTTGTTTTCTGGAAACCATTTTTGTCAGCTCGGTTTTATCTTTCTTTAATTTCTCAATTACCGATTTAAACTCCTTTTCATGGTTTTCATAAAACATGTTGGCTTCAGTGCACTTCGAAAGATCAACGGTCAATTTCTGATTGTGAATGAATGTCACATCATATTTCTCTTGCAAAGCCTCGTGTTTGCTTTGCAATTCACACCACTTATCATTCAATGAAACATGTTTGTCTTGCAAGTCAAACAAACTAGCTTGTAAAGCATCATGTTTGCCTTGCAACTCAGACATGCTTGTCTCTAAATCAGCACATTTAATACTCAATATGTCACAATTATCACAACTAACAGAAGTGGGTTCATCGATACATACCTGACTTGATGAACTGTCGACATTAGCCATAAAGGCTGAATGGAGAGAAGACGAAGAATAAGCAGCTTGGTCCACCAAAATAGATCTTCTTTCAATTCCTGCTGTAGCTTCTTCCAAAAGCTCATCAATATCTGCATCGACTGACACACTTGATGTCTCATCCACATGATCATTGCCTGAAGTGGAGGATTCTTCATCTGAGCTTCCACTATAACCAGAACTGTCTTCATCCTCAGAAGATTCATCACCATTGGTGGAAGATTCTCCACCACTGGCGTGATTTAAATCCTTAACCACTTCAGCAAAACATGTTGTTCCATCTGGAGCATCACCACTCAGCTGAATTGACCAATCACAACCTTCATCTACTTGAACCACAAGTGCCTGGTTGGCATTAGATGGTCCTGCTTGACTCTGGTTGTTGACAGGCACCAATGTGCGCTCATTGTTCCTTACTTGGTTCTGATTTGCCCTGTTGCCTTGACCTCTGAAAGGATTTTGGTTTCCATGTTGAGATGGCCTCGTACATTCACGTTTGAAATAACCACGTTCACCACAATTGAAGCACTTAACAGCCTGCTTATCAAACCCATACTTGGTGTCTTTCTTGCTTTCCAAGCTTTTTCTGCCAGTTCTTTCCATGAAATCCTTTGCTCGCCTAACAGCACTGGCAAAGGCCCACTTGATGTCCATCATCTCCATCTCCTCTTTATCGATCTGCTGATAGTCTTCTTGTGTCAGATTAATGTTACCAATCTGACCTTCCACTAATCCACAGTAAGCGCTCACCAAAGTGTTTAGCAGCTCCATGTGTTCCTTTGCTACTTCCACACTGACTTTAGAAAAGCTTGAGGTGTCGAGCCGTACTGTATTTGGCTTTGATTGCTGACCAGCAGATGATGTGCTTCCATAACATGCTTGCTGTTGAGGAGGAAGTGGATTCCCGTATAAATCTGTTGGTCCGGTAGATCGAACAGGTAATGGATTTCCGAACATATCTGTTGGTCCGGTAGATCGAACAGGTAATGGATTTCCGAACATATCAGTTGCTCTGGTAGGTCTATGGCTTTGCTGTTGTGGTACTGGTTGAGGAACTGGTTCAAGCGGATTTCCATACATGTCTGTTGTTGGAGGAGGCTTGACCGGAACTTGGATAGGATTGCCATACATGTCAGTGCTAGACACAAACGTTGTTTGAATTGGAGCGTGTGAAGAAGGTTTTGTAGAAGTGCTAGAAGTTCCATAATACATTTCAGGATTTTGTGGCACTGGAACTCTTTTTGCCTTGAGAGTTTCTTCCTGATTCTTGTTTTCCAGGAGTTGAACAAAGTCATTGAAGTTTGTTGTAGCTAAAGTGCCATTGTACTTCATGATTTCCAAGAAAGTATTCCATTGAGGTGGCAGTGCATCTGCAAACTTTTTCACTACCTCTGCTGAAGTTGTTACAACCCCAATATTTGCCAATTCAGTCAGCAAATGATTAAATCGACTTGTCAAATCTCCTAAAGATTCATTCTCCATACAAGTAAAACCATCAAACTCTTTCTTTAGCAGGTCGCGTCTCAATTGACGTGTCGCTTCATTTCCTACGCCCCTTGTCTTCAATGCGTCCCACAACTTCTTCGTTGTCTTGAAACTGACAAATTGATGATAAATATCTTTGCTTAACGCCTGAGTAAGAATGGCATACGCTTTCTTCTCTAAGTCATAGACCTTCTTCTGATCTTCCGTAAGATCGGCAAACGTAGCAGCAAATGAAGCGGCAACCTCTGTTGTTTGATCA
Source organism: Helianthus tuberosus (assembly GCA_030545235.1). Classification (NCBI taxonomy): domain Eukaryota; kingdom Viridiplantae; phylum Streptophyta; class Magnoliopsida; order Asterales; family Asteraceae; genus Helianthus; species Helianthus tuberosus. The sequence goes on from CM060403.1 coordinate 123,088,992, forward strand.
AAATCTGTGATGAAACGCAACCACAATTCTGTATTTTGACCAAGGACGTATGTATGAAATCTATCAATCCATCCTGGATATTCGTATAAGTGCATCAACTTTGGAGGCCGATTCAAACTTCCGGTTTCGCTCTCGCTTAAGAGAATGCTTTGAATACTTGGAGTTTGATTTGATACAAATGCCCATTGACCGGTAGAAATTGCATTAGCTTGAGAAGATACCGGTGCGGGAGATTCGGCCCACGAAGGAGACAAACTCGTGTTTCTATACTTTCCACTATCCGGAGACGGAGTACCATAATACATTTCTGTATTTATCGGAATACCCCACATCGAATTCATTTTTGATGAAGAAAAATTGTTACACTAGTTCTCTCGGGTTCTCCTTGTTAACAACCAACCAGCCGAAGGATCCCTGATCGAAAGACGAGAAAAAAAAAACACAAACTTGTTAAACTTAAACAGACTAGGATCGAAGGATCAATACTTGTTCGAAGGATCAACAGTGTTCGAAAGATCACTGTTGAATTTCGAACAATGATTTTGAAGGATTCTCCAATCGAAAGATCCTTATGTTTCGAACCAGAACTGTAGATCGAAAGATGTATCCTTCGAAAAGATTCCTTGGATCGAAGGATAAGTCACAGACTTCGAAGGATGTTCGAAGGATGATTATCTATCGAACTTCCTTTGATAGAAAGATGATCTTTCGACTTCGAAGGATATCCTTCGATCTGAACTGACACAGTTGACAAAAGTGACAGGTTGGTGAAAAGGTGATGGGTTGGTAGAAAGCTTTCGGCAGAAGGTATGCTCAGGCCATACCTTTTACCAAAACCAAGATTTGAACAATAAAATATTACTTAAAAAGACAGTTCTTATCCAGAAAACCGGTCACCGGAGTAAGCCGGAATTTGGCCGGAAATTACCAAACTTCTTAAAAACAAGTTTTTAAGTTACCCAACCCGTCCTTTAACACACCCGGTTAGTTTAGAACACGTTTTTATGTCAAGAAATGCGAGAAAAACACTAAAAACGGGTGCTAAACCATGTGAGTTTTGTCCAAACACTCCAAAGTCTTGTATAAACTCGGTTTTTAACAAGGAAAAGAGCCACGGCTCTGATACCACTTGTAGGTCCCTCGGAGGATGAGGTCAAACCTAATCCTTGTTATGTTTAACACACTAGCAAGTGCGGAATCCAAGCTAGAATGCAAACCGGTAGTTTATATGAAAACACAAGCCACAAAGAGAAAGGTAGACACACGAGATATCAAAGTTTTCTCTTGTATTTCAGTGGACACGGTTACAGCCCTTTACCCAACTGAAAATACGCTCTCTACAAGACCAAGTTCACTCCAAACTCACACACTCTTATGAAGTGAACACATTACATGGGTATATATACCCATTACAGCTCGTCTGGTCGAAGGATCAGATAGACTGATCGAAAGATCATCTATCGATCTGAAACCTTACCGAAGGATCACATATACCTCGAAGGATGATATCCTTCGAGGTCCATCTATATCCATCGAAGGTTTATCTTTCGAGCTCATCGAAGGATCTAAACAATCCTTCGATGACTCATCCTTCGACACAAACATGTTACAACAATGTTCCAACTGTTTGGCCAAGTCAAACCAGGAGGATGGTTGACTTGGTCAAACTTACATCGAACACACATAATAACAAACCTAAGACGTAACTCAGACTAACACAAGACATCGTTTTGTATCATGACGAAATACAGACAAAGTACAGACATAAGTGCACCAACATAAATTACATTTGATATACAACACCAAATAAGATACCGATATTTGCAACTCCAAATAAATCAATTTAGCAAGAATGTGAATATAGTGAGAACGTCAGGACCAGCCACTTGTATGGTATTCAAAACACTCAGAGTAAGGGCGGCCGTTGTGGATGTTTTTGCAGCGACTGAAACAGAAGATCAGTACCACCACCAATTGGTGTTAATATACTCGGTTTTGATCATGGTTTCCAGTGCTAAAGTTGCTTCAACAATCTGCAATGCAATAATGAATAAATTTTCTAGATGGGTCAAAACAGATTGTTTGTTTTAAACAATAAACACAAATCATACCTCGTATATTATTGTAGCAGATTTAACAAACACACACCACGCAGACCTCCATTTGGGGCTTTCCATTGAACGTCTTCTTGCTCCATCAGGTAATGCAGCTTCCATATCCAATAAGTCCATCATCAGCCGCTTTATCATATGATGAGTGTTCCCCCAAAGTGGCTCTGACAATGACTCGGTGACAGTAAAGCTGCTACCAACCTCATGTTTGATTTTACAAGTAGAATTCTTGTGGTGTTCAAATTCAACACTCGTGAAGAATGTTTCATGGCATTTGACACAATGGTATCGAGATGGAAAATGGGCCCCAGACAATCACACCTGTACCAATTCACCATGTCTTTCCTCTCGACTTCTTTGCAGAGTTGGTTGCATCTGACTCCATACAAAAACCGTATCGGGCCTCAATCAACATGGTTGCATTTGTAGCAAGACAATTACGAGAAGGAAGATTGTTCAAGCTTGTTGAACAAACCGTCTCTCCCCCCATTGACTCACTCCTTCCAGTGCGTTGACCACTTCGTAACATTCTGTTTTGCCATAGCAATATAGAATCTCTTAAGCTACCTGAGCATCCAAATCAACGCGTGCAACATTTGTGGGTGAGCTACAAAAGACGCTACAATCACTTTGCAGACAGCGAATGAGTTCAATCGTATTGCTGTCAGTAATCTTTACGGAAGTCCGCCTCGCGTTAGCAAGTAAGCAATTATATATTTCCGAAGCTGGTCTACCTGAGTTTTACTTACTAGCTAATTTTGACCCCAAATTTTGAGTTTACGACCGAAGCTGGTCTACCTGACTTTTACTTACTAGCTCGGGAAACAGTTTGCTGTGGACCATTGAGCACAGTCTCTTCGACGAACTAAGTAAACCATCTCGGCCACTATGTGTGTTTGAATATGGAAATCCCCAGTATAATCTTCTAAGATATAATGTTCCTTGCACGGCTCTTGCCTGAGAAAAAACGGACATTAACTAGCAATCAATTAACTTGCTACAAGTGCGACTCAATAACATGTAAATCACGCCAAACATGAAACTACCTGTGCATCCAACTCAACGGCTGAAGCATTTGTAGGTGAGCAACACAAAGTGCCACAACCACTTTGCAGACAGTGCATGAGCTTAGTCTTATTCTTGGATGGTCAATTGGAATTACTTTAGCAACCTCCAACCCATCTATGACCATCCCTCAATGTGTCCTTGAATATGTAAATCCCCAGTGTAATCTTCATACGCAGCCGTTACCCATAAGCTTTTTTAGCTACTTAGTGTTGACCCAGAAGATTCTTCTGAATAAGGTTGGTGTCTAATGACTTGTCAAGTAGAAACCTGAGCAAGAAAAATTCTGCAAAAAAACAATGAAACGTTCTTCAGTGGATCTGATTCAAATAAATATTTAATTCATACTCCGATCCCAGGAAAGATAAATAGCACATCAATCTTTATGTTTTCTTTTAAGAAATTTGCCAACAAAGAAAGATTGCATTTATGATTATACAGATTCAATGTATAGATATCTCATCGACCACTCACAAGTATATACAAAGAAATACCACCCACCACTCAAATGTTCCCTGGCTTACATCCTTATTTAATAGATGTGTTTTACAAAAGTAGAAAACTTGAGTTAAGAAAAAATGAAAACACAATTAAGATGTTATGGTAAATTCGTTATGCTTACATAGATTATTATAGTAATTAGAGAGTATAGCTTGTTTTCTACAGAAACCTGACTCTTAATTGTTAACAAAACAATGCTCAGTTAAATCAAGTAAGCACTAAAAACATAACTGTAACTTCAAATAAATTTTTTGTACATCTCCAGATCCTTTTGTTCTCTAGATAAACATTCAAATCCGCAAATAAACCCTTTCAAGATCAGAAGGAACCAGAAAACGAAACAAACATGTAATTACCTTAAACTAACGTAATGGCATGCGGAGGAGAGTCGTGTTTTCCAGAACGATTCGCCGGAAATGATGTCAACATCTTGAAAGCGGTGTGGTATTTCAGATGGTTGGTCGAGTTGAGAGGGGGGGATGACAGGAGTATGTTCGTGCAGCTAGGGTTTCTAATGTGCAACACGGCCGCTATATATGTATTCGACAGAAGGTAACAAGTATATATAGAGTGAATAATTCCAAGGAAAATAAAAACGATACCAATAAAAAAATTTAAATAAAATGATAGAGTGAATATTCTTTATGAAACTAAAAAAATTGAAATAAATGATAGAGCGAATAAAGTGTAGGAAAATAAAAATAATAACACTAATAAAATATTGTTAAATATTATTTATAAAAATAAATAAAATATCATTAAATATTATTTATTTATAAAAATAAAAACAATAACTAAATAAAATGAATTTTAATATAGTTCTTTCTTATATAATTTACTACAACTATAATATAATATTTATCCATTATATATGTTTAATATAACTAGTATTAAGCACCCCGCGTTGCGGCGGCGGCGAGCACTAATGCCACACTACTGCCAGCGACCGCCGACACTAAAGTTGCGGTGTTAATACGAAAAAATTAAACCGAAACGTAAAACATAGAATAAAATAACTAAGTTGATCTAGGACTTGCTTGTTACGACTTTGAATGGATCAAACCGATTGCAAATTATATTTATACAAGATTTTGGCTAAATTAGTTAAATTATTATAAATAATAATAATTTACAAATAAAACAACACGACTTTGAATGGATCAAACCGATTGAATGTGGTAAGATAATGAAACCATTATTTGATTAGGGTACAACCACTTAAGCAAAATTTACAACCATACATGCATACAAAACAAATTGAATTTGGTAAGGTAATGAAACCATTATTTGATTAAGATACAACAACTTAAGAACAACTTACAACCAATATTTGATTAAGGTACAACCACTTAAGCACAACTTACAACCAATATTTGATTAAGGTACAACCACTTAAGCACAACTTACAACCAAACAGTTAAGCACAACTTACAACAAATATTTGATTAAGATACAACTATTTAAGCTCAACTTACAACCAAACACTTAAGCACAACTTACAACAAATATTTGATTAAGGTACAACTATTTAAGCTCAACTTACAACCAAACATGCATACAAATGTTTCAAATTAATAGTATATAAATTTGCTATAACTATAATATAATATCCGTTTTACACATAGGAAAACGTTTAAATGCGTAGTCTCCTAAAACTATGTTGAACTCTAGCATCTTAGATTTTAGGTTTTTCCTTTTAAATTTTTAGCTTGTAGATTTTAGTAACGTTTTTAGATCACTATATCTTTTTATTCGGCATGGTGTTTCTTCTTTATTTTCGCCGTTGTGTCTTTTTTGCGATTCATTGTGTCTTTTGTCATCGGTGGCATTATGTTATATTTTACAATCAATTGTAGTATATTTTACAATTCATTGTCTTTCTACTCATCCTAGATTTAGAAGACTGTGTAGGATAACACAACCATATCCTATGATAATGTACTTAAGATAATATAGCATGATAAGATACAACATAAAGATATGTAATGTGATACAACTAAATTTTAGTTTAAGTAAGAGCTTTTATATGTGGGTCTCCAACTTTATTCTCAAATCCAAATTTTAAAAATTCTCTATTTTGTTCATCGGAATCTCCATATCCATCTCTATCTTCAAAATCTAGAGTTTTATGAATAACAGTTTTCCATATATAGAGATCCATTACTCATCATACCTATAAATGAAACGATTATCCAATAAAGATAAATATGTTAAAATAAGTGTTTATGCGTGAGATAGAGATGGTGTGATTTTCGGTTTATAATTACGTACATAACAAACATTAAGACAATATTAACTGATGTTTTTAAGATGGTTGTTCGTGAGAAAGAGACCAAAAAAAAGTATGTTTCGTAAGGAAGGGAGTCCACGAAATAAGCCCAATGGAAATCCAATCAAAGTCCACGAAAGATGTAAAGTAATAAGTCCACTATTTCGCAGAATAAAACAAACACCAATGTTTCGTGAATGATTTTTTTGTGAAATGTATGATTGGACGAAAGACCAATAGTTCGTGATATAAGACAAAAACAGAAAGATTTTTCGTTGGATTATATGTTTCGCAAGAATTGAAAACTGTGAAAAGTTGGTGAGAAGTTACTATTTTAAGAAGAATCTGGATCCTGACTAAGGAAAGAAGGTTTGTGCATATCCAGATACCGTTAATAACAGAATTCGAAACTTCAACTTTTCATAATATTTTGAAGGTTATCTTTTCAACAGGGTATATTCCGGTTACTTTTCCGGCCAAACACCTCACCGGAAAAATTGGCGAAACAAGATTTTTGCGAAAATTTTAAGAAAAACCGACTTTTAACATGTCTCGATGTGTTTACACGCGGTTTTTGTGAAAAAATTTCGCAAAACAACAAGTTTTCTTAATCTTTTAACCCATTTTGTTTTAAAAAACTTGAAAAACCTTGTTTAATGTTTGACAAACTTTCAGAAATTTACTCAAAAACACAACGCAAAACTTGGTTTTAACAAGGAACAGAGCCCACGGCTCTGATACCACTTGTAGGTCCACTCGGAGGATCAAGTTAACCTACTTCCCTTGTTAACGAAACACACCCGCAAGTGCGGAATCCAAGTGGGTATGCAACCAAGCTAAGAACACAAAATACAAGAACAAGATTCAACGTTTAAAGATAACTTGTATAGATCCAGAAGAGTTACAAAGTTTAACAATAAAACACTCTAACTCTCTCTGGTGTGCTCTATCTCTAACTGTTCTGCAAGTGACCTTTTATAGTCAAAGAACAACAACCCTATAAGAAGGATACTGGGCCCAATAAAGGAGGCCCACGAAGAACATGAGTCCACGAAAGATTGGGATCTTTCATCCAATACACCAACCAACCAACGAAGAATCATCAGGTGAAGCATGTTCTTCGTTGTTGTTGTTTTTTTTTTTTTTTGTTGATGTTGAAGAAATATCAAATCCATGAAATATGTCATGTTTTTCGTGGATATCAGGCCCAACAGTACAAGGATATTAGTGAGATGCAAGGCCCAATATGCATTAGTTGTTGAAATGCATGGCAGTATTCAATCAAGCATATCTAGCATGCATGGATAAGTTATTCACATGACATCATCATGGTGATGTCATTGTTATGACAGTTCGCGGCTCTTCCTGCTTCGTGTGTGAGTGTCGATCTCTGGGGCGCACGACGGAGGAATGTGGCGACGTCGGTATTGAGCCGAACCAAACCGAGCCACATCCACACAAAACTATATCACCAATTCAGCAGATTTCTCGCAAATCACCATTCGCGCACTGTAAAGTCGAATAAACGTTCCTAGACAATTCAAAGGCCTAATTAAGTTAATTTACGTCTTAAAAACCACTAATTATTGTCTTAATCCTTGTTTTGCGTGTAGTTGTAAACCAAAAATTACCAGTTGTCACACATTAGGACAATAATAAATGATGTTTTAGACTCAGCTTAAGAACGCCTAAGAACGTCTATTCGGCTTCAGAGTACACGAATAGTGATTTGCAGGAAAATCTGCCAAACGTTTGAACTTTAACGAACTGACAGTGGATGAAATACTGACAACACCGAAAAATGTGACTTTGTACACGTATATTTTACATATATGAATTTATTTACGAATTTATTATGCTTCCGAACGTAACAGAACGCATACGTGAACGAAAAACGGGGCAGTAAAAATGCACCGACATCGAAACGGGAGCACCAGACTCGTTAAGTATCTTAAAACTGATATATTTAGCTTAGTAATTGAATTTTGATATTCACGGGTTGAAATCGGATCCAAAAACAGGTTTGAAACAACAACCGAAACATCTTACACTATTCTGACGCAACCGGCGAACGCAAGCGTCAATTACCGACTTCCAACATAATTCTAAGTGTTTGTGACCCTAAACAAACATTTTATGACATTCCATGAATTTCAGGTGCGAAAACGGACTTCAGAAACGTATTTGGGATGCATAAAAGACTAGGAACACGATATTGGGCTTTAGGCCTAGCCCACACATACCCTAGGTGTAAATACCTACACCTACACATTTACACCTCACAAACACACAATCCTCTCCCTCTCCTCACTTAACTCTCTTTGCTCTCTTTCTCTAAGATGACTGATGACCGGCGGAGCTGGGGGACAACTGCGGCGGTGTGGCGGCTATCCGGCAAGAATTTTCTAGCCAAACACACCTCTCACACAAATTTGGACCTCCCCAACACGTTGGTGGTGGCCGTTTTCGAAGAATCAAAGTCGTTTGGTGGCTTTAAATATGTAAACTTGTAATAGTGTCATAATCTAATCTATGGGCAATCAGTCTGCCCAATCCGTTGCGGGTCGGGGTGTGACAGATACCAGTCGGACGACCCTGGATTTCCCGGGTGTGATAGGTGGAGAATGAGATGTTGTGGGTTAAACAAAAATCAAAGATAAATTTAGAGAAATGTGATATTTATTGATGTGATTTTCAACCATGCATGGCAATCTTGACCCAAACATTCGACTTCGCGTTGATATTGGGCTTTAGAAAAATGTAGGTCTACCCGGAGGATCGAGTAACCTCTATTCCCTGTTTTCCGACAAACCCGAAAGTGCGGAATCCAAACGGGTAAGTTAAACCAAGTGACGAACACAAACACAAAGATTCAACGATTAACACTCCATTGTATTAACTCGTATGAAACCGTTACAAAGCAATGTTTACAAGATAAACCTATAAACTCTCAGTTGTGTGTGTGTTCTCTTAAAGAAATCTATTCAGACTTCGTCTCCGTGTTCTGTTCCGTGTCTGTGTTTATATAGTAAAGGACTGACGAAATCAGAGGCCCACGAAATCACATGGACGAAATCAAGGATCTGGGATTTCGTCCTATTTGGTTTTCATCCCATTTGGTTTTCATCCCATTTGGTTTTCACCAAAAGGGATTTCACCCAGTATAGTGTTTTCGTCATATGTGTATGGGCCTAAGGGATTTCACCACTTGGGCTTGGACATGTTGGGCCATTATCATAAACAGGCAACACAAACTTAAACTAAACATGCATACTGCACACACGCAGTAGCAATTTACATCAAACGTTACAAAGTAAAACGCATACCGAGTCAAGACAGGAGGATGTCTTGACTACGGCCTTCACTTCATAGTCGAGTCGAACTGAGTCAAGCCGTATCCACATAATATGTATCAACAAACTCCCCCTTGGATGCTGCTCGCGAGGTTCGTAATCTCGTTCTCCATCTCTTGATGGTTCATTCATTCTCGGAAAGGATCTTCAAAGACTTCACGTGTTGAAGTAGAAAGTGTATTAACAAACTCCCACTTTCATTTAGGAAGTGTATCAATAAACTCCCCCTTTGATTATGCTGTGAATCTTTTGATTTTCGATACTTTAGATCCTTGTGGTGTTGGTGATTGATCAGCGGCAACTCGATCATCTTTATCATTTGAGTGCCTTCATGTAGTGTCTTCATTCCGAAGCTTGTCATCGAACATGTTCTCCTCGCCTTTAGCATCTGCACATGCAAGAAAGCTAAACATTTTTCATTTTGCATTTCAGTTTAAAAAGGTTTCAACAGACCACTGATGTACTATCATTTTCTCTTTTGCTCGCCAGGAAACTCATTTTTGTTTTTCTATTATTTTTGAGTTTTGAAATTTTTCGATGTTTTTGAATTTTCAAATTTGGAATTACTCCTCCTAAAATCAACAAACTTACAATAATTTTAAAAACACAAAGATATTTACAAAAACGATTTTCCGATGTGGATTACTCTTGCTTGACCTTAATGCCGTTTACCAATAATAAAAAGTCAAATCTTGATTTATCAAATGCTTTGGTAAAAAGGTCGGCACGTTGGTCATCAGTGTGGACCTTAACAACATCGATTAGCCTTTTATCAAAGCAATCACGTATGAAGTGATACTTAATTTCGATGTGTTTGGTCTTTGAATGCTGCACAGGATTTCTAGTGATAGATAAAGCAGCAGAATTATCGACTAAAATAGGAGTAGTTAGGAATTCAAAACCGTAATCGCGCATTTGCTGTTGTATCCACAGGACTTGGGAGCAACAACTTGAGGCAGCAATGTATTCGGCTTCACAAGTTGATGTAGCGACACAAGTCTGCTTCTTGCACTGCCATGTTACGAGGCGAGTTCCTAAAAACTGGCATCCAGCCGTTGTGGATTTGTCGTCGATTTTGCATCCGCCAAAATCAGAATCACTGAAAGCGACTAATTCAAAGTTATCATCCTTAGGGTACCATAGACCGGTGTCTCGGCAACCCTTCAAATAACGAAAAATCCTTTTTACAGCTGCAAGATGTGAGGCCTTCGGGTTCACTTGATATCTGGCTAGCAGGAATGTTGGATACATCTTTTATATGTGGGTCTCCATCTTTATTCTCAAATCCAAATTTTAAAAATTTTCTCTATTTTGTTCATTGGAATCTCCATATCCATCTCTATCTTCAAAATCTAGAGTTTTATGAATAACAGTTTTCCATATATAGAGATCCATTACTCATCATACCTATAAATGAAATAATTATCCAATAAAGATAAATATGTTAAAATAAGTGTTTATGCGTGAGATAGAGATGGTGTGATTTTCAGTTTATAATTACATACATAACAAACATTAAGACAATATTAACTGATCATTTTGAGATGGTTGTTCGTGAGAAAGAGACCAAAAAACGTATGTTTCGTAAGGAAGGGAGTCCACTAAATAAGCCCAATGGAAATCCAATCAAAGTCCACGAAAGATGTAAAGTAATAAGTCCACTATTTCGCAGAATAAGACAAAAACCAATGATTCGTGATTGATTTTTTTGTAAAATGTATGATTGGACCAAAGACCAATAGTTCATGATATAAGACAAAAACAAAAAGATTTTTCGTTGGATTATATGTTTCGCAAGAATTGAAAACTGTGAAAAGTTGGTGAGAAGTTACTATTTTAAGCAGAATCTGGATCCTGACTAAGGAAAGAAGGTTTGTGCATATCCAGATACGGTTAATAACAGAATTCGAAACTTCAACTTTTCAAAATATTTTGAAGGTTATCTTTTCAACAGGGTATATTCCGGTTACTTTTCCGACCAAACACCTCACCGGAAAAATTGGCGAAACAAGATTTTTGCAAAAAATTTTTAAGAAAAACCAAATTTTAACATGTCTCCATGTGTTTACACACGGTTTTTGTGAAAAGTTTTCCCAAAACAACAAGTTTTCTTAAACTTTTAACCCATTTTGTTTTAAAAAACTTGAAAAACCTTGTTTAATGTTTGACAAACTTTCAGAAATTTACTCAAAAACACAACGCAAAACTTGGTTTTAACAAGCCACGGCTCTGATACCACTTGTAGGTCCACTCGGAGGATCAAGTTAACCTACTTCCCTTGTTACCGAAACACACCTGCAAGTGCGGAATCCAAGAGGGTATGCAACCAAGCTAAGAACACAAAATACAAGAACAAGATTCAACGTTTAAAGATAACTTGTATAGATCCAGAAGAGTTACAAAGTACAAAGTTTAACAATAAAACACTCTAACTCTCTCTGGTGTGCTCTATCTCTAACTGTTTTGCAAGTGACCTTTTATAGTCAAAGAACAACAACCCTACAAGAAGGATACTCGGCCCAATAAAGGAGGCCCACGAAGAACATGAATCCTCGAAAGATTGGGATCTTTCGTCCAATACACCAACCAACGAAGAATCATCAGGTGAAGCATGTTCTTCGTTGTTGTTGTTTTTTTTGTTGATGTTGAAGAAATATCAAATCCACGAAATATGTCATGTTTTTCGTTGATATCAGGCCCAACAGTACAAGGATATTAGTGAGATGCAAGGCCCAATATGCATTAGTTGTTGAAACGCATGGAAGTATTCGATCAAGCATATCTAGCATGCATGGATAAGTTATTCACATGACATCATCATGGTGATGTCATGGTGATGACAGTTCGCGGCTCTTCGTGCTTCGTGTGTCGATCTCTGGGGCGCACGACGGAGGAATGTGGTGACGTCCTTATTGAGCCGAACCAAACCGAGCCACATCCACACAAAACTATATCACCAATTCAGCAGATTTCTCGCAAATCACCATTCGCGCACTGTAAAGTCGGATAGACGTTCCTAGACAATTCAAAGGCCTAATTAAGTTAATTTACGTCTTAAAAACCACTAATTATTGTCTTAATCCTTGTTTTGCGTGTAGTTTTAAAACAAAAATTACCGGTTGTCACACATTAGGACAATAATAAATGATGTTTTAGACTCAGCTTAAGAACGCCTAAGAACGTCTATTCGGCTTCAGAGTACACGAATGGTGATTTGCTGGAAAATCTGCCAAACGTTTGAACTTTAACGAACTGACAGTGGATGAAATACTGACAACACCGAAAAATGAAAATTTGTACACGTATATTTTACATATATGAATTTATTTACAAATTTATTCTGCTTCCGGACGTAACAGAACGTATACGTGAACGAAAAACGGGGCAATAAAAACGCACCGACATCGAAACGGGAGCACCAGACTCGTTAAGTATCTTAAAACTGAATTATTTAGCTTCGTAATTGAATTTTGATATTCACAGGTTGAAATCGGATCGAAAAACCAAAAACGGGTTTGAAACAACAACCGAAACATCTTACACTATTCTGACGCAACCGACGAACGCAAGCGTCAATTACCGACTTCCAACATAATTCTAAGTGTTTATGACCCTAAACAAACATTTTACGACATTCCATGAATTTCGGGTGCGAAAACGGACTTCAGAAACGTATTTGGGATGCATAAAAGACTAGGAACACGATATTGGGCTTTAGGCTTAACCCACACATACCCTAGGTGTAAATACCTACACCTACACATTTACAACTCACAAACACACAATCCTCTCCCTCTCCTCACTTAACTCTCTTTGCTCTCTTTCTCTAAGATGACTGACGACCGGCGGAGCTGGCCGGACGACTGCGGCGGTGTGGCGGCTATCCGACAAGAATTTTCCAGCCAAACCCACCTCTCCCACAAATTTGGACCTCCCCAACACGTTGGTGGTGGCCGTTTTCGAAGAATCAAAGCCGTTTGGTGGCTTTAAATATCTAAACTTGTAATAGTGTCATAATCTAATCTATGGGCAATCAGTCTGCCCAATCCGTTGCGGGTCGGGGTGTGACAGATACCAGCCGGACGATCCTGGATTTCGCGGGTGTGATAGGTGAAGAATGAGATGTTGTGGGTTAAACAAAAATCAAAGATAAATTTAGAGAAATGTGATATTTATTGATGTGATTTTCAACCATGCATGGCAATCTTGACCCAAACATTCGACTTCGCGTTGATATTGGGCTTTAGAAAAACAATGGATTGTTTTGAGTCAAGTTAATCTCTAAGAGGTTAAGAATGGGAACTTTTAAAACTAGAATAAAAGTGAATGGGTTAGAATAGAGAATTCTAAAACAAGAAGAAAAGTGAACGCGTTCAGAGTAGGTTATGTGCTTATACCTAAAAATATATGAGGTTCTTCCATACACAACTACATTAATTATTAAACTCCAACTCTGTCACTCCACCTCCACCGTGCTAGACACAAAATTGAGAAACTCCAACATAATTATTGTGCCAAGAGTAAACAAGCTATCTCATTCCCCAGTTGCCAATATAAGTTGACATGGTTATACTTTATACTATAATTGTCATTTAATTTAACCATATGGCTAAATATACAAGTATAAATAGTTAATTAATTTTGTACATTGTCTTTACCTTGTTTTATAGGGAGATACTCCCTTAGTTTTTGTTTTCTAAGCGATGTGGGACAAAAAAAATGAATGATGTAAACCTTATCGAGCCAGCTCACGAGCCGAGCCAGGCCAAGCTAGAGCTCGGCTCGTTTACAAACCGAGCCGAGCCGGCTCGTTTACAACCGAGCCAATTTCAAGCCGAGCTTTCTTCGAGCGAGCTGCGAGCTACGAGTTTTTTGAACACCCCTACTTTATAGACACGAATTCAATGGCGAGAATCAATAACGGATCTAGCATCCATGATAAGCAAATAATCGAACATATGCAATCTCAATTACGGTGGTATGCACATTCTTAATCTTGTCAATGTTTACGTTATCTAAAATGGGTATCTATACCTTTGTTCTTGGAGATTAACCCATCTCGAATCTGGCTGGTCTTCTATCTTATAATATTTAAGTTTCCAACGGTTAAATCTATAGAGTTACGTTTGTTAGATTTCTGGGTTCTATCATAATGCAACGGTATCTGAGTGTTCCTTACACGGCTCTTGCCAGCAACTGAGAGAAAACGGTCATTAATTAGCAATCAATTAACTTGCCATAAGTGTGACTTATATCGCATGTAAATCAACGCCAAACATGAAACTACCTGTGCATCAAACTCAACGGCTGAAGCATTTGTTGGTGAGCAACAAAAAATGCCACAACCACTTTGCAGAAGTGCACAAGCTTAGTGTTATTCTTGGATGGTCAAGTGGAATTACTTCAGCATCCTCCAACCCATTTATGACCATCCCTCTGTGTGTCCTTGAATATGTAAAATCTTTCATACGCAGTCCATACCCAGAAACTTTGTTAGTACTTGGTTTTTTTATCCAGCAAGATTCTTGTAAATAAGGTTGGTGTCTAATGACAATAAAACGTTCATCAGTGGATCTGATTCAAATAAATATGAGACTCCGATCCCAGGAAAGATAAATAGCACATTAATCTTTATGTTTTCTTTTAAGAAATTTGCCAACAAAAAAAATTGCATTTATGATTATAAAAAGATTCTATGTTGTAGGTCCGTTTTTCTCGGAGGATCCGATACGTAACCTATCCTTGTTTATCACAAAACACTATCACGGGTGCGGAATCCCCGTAACGGTGCAAACCAAACAAACGAAAAGTAAAGCGAGTAACACAAACAGATAATCAAAGATTCACTTGGATTAAAAGGACAAGAACATTCACAAACATATACACACAATGTTTGTCGATAAACTCTCTGGTTTCAATATGCTCTCGTCAAGCTAACTGTGAAATATTCAAAGCTATTTATACTAAACCTTGAACGAAATCACTATGGACGAAATCACTATGTGATTTCGCCATACATGTCTCACGAAATCACTAGTGATTTCGTTACTTTGATGTTTGGGCTTGGTCTTCGTCCAAATCATGTACAGCCCAAAGCCCAATACAAGTCAAAGTAACAACATAAAAAGAAACGGCCCAGATGCATGTTTCTGTTGTAATCTTTCACAAATTCATGCATAAGACAAAGTTGTGACATCACCATGACATCACAATGATGATGTCATGGTGATGTGTAAACGGGAATTGCTTGCGGCGTTCCGTGCTTTGCATGTCGAACTCTGGGGCGCACGACGGAGGAATGTCGTGACGTCTGGCTTAAGCCGGACCTAACCGAGTCGACCCGAACCGAATCGAACCGAGTCGAGTCGCGTCCACATAAAGTGTACCAACAAACTCCCCCTTGGACGCTACTCATGAGGTTCGTCTTCTGTGTCTTTTGTGTCGGAGGATCTTCAAAGGTCTTCACGTGTCGCAAATAGGGAGTGTATCAACAAACTCCCCCTTGGATGCTCGTGATTCTTTTGAACTTCAAAACTTTAGATCCTTGTGGTGTTGATGAGTGATCAACTGCAACCCGATCATCTTGATCTTCTGATTGCATCAACGTCGTGTCTTCACGTTACGGCTTGTCATCTGACACGTTCTCTTCGCCTTTAGCATCTGCACATGCAAGAAAGCTAAACGCGTAATGAGAACAACCGATTGGAATATAGTTAACATTTAAACAAATGACACATATGAGATCAAATCTCAATCAAACACCGACCGACAACAGTTTGAAAGTTTAGAAAATGTTCAGTTTTAATCATTTAACTTTCAAAACTTGTTAACTTCGACTGTTTATGAAGGTGCAATTGTTTTCCGGCTTAGAATCAGGATTTTGGGTAGGATAGACTCGAGTTCCAACATCAGTCAATCAAAAAATAAACTAGAAGCAAAATCTTTTTGGATTTTATAAAGTTTATATTAAAACACACCTAAAATCTTTTTGGAATTTTCATTTTTCAAATGTAAAGACGGAAAGCAATAAATAAATATATACAAAGATGCAGAAACTAAAAGCAGTAAATAAATATTTACAGACATTCTTTTTGCGAGTTTCGAGGGTAAGAGAATCATATCAGTGTACGGTCATGTCAAAACGCTCTTTTTGTTCAATTAGTTAACATTAAGATAAGCATCCTATAACAATTATCGGTATTGTTGTCCACATAAGCTCAACTTATCAGATGTAATCATGATTAGGGGATACGTTAAGGTATGATTTATACTTACCGACCGGTGTTCATCCACACACGACACATTCCCGTATCAAGGCATGCGCGAGAGTTCATCTTACCGGTGAGTATACCGTTTATCATCCGTTTGACCGTATAAAATATGTGAGAAACTCACTTATTTGATTGAAAACAAGCCCTATGTGATAGAATCACTTATTGATGAGGAACTTGATTTTCGATGCATGAGGGCACAGGAGCAAGTCCGTGAACAGGTCAGTACTTTCGTACAGCAAAGAGACGAACTTGACTCCCGGATAAAGAATCTGTGATATATTATCACTTATTTTGTTTGGACATGTGATTGTTGATCACTTATTGAGGTCGTATGCAGTATGTACACGTATGTATAGTATCATGGAAGATCTAGACTTCGTCTCCGTTATTTTTACGGTTTGATACAACCATGATACCCAAATGATAAGCAGCATAAAGACCGAATATCTCAGAACCTCGGCAATCTCTCAAACGAAATTTCGGTACTAAGACCATATGCCAATGTGCGGTTCCCACCTGGTCTTCAGTCGATTTAAGATTTATATCACCCTGCACACTTTAAAATGATTGTGAGCCTACCGATACATCTTATATAGAGCTGCTTATCGTTTTTCATTTTGCATTTCAGTTTAAAGAGGTTTAGACAGACCACTGATGTACTATCATTTTCTCTTTTGCTCGCCAGGAAACTCATTTTTGTTTTTCCAATGTTTTTGCGATTTTGAAATTTTTCGATGTTTTTGAATTTTCAAATTTTTGGATTTACTCCCCCTAAAATCAACAAACTAAGATAAATTTAAAAGACACAAAAATATTTACAAAAACGATTTTCCGATGTTGGTTAACTCATGTTGTACCTCAATGCCGTTTACCAAAATTAATTTTGAATCAGAAATGATTTATCGAATTTTGGAAAAAACAGTTGGCATGTCGGTAAGCGGTGCAGACCATGACAACATTGATGAGTTTCATAGTGAAACAATCACATGTGAGGTGATATTCGAGTTCAATGTGTCAGGTCAAAGAATGCTACAAGAGAATAACAATTTATAAAGCAGCTTAAATATCGACAAGTATAGGAGAGATTAGAAATTTAAAACCGTATCCTGCAACTGCTTCGTGCATTGCAAGGAATCTGAGCGCTCTCCCAAACTGGATATCCACCCGGTGTGGATTTCAAAGCCGATTTTGTAGCTACTGAGAAATCTCTTCACAGCAACAAGATCAGAAACCTTTGGGTCCGACTGGTCTTCCACTTTGCACCAGCGAAGGTCTTTGTCTTTCTCTTTAAGAAGTAGTGTGCGGTTGTTCAATCCACGCCAAGGCATCCGCACACCCGGTTGGTTTGTTCAACAAACACATTTTCTTCAATCACACCGCGAAGAAATGTACACTGCACGTTCATCTTGTTGAGTTTGAACTTCAGACGTGCTGCAGGTGCGTACATTATCACAGATTTGAATCTATCCTGGGGACCCGATCAAAGCCTTTAACAATCACATTTTAAAATGATTTCCATTTTGTCGAAGCTTTCAATCTCTTTTGACAGACAATTCTGTCTTCCTTTCTTTTTCTCTCCATCAAAGGCGACAATTTCTTTTATCGCCGATCTTGTGCATGGACACTCCACTATCAATAATCCTATGACTATCGAAAGTTCCTCCTGGAACATCCTGCACACTCACTCAGAGATTAGTTGGAGAGGGGGACCCAAGCCTTCATAGACTTGGGTTGCCCTTGAGAATCAAGAAATGTAATTTCAATTTCCTGATGATTTACAAACACAGCACCTCCCCCTGAACTTTCACCCGATTTAGGTTTCCAAGTTTGATTTGTTTTACCAGATGTAGTTTTATGAAAAGATTCTGAAACTTCTGGTTTTAAAAAATGGGAAGAACTTGGTTCCTTGTTGACTGTTTTGACTTCAGATTTTAAAGCCTTTTCAACAGCTTTGACGTTTTGACGTCGTTGCTTCGTTTCTTGTTCCTTAACAGTTCGTTTATCATGTTTTGGTGAAACGGGACGACTTTGTGAGTGACCTTGTTCAGAAGGGGCTCTTTCTATAAAATTTGGTTTTGGAGAGTTTGTGCAGTTTTTGATAATGTGTCCAAACTCCCCACATTTGAAACACGATCTCCTCTCAACAAACTTTGGAGAATCTGATCGACGGCCAGACGTTGAAGTTGTAGACCCAGAGGTACTAGCTTCACATCCATTTGTGCGTTGAGTGTAATTGTTATCACTATTACGTTTCAAAATGTTGACTTTTTGAACAAAATTGGTATTTAATTTGTTTGCAAAAGTCTCAATTTTATCAGTACCCTTGGAGGCCACAAACTTTACGTCTTTGTTTTTCTTCTTGAAACGAGCTCCTTTTGTTTCAGCCTTTGATTTAGAAACATTAGGCCTTTGAGCTCGTTGAACTGGTTGTTTACCCTTAGGAGCTAGAAGTTGTTGCTTTGTTGGGGATTTTTGATTTCCAAATTGCTTTTTGATTTCAGCCTTAGGAATTGGATCACATTTAGTTACAGTAACTCCCGGAATCGACTTTCCCAAAAACTTACTTGTGTTATTTTCAAAAACGTTATCAATCGATGATGGATTGACATTTTTAATTGGAAAATCATTATCTGAATAGATTTTAGAATCACCAACCAAAGTATACAACACATTGTTACTCTTAACAGCAGACACAGGTTTCTTGTCATCCTTGACAGAATTAATCACTTGTTTGGCAACTTGTTGCACAACAGGAATAGGAGGATCACAAAGAATATGATTCTCAATTGGAATTTCTATTCCCTTTTTCTTGTCAAGTGATTCATCCTGGTCTTTTGCATCTGTTTCATCATCAGATGAATCATAATCCTCAACAGATGGAGGACTTTGATTCACTGTTGTTGAAGTTTTTGTTTCATCAGATGACGTTCCCGAGGAGCTGTCCGGTTTGAACCCTAATCCAGTAGTAAGTTCCTCATAATTAAGAGGCACACTGGGTTCAAAACGAGGCATATCCTCTTCATCAGGTGGTGCTGCATAATTGTGTCTCAAAGGGGGCGGACATTTCTTATACCCAACACCACTCTTGTTTTTCTTCAGTTGCTGAACGTCAATTATGTGATCGAGCACAAATCGGGAGTTAGAATAACTCTCCAATTTTTGCTTGATCGCATCGTGCTCGCATTTTGCAATGGCTAATTCCTTTTTAGTTTCCTCAACGATATTTATGTACTTGTTAATACTAATTTGTTTGTGATAAACAACTTTGGTAGTTTCGGAAACACTTTTCTTTAAATTTTCAATTAAAGATTTAAAGTCCTTTTCGTTTCTTGTTAAAGCCATATTTGCTTCTTTGCACTTTGACATATCAACAACCAAACTTTGATTGTGACCATGAATTTTGTCACATTCAAGTTTCACTCTTTCAAATTCCTGTTTCATATAAGAACAATCATTGCAGATTCTAGGAGGTTCAGATGTTACCTGACTCGAAGAGGCTGAAACATTTGCCATAAAGGCAGTTTGAAAAGAAAAAGATCCGTCTTCAGAGATGAACTTCTCCATTTCCTTAGATGCGATCCCAGCCTTCTTAATAAGAACAGATTTCTGAGACTTCAACTCCTCTGCTTCACTCAACAAATCATCAATAGAACTCGCTTCTTCTTTCACATCACCCGAAATAGAACTTTCTTCATCAGAACTCCCGGTATAACCCGAACTGTCATCACTTTCAGAAAATTCTTCTTTATGAACGTGCTTGATGTGATTGATGATCTTTGCATAACACGCGGTTCCTCCTCCTTCATTATCACCTCCCCCTAATTGTAAAGACCAATTACACCCTTCATCTGTTTGAACAGTCAATGCACGAGTGTTATTTGATGGTCCAGACTGGTTCTGATTGGTGGTGTTGTTCACAGCTACTATCCCTTTTCCACGATTTTCTTGATTGCCTTGATTGGAATTTGAAGTACTTGTCTGATTTCTGAAAGGGTTCTGATTGCCTTGCTTGGGTGGTCGGGTGCACTCACGTTTGAAGTGACCCTTTTCGCCACAATTAAAACATGTAACCGCTTCTTTGTCAAACCCGTACTTAGTATCCTGCTTACTTTCCAAAGAACTTTTTCCTGTTCGACTCATGAAATCCCTTGCCCTTCTAACTGCACTTGCAAACGCCCACTTTATATCCATCAACTCCATTTCATCACGATCGATTTGTTGATAATCTTCGTTGGTCATACTGATGTTCCCAATTTGACCTGCAACCAAACCGCAGTATGCACTGACCATTGTATTAATGAGTTCCATGTGCTCCTTGGCTACTTCAATGCTAACTTTTGAGAGGTTCGAAGTGTCAACTTTGACAGTGTTCGTGCCTTGGGGTGGAGGATTGTTGGTATAATGTGCTTGTTGTGGTGGTGGTTGGGCTTGAGATGAGGGTATTGACTGTGAAAGATAAGTACCTAAATCAAACTCTGGTTGAGTAGTAACTTGAGGTGGAGGTTGAGATTTTAATTTGGATAGCGATTGTGAAAGATAAGCACCTAAGTCAAACTCTGGTTGAGTTGATGAGTTTGTGTTGGAAACAAACGCCGTTTGAAGCTTAGGTTGCTGAACAGAACTAGAACTAGCTGATGGAGCAAAACCAGGCAAATACATTTCTGTGTTTTGAGGAGCTCCAATCCTTTTAGATTTCCTAGTTTCCTCTTCGTTCTTTTGCTCCAACTTCTGAACGAATCCATAGATAGTAACAGTTTCCCCATCCAGAGCACCAGTATGCTTTAGGAGTTCAATAAATGGACTCCACTTAAGAGGTAGAGCATCAGCTAAACGTGCAATCATTTCCACATGAGATACAACAACCTTATAAGAACTCATTTCACTTATCAAATGATAGAAACGAGAAGTCATATCATTTAGGGTTTCATTTTCCAAAGATTGAAATGATTCAAATTCTTTCTTCAAAAGATCATGGCGTATTTTTCTAGAAGCTGCATTTCCTTCTCCTCTTGTTTCCAATGCATCCCATAAAGCTTTTGTGCTCTTACTATAAGAAAATTGATGATAGATGTCTTTATGAAGAGCTTGTGTTAGAAAAGCAAACGCCTTCTTCTCTAATTCATAGGCTTTCTTGTCTTCTTCAAGCATATGAGAAATACCAGCGGCAGTTGATGCTGCTGCTTCGAGTTCCAGGTTACATGCAGTAATGAAACACGTCCAAAGTTCGACATTTTGCCCTAGAATGTATGTGTGAAAACGACCCTTCCAAGTTGGATAGTCGTTCATATGATTTAGCTTTGGCGGGCGATTGTTGCTTCCTGTCTCACTCTCACTGAGCAATAGATTTTGAATGTTTTGATTTTGATTAGAAACCATTGCCCATTGACCTGTATTTATTGATTGTTGTTTTTGAGGCAATTGGTTCATTAAATCGGCAAGCGAAGGCTGATCTTGAGCTGGTTGTGGTTCCGAATTCCAATCCCACAGACCTTTGTGACCCATATTTGGTATTTGTATGATAACACCTGGTCAAACAATTTAAAACACAAAGTTAGAACAGTTTTGAAAGCTCTCTGTATAAAAGTTACAACAGTTCAGGATGTTTGACGAAATCAGAATGTGTTTTCGTTGAGCTGATGTTGGTGAAAACCAATAGGTGATTTCGGTCAGGTGTGTTAGAATGGATTTCGGCAGTGGGTGTGATAAAAGGGATTTCGGCTAAGAGTGTTTAATTCCAACTTGATTCCAACTTGATTTCAACTTGATTTCGGCTGAGTGTTTAATGCCAAGTGATTTCGTGGAGATATTTATGGGAATAAGTGATTTCAGCTAGAAAAGGATAGGTGATTTCGTTGTGGATAAGAGGATAGGTGATTTCGGCTAAGATAAAAAGATAGGTGATTTCGGCTGGATGGATAAGAGGTGATTTCGGCTGGTAGTTGGTGTGAAAGGGATTTCGGCTGATGTAAGGTGATTTCGGCCCAGATAAGATGGTAGGCCCAGAACTGATGAAAAGCCCAATGTGATTTCGTTGAACCTAAGGGATTTCGGCTTGGGATGATATTTTTTACCAAAGTGAGATTTCGTTGACTATTATAACCAGACAACTAGATATTTTAGAACCTTATCCTGACACAAAGCCACAAATTTCAAACTAAGACACTCTTTTGCATACAACCTTACTGAACAGATTTCGAAGCTTGCTATTTTCAACAATTCATCATGATACTTGTACACATTTGTCAAACAACTATTATAATATAATCAACACAATAATTCATTCACAATTCAGATCAAACTCAGATGATTATCCAAGAACAACTCAAGAACACTTTGAATGATATCGAAGAATAACCCAGAAAAGATGATTATTCCGGCAACTTAACAACTTTCCGAAACACGAAATTTTCCCAAACTTTCAAATAAAACCCAGTTTATTGTGTAAACATGCAATATAACAAAGGTTTTCAATAAAACTTTGGCAAACAAACAATATCCAGACAGATTTCTAAGCACTTTTTCAAGAACAACAATCACAAATACTAGAATTTTGCATAAACTTTCTATGAAAACCAAACTCTAAACATGCATACATGTAATTTTAACAAGGTTTTCAATAAAACTTTAGCAATGAAGCAAATGATCACAGATTGTTAAGAATACTTTTCCAGAAATATATGAATGACAAGAACAGTTTTCGGAAAATCAAACAACAACACTCGATATAAACCTAACTATGTTTGGTTTAAACAAGGATACGAGCCAAAGCTCTGATACCACTTGTAGGTCCGTTTTTCTCGGAGGATCCGATACGTAACCTATCCTTGTTTATCACAAAACACTATCACGGGTGCGGAATCCCCGTAACGGTGCAAACCAAACAAACGAAAAGTAAAGCGAGTAACACAAACAGATAATCAAAGATTCACTTGGATTAAAAGGACAAGAACATTCACAAACATATACACACAATGTTTGTCGATAAACTCTCTGGTTTCAATATGCTCTCGTCAAGCTAACTGTGAAATATTCAAAGCTATTTATACTAAACCTTGAACGAAATCACTATGGACGAAATCACTATGTGATTTCGCCATACATGTCTCACGAAATCACTAGTGATTTCGTTACTTTGATGTTTGGGCTTGGTCTTCGTCCAAATCATGTACAGCCCACATATTAAAAGCCCAATACAAGTCAAAGTAACAACATAAAAAGAAACGGCCCAGATGCATGTTTCTGTTGTAATCTTTCACAAATTCATGCATAAGACAAAGTTGTGACATCACCATGACATCACAATGATGATGTCATGGTGATGTGTAAACGGGAATTGCTTGCGGCGTTCCGTGCTTTGCATGTCGAACTCTGGGGCGCACGACGGAGGAATGTCGTGACGTCTGGCTTGAGCCGGACCTAACCGAGTCGACCCGAACCGAATCGAACCGAGTCGAGTCGCGTCCACATAAAGTGTACCAACATATGTATAGATATATCATCCACCACTCATATGTATATACGTAAGTATATACAAAAAAATATCATCCACCACACATATGTTCCCTGGTTTATATCCAAGTTTAATAGATGTGTTTTACAAAAGTACAAAAACTGAGTAATAAAATGAAAACACAAAGAAGATATCTTGGTAAATTCGTTATGCTTACAGAAACCTGACTCTTAAATATTAATTGTTCAACACTCAGTTAAATCAAGTAAGGACTAAAAACATAACTGTAACTTCAAATATTCTTTTGTACATCTCTAGAATTACCAAGGATTGGTGATTTTGCAACCCCGTCTTGCAAAAGGACATTGAAGCTCTTGTTCAAGCTTTTCAAATGTAATTTGCTCTTCCCATCCAATAACATCTTTGAAACAACGGAAAAAATCATGCACCTCAAGAAGGTTGCCTACTGCATGAGAAGACAGCCTTGAGCTAAATATACCTCCTTGAGGGAATGATTGCTTATCGAACACACTCTCTTCGATGTGCTAAGTAAACCATCTCGGCCACTATGTGTGTCTGAATATGGAAATCCTCAGTATAATCTTCATAGATAAAATGTTGCTTACACAACTCTTGCCAGCAACTGAGAAAAATTAACTAGCAATCAATTAACTTGCTATAAGTGATGGTTCACGATCTTCATGAAGGCATGGCTTTATTGGAACGGGTGATGCGATTACTTTGATGTTCTTGTAATCAGGAATTTCTTGGTCTTGTATAGTTTCTTTGATGGACGACTTCCGCTAGTTTAGCAGACAACAAACGATTTATGTAATTTATCTAAGATACCTCTAACCAAGAACACATTAATAAGTTGCCACAATAGGCAAAAGTTACATCCTAGCTAATGCATGAAGCATGAAGAGAATAAATTACATTTGATATACAACACCAAATAAGATACCGATATTTGCAACTCCAAATAAATCAATTTAGCAAGAATGTGAATATAGTGAGAACGTCAGGACCAGCCACTTGTATGGTATTCAAAACACTCAGAGTAAGGGCGGCCGTTGTGGATGTTTTTGCAGCGACTGAAACAGAAGATCAGTACCACCACCAATTGGTGTTAATATACTCAGTTTTGATCATGGTTTCCAGTGCTAAAGTTGCTTCAACAATCTGCAATGCAATAATGAATAAATTTTCTAGATGGGTCAAGACAGATTGTTTGTTTTAAACAATAAACACAAATCATACCTCGTATATTATTGTAGCAGATTTAACAAACACACACCACGCAGACCTCCATTTGGGGCTTTCCAATGAACGACTTCTTGCTCCATCAGGTAATGCAGCTTCCATATCCAATAAGTCCATCATCAGCCGCCTTATCATATGATGAGTGTTCCCCCAAAGTGGCTCTGACAATGACTCGGTGACAGTAAAGCTGCTACCAACCTCATGTTTGATTTTACAAGTAGAATTCTTGTGGTGTTCAAATTCAACACTCGTGAAGAATGTTTCATGGCATTTGACACAATAGTATCGAGATGGAAAATGGGCCCCAGACAATCACACCTGTACCAATTCACCATGTCTTTCCTCTCGACTTCTTTGCAGAGTTGGTTGCATCTGACTCCATACAAAAACCGTATCGGGCCTCAATCAACATGGTTGCATTTGTAGCAAGACAATTACGAGAAGGAAGATTGTTCAAGCTTGTTGAACAAACCGTCTCTCCCCCCATTGACTCACTCCTTCCAGTGCGTTGACCACTTCGTAACATTCTGTTTTGCCATAGCAATATAGAATCTCTTAAGCTACCTGAGCATTCAAATCAACGCGTGCAACATTTGTGGGTGAGCTACAAAAGACGCTACAATCACTTTGCAGACAGCGAATGAGTTCAATCGTATTGCTGTCAGTAATCTTTACGGAAGTCCGCCTCGCGTTAGCAAGTAAGCAATTATATATTTCCGAAGCTGGTCTACCTGAGTTTTACTTACTAGCTAATTTTGACCCCAAATTTTGAGTTTACGACCGAAGCTGGTCTACCTGACTTTTACTTACTAGCTCGGGAAACAGTTTACTGTGGACCATTGAGCACAGTCTCTTCGACGAACTAAGTAAACCATCTCGGCCACTATGTGTGTTTGAATATGGAAATCCCCAGTATAATCTTCTAAGATATAATGTTCCTTGCACGGCTCTTGCCTGAGAAAAAACGGACATTAACTAGCAATCAATTAACTTGCTACAAGTGCGACTCAATAACATGTAAATCAACGCCAAACATGAAACTACCTGTGCATCCAACTCAACGGCTGAAGCATTTGTAGGTGAGCAACACAAAGTGCCACAACCACTTTGCAGACAGTGCATGAGCTTAGTCTTATTCTTGGATGGTCAATTGGAATTACTTTAGCAACCTCCAACCCATCTATGACCATCCCTCAATGTGTCCTTGAATATGTAAATCCCCAGTGTAATCTTCATACGCAGCCGTTACC
Organism: Helianthus tuberosus; assembly: GCA_030545235.1. NCBI lineage: Eukaryota > Viridiplantae > Streptophyta > Magnoliopsida > Asterales > Asteraceae > Helianthus > Helianthus tuberosus. The sequence continues at coordinate 123,115,528 of CM060403.1, forward strand.
CATAAGCTTTTTTAGCTACTTAGTGTTGATCCAGAAGATTCTTCTGAATAAGGTTGGTGTCTAATGACTTGTCAAGTAGAAACCTGAGCAAGAAAAATTCTGCATAAAAGCAATGAAACGTTCTTCAGTGGATCTGATTCAAATAAATATTTCATACTCGGATCCCAGGAAAGATAAATAGCACATCAATCTTTATGTTTTCTTTTAAGAAATTTGCCAACAAAGAAAGATTGCATTTATGATTATACAGATTCAATGTATAGATATCTCATCGACCACTCATATTTAATAGATGTGTTTTACAAAAGTAGAAAACTTGAGTTAAGAAAAAATGAAAACACAATTAAGATGTTATGGTAAATTCATTATGCTTACATAGATTATTATAGTAATTAGAGAGTATAGCTTCTTTTCTACAGAAACCAGACTCTTAATTGTTAACAATACAACGCTCAGTTAAATCAAGTAAGCACTAAAAACATAACTGTAACTTCAAATAATTTTTTTGTACATCTCCAGATCCTTTTGTTCTCTAGATAAACATTCAAATCCGCAAATAGACCCTTTCAAGATCAGAAGGAACCAGAAAACGAAACAAACATGTAATTACCTTAAACTAACGTTATGGCACGCAAAGGAGAGTCGTGTTTTCCAGAACGATTCGCCGGAAATGATGTCAACATCTTGAAAGCGGTGTGGTATTTCGGATGGTTGGTCGAGTTGAGGGGGGAGATGACAGGAGTATGTTCGTGCAGCTAGGGTTTCTAATGTGCAACACGGCGCTATATATGTATTTGACAGAAGGTAACAAGTATATATAGAGTGAATAATTCCAAGGAAAATAAAAACGATACCAATAAAAAAAATTGAAATAAAATGATAGAGTGAATATTCTTTATAAAACAAAAAAAAAATTTGATATAAAATGATAGAGTGAATAAAGTGGAGGAAAATAAAAACAATAACACTAATAAAATATCGTTAAATATTATTTTTTTAAGGGAAAATGGGTTTGTAGCAGGACAAGCGGTAAAGAAAGCAGAATCTAAAAAGGTGGACAAACACGCTAAAGCATGTGCTGATAACCAACATGCATTTATCCCCTTCGCCTTCGACACCTTTGGATCCCTGGCTCCAGAAGCTATCCGTTTGCTGACTAGGGTCCAACAGGTTGTCCACAGCAGTGACTCATCAACAGGGGGGCAGGGGTTTGTTTTTAATAGGCTAGGGTTTGCTATCCAGAAAGGGATAGCGGCGCAACTTGTTACTCGCCTACCTGCGATATTGATGTAAAGTCATTTCATGTCAACATTGTTACAAAAATAATAATCTTATTTTCCTTCTTGACAAATATCATTAAATATTATTTATAAAAATAAAAACAATAACTAAATAAAATGAATTTTAATATAGTTCTTTCTTATATAATTTACTACAACTATAATATAATATTTATCCATTATATATGTTTAATATAAATTGCTATAACTATAATATAATATCCGTTTTATACATAGGCTAATGTTTAAATACGTAATCTCCTAAAACTATGTTAAACTTTACCATCTTAGATTTTAGGTTTTTTCTTTTAAATTTTTAGCTTCTAGATTTTAGAACTCTTTTTAGATCACTATATCTTTTTATTCGGCATTGTGTTTGTTTGTTTTTTTGTTTTCATAGTTATGTCTTTTTTGTGATTCATGATTTATTATGTAATTTTTCCTCTGCATTGTGTTATATTTTACAATCTATTGTATTATATTTTGTGATCTATTATATCCTTGTACCCTTCCTAGATTTAGAAGAATGTGTAGGGTAACTTAACTCTATGATATAATGTGCTTAATATAATATGGCATGATAAGATACAATATAATAGTATATGATGTGATACAGTACAACATAGAGATGTAATGTGATATAATTAAATTTTGGTTTAAGTAAGAACAATCTTATGTGGGTTTCCAACACTCAACTCCAAATTTTGAAAATTTTCTCTATTTTGTTCATCAGAATCTCCATATTGTAGGTCCCTCGGAGGATGAGGTCAAACCTTATCCTTGTTATGTTTAACACACTAGCAAGTGCGGAATCCAAGCTAGAATGCAAACCGGTAGTTTATATGAGAACACAAGCTACAAAGAGAAAGGTAGACACACGAGATATCAAAGTTTTCTCTTGTATTTCAGTGGACACGGTTACAGCCCTTGACCAAACTGAAAATACGCTCTCTACAAGACTAAGTTCACTCACATCTCACACACAATGAAGTGAACACATTACATGAGTATATATATCCATCACAGCTCGTCTGGTCGAAGGATCAGATAGCCTGATCGAAGGATCATCTATCGATCTGAAACCTATCGAAGGATCCACATATACCTCGAAGGATGATATCCTTCGAGGTCCATCTATATCCATCGAAGAATTATCCTTCGAGCTCATCGAAGGCTATAAACAATCCTTCGATGACTCAACCTTCGACACAAACACCTTACAAACTATGTTCTAACTGTTTGGCCAAGTCAAACCAGGAGGATGGTTGACTTGGTCAAACTTACATCGAACACACATAATAACAAACCTAAGACGTAACTCAGACTAACACAAGACATCGTTTTGTATCATGACAAAATACAGACAAAGTACAGACACAAGTGCACCAACAAACTCCCCCTTGGCTGTAGCTTTGTCTCGATCTTCGTGTCTTCAAGTCTTTGACGTCCTTTCAAGTCTTCAATGTCGGAGGATCTTTAAAGTCTTCACGTCTTGAAAGCAGAAAGTGTACCAACAAACTCCCCGTTTCATGTAGGAAGTGTGTTGACAAACTCCCCCTTAACACAAGCTCCCCCTTGATTTATACTTGTGAAATACTTGTTCTTTATGAATTGAGATCCTTGTGGTGTTGATGATGGTCAGCGGCAACTCGATCATTTTCATCACTTGAGTGCCTTCACGTCGTGTCTTCATTCCGAAGCTTGTCATCGACCATGTTCTCCTTGCCTTTAGAATCTGCACATGCACGAAATCTAAACGCGTAATGAGAACAACTGCTTGGAATATAGTTAGCATAAACAAATGACACACGTATGACCATGTCATAATCAAACACCATCCGACAGTTTGAAAGTTTAACAAATTTATCAATTTCAGTTACTAACTCTCAAAATTTGCAAATTTCGACCGTTTATGAAGATTTAGTCGATTTTGGTTTTCAATCAGGTTTCAGGTAACGAAGACTCGAGATCCAACATCGTACGATCGAAAATAAAATAGAAATAAAATCTTTTTGGCTTTTAGAAAGTTTATATTAAAACACACCTAAAATCTTTTTGGGATTTTTAATATTTCAAATGTAAAGACAGAAAGCAGTAAATAAATATATACAAAGGTGCAGAAACTGAAAGCATTAAATAAATATTTACAGACATTCTTTTTGTGAGTTTCGAGGGTAAGAGAATCATATCAGTGTACGGTCATGCCAAAACGCTCTTGTTGTTCAATTAGTTAACATTTAGATAAGCATCCTATAACAATTATCGGTATTGTTGTCCACATAAGCTCAACTTATCATATGTAATCATGGCGAGGGGATACGTTAAGGTATGATTTATACTTACCGACCGGTGTTCATCCACATCACGACACATTCCCGTATCAAGGTATGCACGAGGGTTCATCTTACCGGTGAGTATACCGATTATCTTCTGTTTGACCGTATATGATGTGAGAAACTCACTTATTTTGATTTGAAAACAAGCCCTATGTGATAGAATCACTTATTGATGAGGAACTTGATTTTCGATGCATGAAGGCACAGGAGCAAGTCCGTGAACAGGTCAGTACTTTCGTACAGCAGAGAGACGAACTTGACTCCCGGATAGATGTGATATTTTATCACTTATTTGTTTGGACATGTGATTGTTGATCACTTATTGAGGTCGTATGCAGTATGTACACGTATGTATGGTATCATGGAAGATCTAGACTTGCGTCCCCGTTATTTTTCGGTAAAAGATACAACCATGATACTCAGATGATAAGCAGCATAAAGACCGAATATCTCAGAACCTCGGCAATCTCTCAAACGAAATTTCGGTACTAAGACCATATGCCAATGAATGGTTCCCACCTGGTCTTCAGTCGATTTAAGATTTATATCACCCTGCACGCTTTAAAATGATTGTGAGCCTACCGATACATCTTATATAGAGCTGCTTAACATTTTTCATTTTGCATTTCAGTTCGAAAAGGTTTCGACAGACCACTGATTTACTATCATTTTCTCTTTTTCTCGCCAGGAAACTCATTTTTGTTTTTCCAATGTTTTTGGGTTTTGAAATTTTTCGATGTTTTTGAATTTTCAAATTTGGATTTACTCCCCCAAAAATCAACAAACTAAGATACATTTAAAACACAAAGGTATTTACAAAAATGATTTTCCGATGTTGGTTTTACGCTTGCTTGACCTTAATGCCGTTTACCAATAATAAAAAGTCAAATCTTGATTTGTCAAATGCTTTGGTAAAAAGGTCGGCACGTTGGTCATCAGTGTGGACGTAAGCAACATCGATTAGCTTTTTCTCAAAGCAATCACGTATGAAGTGATACTTAATTTCGATGTGCTTAGTCTTTGAATGCTGCACAGGATTTCTAGTGATCTGTAAGGCAGCAGAATTATCAACGTAAATAGGAGTAGTTAGGAATTCAAAACCGTAGTCGCGCATTTGTTGTTGGATCCATAGGACATGGGAGCAACAACTTGAGGCAGCAATGTATTCAGCTTCGCATGTTGATGTAGCGACGCACGTCTGCTTCTTGCACTGCCATGTGACTAGGCGATTTCCCAAAAACTGACATCCAGCCGTTGTGGATTTGCCGTCGATTTTGCATCCGCCAAAATCAGAATCACTGAAAGCTATCAAGTCAAAGTTATTATCCCTAGGGTACCATAGACCGGTGTCAGGGTAACCCTTCAAATAACGAAAAATCATTTTTACAGCTGCAAGATGTGAGGCCTTCGGGTTGACTTGATATCTGGCAAGCAGGCACGTTGGGTACATTATATCTGGTCTTGATGCTGTGAGGTACATAAGAGATCCGATCATCGCGCGGTAGTATGAGGGGCTAACAGCTTCACCCTTCAAGTCTGGAGTAATTCCGTGATTTTGCGGCAATGGGGTACCGATGGGCGTTGCATCAGACATCTGGAACCGGCTCAAGATGTCACCAACATATTTAGTCTGATGGATGAATATCCCAGACTCTGTTTGTTGTACTTGTAGGCCCAAAAAGAAAGTCATTTCCCCCATAGCACTCATCTCGAATTTATCCTGCATGATGCGCTCGAAATTCCTACACAAAACATCATTAGTAGAACCAAATATAGTATCATCAACATATACCTGTACCAGTAGAAGATCTCCATCTTGTTCTTTGACGAAAAGAGTACAATCGATAAGACCTCTGCGAAATCCATTCTCCAGCAAATAATTAGATAAGGTTGCGTACCAAGCTCGCGGTGCTTGATGTAGACCATATAGAGCTTTGTTGAGCAACCAAACCCGATCGGGATGGATAGGATCTTCAAAACCTGGAGGCTGTTCGACGTACACCTCTTCTTCCACCACACCATGTAAGAATGCACTTTTGACGTCCATCTGGTAAACCTTGAATCCTTTGAATGAGGCATAAGCCAGAAAGATTCGAATTGCTTCCAGACGTGCAACAGGTGCATAAACTTCGTTGTAGTCGATCCCTTCAATCTGACGAAAACCTTGAACGACTAGCCTTGCTTTGTTTCGAATAACGACTCCACGGTCATCCTTTTTGCATTTAAACACCCAACGGGTACCAATCTTCTTGTAACCAGCAGGTTTCTCTACGAGTTTCCAGACACCAAGCTTCTGGAATTGTTGCAGTTCTTCCTGCATTGCTTCAACCCAAGAGTTATCTTTCAAAGCTTCTTTCCAAGTTCTTGGCTCTTCCTGTGAGATATAACACGCGAAAGACCAATCATTTTGCTGACCAGATTCTCGGATAGCTGCATACAAGCCTGCGTTGTTGTTGTTTCGCAACATGTTTCTTGTTTGAACGCCACTCTGTACATTTCCGATGATGTTTTGTTGAGGATGGGTATTGTGAATCCTTGTTTCTGGATTATCTTGAACTGGAATGTTTGTACCCAGATTGTTGAGATTGAGATCAACAACCAATTCAATGCCCGAAATTGACGAAGAGGATGATGCAGTAGCTTCAGCTGTTCTAGGGGCGTCCACTGGAGGTGTACCCTCTGAAGTACCATGTACTGCTGTTGTTGGAGCCTCTTGATCTGCATCTAGAAATTCATCATCCTCTGAAGATTCGTTCAAATCGGTAGCATCGTGAAAATCCTCATTGTCGAGAGCATTATTGTTCACCGAAGATGGTTCTTGATTGACAATAATTGGACGAACCAACGGTGAATCTGTTGCATTGTCAATCTCGAAAAACATCCTTGCCGCAGCATTTTCTTCAACGGCTTCAACATTGATCGAATTGAAAAAGTCATCGTACTCAAACATCCAAGGCTGACCAGGACATTTGACTGGTAAAGTGTGCCTTTGTACTCTGACTTCAGACCATTCCTCGACCCTTTTAGTCTCTAGATTCCAGACTCTTAAGTTCGGGGTGGCATACCCAAGAAAGTATCCATCAATTGCTTTTGCCCCAAACTTTCCATTAGGATCGATTATTGTGCACGGAGCTCCAAACGGTTCAAGATATGACAAATCTGGTTTCCGTTTGTGAAGAAGCTCAAAGCAGGTCTTGTTGTGCCTTTTTACTGTAAGGACTCGGTTCAACGTGTAACAAGCAGAGGCCACAGCTTCAGTCCAGAATGGAATCGGCAATTGTGACTCTACTAACATTGTCCTAGCAGTCTCGATCAATGTACGATTTTTACGTTCAGTGACGCCATTCTGTTGAGGAGTGTAGGCTGCACTAAATTCGTGAAGAATACCTTTTGAAGTGCAAAATTCCACCATGGCATGATTTTTGAATTCAGTACCATTGTCGCTATGTATTCGTCTAACTTTCAACTTATACAAATTCTCAATCTGAATGATCAAGTTTTTGATAATACCGAAAGTTTCACTCTTGTGTGCCATAAACGCCACCCAAGAAAATCTTGAATAATCATCAGTTATCACGAGGCAATATTGATCATTCCGGATGCTTTTATGCTTGACAGGACCGAACAAATCCATGTGCAAACGTTCAAGTGGAACGACCACCGTGTTGATCTTTTTAGTCGGATGTCGCTTCTTCGTTTGTTTTCCTTTCTGGCACGAAACACAGACGTCTTGAAGATGGAAGTTTTTAAGAGGAACACCATTCACCAATTCATTTGACACCAAATGATTCATTTTGCGTAAGTGAATGTGACCCATTCGTCTGTGCCAAGAGATTGAGTCTTTTTCTGTGGCTTTGGAAACGAAACAGGTTGCTTGTGCAGACGTTGTGATAGCTTGGCTCATATCAAGGACATACAAATCATTTATCCTTGGAGCAGACAAGAGAATCCATTCTTTTGGAATTTTGAAGCCGGGTTTCAGCACATAACATCCATTTGCATCAAAGTGTACTGAGAACTGCATATCACAAATTTGAGAAACACTGAGAAGATTGTGATCAAGTTGTTGTACAAAGTTGATCTTATCAAAGCTAACAACCCCGTTGGAAATCATTCCTTCACCAGTAATATATCCGCCTTTATCTCCAGCAAAAGCAACATAACCTCCTCTAATAGATTTGACGTCGTAGAGAAGCTTCATGTCGCCTGTCATGTGCCTGGATGCCCCACTATCAACAATCCAATGACTACTGATAGTTCCTCCTGGAACACCCTGCACATGAACTCACTTGATTAGTTGGAGATGGGGACCCAAGCCATTGTGGTCTTGGGTCTTCCATTTTCATCAACAACAATAACTTCTATTCTTTGATGATTCGAAAATTGTGATGATCCCCCTGATTCTTTAACCGTTTTTGGTTTCCAGGTCTGTTTTAGTTTACCAGTGTCATTCTTTAAAATTTTAACTTCATGGTTGTCAAAAGTTTTTGAATTTTCTGGTTTGACAGAAACATATGGTTTGTTAACCACATCGGTTTTAATTGCCTTTTCAATTTTCTTGACCTGTTGGCGTTTCTGTTTCTTTTCCCTTTCTTTTACAAGGCGGGGATCTTGTTTTACAGAAACAGATCGTTTGCGGTCAGTTTGGTCACGGGGATCATCAATTTTGCCTTTTTGTTTATGAAGATATGGATAATTTCGAATTACATGTCCAATTGTACCACATTCAAAACATGATCTTCGTTCAACAAACCCCGAAGAAACATGTGATTGTCTTGTTGATGATGAGCTTTGTGATCCCGAGGTACTAGGTTTTGAACTATTTGGTCCATTCCTTTTCATCACTGTTGCTTTCTTGACAAAATCTAAGTTAGATTGATTTTCAAATGTTTCAATTTTGTCCGTTCCCTTTGATTTCACAAAGTTCACATTCTTGTTCTTCTTTTGATTCGGCTTCCTTTGACCTTGAGCCGGTAATTTTTGTTTTGATTTATTATGATTTTGCTGCTTTTGCACTGTTGGTAATTTTTGATTGCCAAATTGTTTTCGAACTTCGGCCTTTGGGATAGGAGGGCACTGTGTTACTGTAACATGTGATCCTGTCTTTCCCAAAAACTTATTTGTCGAATTTTCAAAGACTTTACTGATTAAAGATTGATTAACATTTCTAATAGGAAAATCTTTGTCTGAATAAATTTTATCATCACCAACAAGAGTGTACAGCAAATCCTCACTCTCCGACTCTTTTGCAGACGAGGACTCAATTGCAACAGTCTTAGCGGGTTTTGCAGGAGGATCACACAGAATATGATTCTCAAGAGGTATGTTCTCTTCTTTGATTACCGCATCAGACTTTGCTGAGTCAGTATCATCGGATTCATCATCAGAAGAATCAGCATCCTCAATCACAACTGGAGGATCCTGATTCGGTTCGGCAGAAGACACACATGTATCTGCTGACACAGCTGAATCTGATGATACTTCTTTCTTGTATCCGAGTCCTGCTGCAAATTCATTAACATCTAGAGGAACAGATGGTTCAAAGAAAGTTCTATCCTCCTCGTCAGGCATGGCATCATAATTGTGTCTCACAGGTGGTGGACATTTCTTGTAGCCTATGCATGTGACATCCCGTTTCTCTTTCTGAACGTCAATGATGTGATCCAACACATAGCTAGAGCTCAAATAACTGTCTAGCTTAAGTTGGATCGCCTCACTTTCAGTTTTGACACAAGCCATTTCTTTTTGCATTACCTCAAGACGAGTTATATACAAATTAATGTCAGTTTGTTTTCTGGAAACCATTTTAGTTAACTCGGTTTTATCTTTCTTTAATTTTTCAATTACCGATTTAAACTCCTTTTCATGGTTTTCATAAAACATGTTGGCTTCAGTGCACTTCGAGAGATCCACGGTTAACTTCTGATTGTGGATGAATGTCACATCATATTTCTCTTGCAAAGCCTCGTGTTTGCTTTGCAACTCACACCACTTATCATTCAATGAAGCATGTTTGTCTTACAAGTCAAACAAACTAGCTTGTAAAGCATCATGTTTGCCTTGCAACTCAGACATGTTTGTCTCTAAATCAGCACATTTAACATTTAAACTATCACAATTTTCACAACTAACTACAGTGGGTTCATCGACACATACCTGACTTGATGAACTGTCGACATTAGCCATAAAGGCTGAATGGAGAGAAGACGAAGAATAAGCAGCTTGATCCACCAAAATAGATCTTCTTTGAATTCCTGCTGCAGCTTCTTCCAATAGCTCATCAATATCTGCATTAACTGACGCACTTGATGTGTCATCTTCCTGATCATTCCCTGAACTCGAGGACTCTTCATCTGAACTTCCACCGTAACCGGAGCTGTCTTCATCTTCAGAAGATTCATCACCATTGGTGGAAGATTCTCCACCACTGGCGTGTTTAAGATCCTTGACAACTTCAGCAAAACAAGCTGTTCCATCTGGAGCATCATTTCCCAACTGAAGCGACCAATCACAACCTTCATCTACTTGAACCACAAGTGCCTGGTTGGCATTTGATGGTCCTGCTTGGCTTTGGTTGTTGACAGGTATCAACGTACGAACATTGTTCCTGTTCTGGTTCTGCTGGTTGCCTTGGTTTCTGAAAGGATTTTGGTTTCCATGCTGAGCTGGTCTTGTGCATTCCCTTTTGAAATGACCCCGTTCACCACAGTTAAAGCACTTCACTGCCTGTTTATCGAACCCATACTTGGTGTCTTTCTTGCTTTCCAAGCTGGTTCTGCCAGTTCTTTCCATGAAATCCTTTGCTCTCCTCACAGCACTCGCAAAGGCCCATTTGATATCCATCAAATCCATCTCTTCCTTATCAATCTGCTGATAGTCCTCTTGTGTCAGATTAATGTTGCCTATCTGACCTTCCACTAATCCACAGTATGCGCTCACCAAAGTGTTTAGCAGCTCCATGTGTTCCTTTGCTACTTCCACACTGACTTTAGAAAAGCTTGAGGTGTCGAGCCGCACTGTATTTGGCTTTGATTGCTGACCAGCAGATGATGTGCTTCCATAACACGCTTGTTGTTGAACAGGAAGTGGATTCCCATACATGTCTGTTGTTGGAGGAGGCTTGACCGGAACTTGGATAGAATTGCCATACATATCTGTGCTAGACACAAACGCTGTTTGAATTGGAGCATGTGAAGAAGGTCTTGCAGGAGTACTAGGAGTTCCATAATACATCTCAGGATCATGTCGCACTTGTATTGCAGGAGTGCTAGGAGTTCCATAATACATCTCAGGATTCTGTGGCACTAGGACTCTTTTCGCCTTAAGGGTTTCTTCCTGATTCTTATTCTCCAGGATTTGAACAAAGTCATTGAAGCTTGTTGTAGCCAATGTGCCATTGAGCTTCAGGATTTCCAAGAAATTACTCCATTGTGGTGGCAAAGCATCAGCAAACTTGGTGACTATTTCGATTGGAGTCGTTATCACTCCAAAAGTTCCCATTTCAGTCAACAAATGAGAAAATCGACTCGTCAAATCTCCCAAAGATTCTTTATCCATGCATGTAAACCCATCAAACTCTTTCTTGAGAAGACCTTGTCTTAATTGGCGAGTCGCTTCGTTTCCTACACCTCTCGTCTTCAACGCATCCCATAATTTCTTTGTCGTTTTGAAGTTGACAAATTGATGGTAAATATCCTTGCTTAATGCTTGAGTAAGAATAGCATAAGCTTTCTTCTCTAAGTCATAGACCTTCTTCTGATCTTCCGTAAGATCGGCAAACGTAACAGCAGACGACGCGGCAACCTCTATTGTTTGATCGAAATCTGTGATGAAACGCAACCACAATTCTGTATTTTGTCCAAGGACGTATGTATGAAATATGTCAATCCATCCCGGATATTCGCTTAAGTGCATCAACTTTGGAGGCCGATTCAAACTTCCGGTTTCGCTCTCGCTTAAGAGAATGCTTTGAATACTTGGAGTTTGATTTGATACAAATGCCCATTGACCGGTAGAAATTGCATTAGCTTGTGAAGATGCCGGTGCGAAAGATTCGGCCCACGAAGGAGACAAACTCGTGTTTCTATACTTTCCACTATCCAGAGACGGAGTACCATAATACATATCTGTATTTACCGGAGTACCCCAAATCGGATTCATTTTTGATGAAGAAAAATTGTTACACTAGTTCTCTCGGGTTCTCCTTGTTAACAACCAACCAGCCGAAGGATCCCTGATCGAAAGACGAGAAAAACACAAACTTGTTAAACTTAAACAGACTAGGATCGAAGGATCAATACTTGTTCGAAGGATCAACAGTGTTCAAAAGATCACTGTTGAATTTCGAACAATGATTTTGAAGGATTCTCCAATCGAAAGATCCTTATCTTTCGAATCAGAACTGTAGATCGAAAGATATATCCTTCGAAAAGATTCCTTGGATCGAAGGATAAGTCACAGACTTCGAAGGATGTTCGAAGGATGATTATCTATCGAACTTCCTTTGATAGAAAGATGATCTTTCGACTTCGAAGGATATCCTTCGATCTGTACTGACACAGTTGACAAAAGTGACAGGTTGGTGAAAAGGTGATTGGTTGGTAGAAAGCTTTCGGCAGAAGGTATGCTCAGACCATACTTTTTACCAAACCAAGATTTGACCAATAAAATATTACTTAAAAAGGACGGTTCTTATCCAGAAAACCGGTCACCGGAGTAAGCCGGAATTTGGCCGGAAATTACCAAACTTCTTAAAAACAAGTTTTTAAGTTACCCAACCCGTCCTTTAACACACCCGGTTAGTTTAGAACACGTTTTTACGTCAAGAAATGCGAGAAAAACACTAAAAACGGGTGCTAAACCATGTGAGTTTTGTCCAAACACTCCAAAGTCTTGTATAAACTCGGTTTTTAACAAGGAAAAGAGCCACGGCTCTGATACCACTTGTAGGTCCCTCGGAGGATGAGGTCAAACCTTATCCTTGTTATGTTTAACACACTAGCAAGTGCGGAATCCAAGCTAGAATGCAAACCGGTAGTTTATATGAGAACACAAGCTACAAAGAGAAAGGTAGACACACGAGATATCAAAGTTTTCTCTTGTATTTCAGTGGACACGGTTACAGCCCTTGACCAAACTGAAAATACGCTCTCTACAAGACTAAGTTCACTCACATCTCACACACAATGAAGTGAACACATTACATGAGTATATATATCCATCACAGCTCGTCTGGTCGAAGGATCAGATAGCCTGATCGAAGGATCATCTATCGATCTGAAACCTATCGAAGGATCCACATATACCTCGAAGGATGATATCCTTCGAGGTCCATCTACATCCATCGAAGAATTATCCTTCGAGCTCATCGAAGGCTATAAACAATCCTTCGATGACTCAACCTTCGACACAAACACCTTACAAACTATGTTCTAACTGTTTGGCCAAGTCAAACCAGGAGGATGGTTGACTTGGTCAAACTTACATCGAACACACATAATAACAAACCTAAGACGTAACTCAGACTAACACAAGACATCGTTTTGTATCATGACAAAATACAGACAAAGTACAGACACAAGTGCACCAACACATATTCATCTTTATCTTGAAAATTTAGAGTTTTATGAATAACAATTCTCCATATATATAGATCCATTGTTCATCATACCTATAAATGAAAGTGATTATCCAAGAAAAAGATAAATATGATAAAATTGTAGGTTCGTGAATCCGGACCGAAACCGTGATTAGTGAGTGATTATGTTCAAGACGGGAGAGATTAGAGACAAACAAACAACTTCTTTGTATTAATCCGGTAGTATAACATTACAAATCGGCCCGATTACAAGATAACCGAACAATACTAAAGGTTGGATAACAAAGGTTGGACTTGATGAAGTGGCAGAGGTTTGATCAACAACTGTTGATGCAACAGTGGCAAAGTTTTGGCAGCTGTTTTGAACATCTGCTTCTCTGGTGGTGGAAGTGACTTTGTATTGTAGAATCACAATGTCAAATCCATGATCTTGTGAGAAAGATTGTGGTGTACCTGCAGGGTTAGTCTTGACAGACACATCTTCTAATGTAAATTTATCAAGGTCAAACAATTCAGCAGGATTTGCTGAGATTTTTAATGATGAAAGTTCATTGAACTTTACATTCAAGGTCTCTTCCACACACCTAGTCCTTGTGTTAAACACTTTGTAAGCCTTGGAAGTGGTTGAGTATCCCAAAAAATAACCACAATCCACTTTGGCTGCAAATTTTGAAATTGAGTCTTTTAAGTTTAGGATAAAACATGGGCAGCCAAAGATTTTGAAAAATGAGATCATTGGTTTGATCTTGAACAAAGTTTCATATGCAGTCTTTTGAAACCTGGGGTTGATTAAAACTCTGTTCTGCACATAGGAAGCAATGTTTACAGCATCTGCCCAAAAGGTTAAGGGTAAACCTGAGTCTGCAAGCATTGTTCTGGCAGCTTCAATCAAAGTTCTGTTTTTCCTTTCAACCACCCCATTTTGTTCTGGTGTTCTTGGGATGCTGTAATGCCTTACAATCCCTTTTGACACACTGCCAACTCCTTATTTCTAAACTCTGTTCCATTATCACTTCTAAAGACTTTTACTGGCAGATCAAATTGTTTTTCAACCTGTTTCACAAAGTCTTGCAAAATACCTGCAGTCTCATCCTTAGAGTGTAAAAAGTAAATCCATGTAAACCTTGAAAAATCATCAACAATAACAAGACAATATCTTTTCTTTTTCAAACTCATTATTTTTACAGGGCCAAACAAGTCCATGTGCAACATTTGTAAACACTGGGTTGTTTTGAACTCTTCAATGGACTTGTATGAGCTTTTATATTGTTTATCTTTTAAACAGGAAACACAATGTTCATCACAATTAAAAAGTTTTGGTGGGAGACCTCTTACAAGGCCTTGTTTTGAGAGTGTGGTGATAGTTTTAAGATTTGTGTGACCAAGTCTCCTGTGCCATAGTTCTGTCTCTTTGGTAGAGGCAACTGAGAACAGACAGGCATCAGACATTGGATTATCCTTCAACATATCAACCACATACACATTGCCACTCCTATGAGCAACAAGTTGTGTTTTGCTCCCCACTATGATTTTTTCAATTTTTTAACCACTTCTGGCCCAACAATCTTACAAGTTTCCTTAGTGAAGAATGACCCATAGCCCTTGTCACTCATTTGAGACACACTAAGGAGGTTAAATTTAAGATTGTCAATAAGATTGACATTTTCAAACTTGTGTTTCCCAGCCTGAACAGTCACTGACCCCAACACCTTACCTTTTAAATTGTTACCAAAGGATATATCCCCCTTCATGTTTTTCGAAATCTTTGAGTAGGGCTCTACATCCAGTTATGTGCCTGGAGCCTCCACTATATACATACCATAAACTATCTAAGCATGTAGAAGCTCCCTACACATCAAGTAACAAATTAGTTAAGGTGAGTCTCCATAGCCAGGACGGCTTTGGATGGGGTCACAGACATGTCAGTCTTAAGTCCAGGAGAATGGACAGTGGTTTGGTCAGATGTTTGGTCAGATTTTTGTAACCACTGCCGAGGACCATCTCCTGTCAAATGATGATAACCATAAGGATGCCTATTCATTTTTAGCTTAGATGGCCTTATGTAGGCTTCATAAGCATGAGGGACCTTTTGGTATGATGGTTGACCATATCCTCTTGGGAATTGGTTTGCAGGTGGTGCATCTGTTACTTGAACCTCTCTAGGAATAGAGGTTACATTCAGCTATTTTATAACAGATGTTTGGACAGGGACAAAGGTCTGTTTGTTTTTGGATGTTGGTTTTTGTGGACTCTCCAATGTTTTTGATTTGATCTCTATTCTTTTGATTTCAAAAGTTTTGAGATAAACACACTATTGAGTTTGATGGTTCTTTTTCCCACAAATTGTGCAATGATTTGCAGGCACAATCACACTTGTTTTGTTAATATCATATGCTTCTAGAAGAAAACAATCATTTGTATCATGGTTCTTCTTTTCACAGAAATCACAAAACAGGTTTTTGACTTTTTCTTTTCTCTTCCTTTTTTCAAATTCCTTTTCAACAGAGTTTGTAACCTCTGCTGGGATGTCTTTTAAAGGAATGATGTTGACCTTTAGTGCCTTGACACCATCAATTGTGGAAAAATCCATTGGCTTAAAATTTTCAAGGATGTTACATTCATCAGACCAGGTGGGTTTAAATTGATATTTTTCAATCTCCTCAAAGGTTGAGGATCCCTCTGATTTTTCTAAAACAATTTTCTTTCCATTTTTATTAGTGACCTTTATCTCTTGACCAGGTAAATTTGTGGGTATCACTTCAACCAAGCCAGATTCATTTACAACAGTGTTTTTAGAAATTTGGTCATTTTTCCTAAATCCAATGCCAAATTTCACAGCTTTGGATCTGCTTCTCAAGCATCAACTCATAACCTTTACAAGATTCTACCCATTTTTCACAAGTGATTTGGGTAGACTCAAGCTCCTTTTTACAACTTTGGTATTTTTCTACCATTGTTTGGAGCTGATCTTTGGTTATGCTTGATTCATATTTTAAGCTGCTGATTTCACTTTCCTTTTCAAACAATTTGGATCTTTAAAACTTTTCTCAAATTGTACTTCATCATTTAAGATCTTGTTTCTAAGGTTTTCATTCACCTCTTTTATGTTAGCAAAAGCAATAATGCATTTATCTGAACACAAGTCTTTTAAAACCTCAGGTGATACCTCTTAGCAGTAGCCATCATAGCACAGTCACATTCACCATCACACACACTGGAATCCCATGGGTCAGCCAGAGGTTCCAACAGAGGTTCAGCAACCTTTTCTTCTAACATCTGTTCACCAACAATTTTTGTTGTAACATCTGTTTCAGCTTTTTCTTCTACCTCCTTAGATTTGGACTCCACTTCCTCAGATTCAAGCCCTTTAGGTACTATCTCTAATGCCATAAAACAAAATTCATCAGGTAAAACATCAGAATTAGCAACTAGGGCAAAATTTTCATCAATTAAATCCTCAGGTAAGTTACTCCAATCAACAAAGCCTTGTGTAAAGAAGCTCTGTTGACTGGCCTCTACTGGAGCAGATGTTTGTGCAGCTTGTGGTGCAGTTTGCACTTGGACCTGGGAGTTTGAACATATTGAATTTGAGGAACAGTGGTTTGGACATACTGGACAGGAACAGTGTTTACAGGGTGTGCAAAATGAGCAGTGTTTTGCATTTGAGGAGCAGGGGTATATTGGGAATATCCAAATCCGGTTATTTCTAATAGTGCATAATTCAAATTGCATAAGAAATGGATCCTATTTGTTTTTACGACAAATCCTCACACTTTGGCTTTTTCAAAAGACTACAAGACAATGACATTGCATGGCCACACTTCCTAGATGTCTCAAGTCTGGACATATGGTCCCCTCCTACTAATAATGACTATAGATTCGAGTACTAAAAGAATGCATGGTGAAAACCTAAAAGTTTACAAGATTTTTGTCTTCTGACAAGGCTTACGGACCGCAAGGTGTATTCCTTACGGACCGTAAGGCAGCACATCTGGGCGATAATATTTAAATTACGGATACAGACCGCAAAGCCTAAGGCTTACGGTCCGTAAGACCTGTAACTGGGCAGAAACAAGGACAGCTGCCTGTTCAGCCAGTTCCACCGCTTTAAAATGCTGGTTTTCGAAATTCGGGAGCTTGGCCAGTGGTTTTTCATGCATAAGAACACCTGGGATCATCAGGGAACACTTGTAGACTAATGTGGAATGATCTTGGAAGATTAAAAATCCTATATAAAGAGCTTCATGTTGCAACATTTCACTTGCTCACCTCAACTCACTTCAAGGACTTCTCTGGAGCTTTCTGATCTTCTCACAAGTTTCCTTAAGATCCAAAATCGTGCTTAGGACCATTGTAAGTGTCCTTAACCTCTCTAATTCGTGTTTTATTAGTATAATGGCCTAAAGTCAAAACCGTCGTAATTAAGCTTTGACTTAGTGATTAATCACTAATGGTCCAGTCATTTCTCGAATTGAAAGTAGCTATGAGTTGGTAATTATGTGGGTAATAAACCCTTAAAAGGGCACCCTCTGATTTCCACTCTAACCAGGTCAATTGTCGGGTCAAACTTAATTATAAAAGTCAACAAAAAGCTAATTTTCAAATAAACACATAATTAACAATGTAGAAGCCATGAAACCTGTTTTATCACTTGTATAACTTGGTAATTAATGTAAGAACATGTCTAAGCATGTTCAACCCGACAATTTTGAGTTTAGGCTCGGTTCGGAACCGAAAGTCGCAAAAGTAGACTTTTGCTTTGACTTTCAGTTATGACCCAATTTAGATTGTTTTAGAAATGTCTTAAGCTTCCATTAGGTCCATGTTCCATATTAGTATAACCCTCTGAGATTATACAACTTGGATCCTAATTTATCTGATTCATTTGCATGTTTCCGTTATATGCCTAAATGTTAACCATTATGCCCTTTTGACCTTAAAACGAGATTTTTGAAAATGTGAGAGGGCAAAAACCTTTGTTACTGATTTATAAACTTGTCCTGAAAATTTGACATCAGTTTGAGGTCTAAATTAAGAGTTATGCTCAATATCGTAATTAGAAAGCTTTTTATTAATTAAACGACATTATTAGCATAAAACCTATCTAAACCCAAATTTTGACACCAAACTTTTTACCCACTGATGTAATATAATATTTTGGGATTTTTGAAGATTTTTATTTATTTTTAAACTGAGCATAACATAGGGTTCTTGCTTTAATTCGGTAATTATCGGTTATACCCTTTTTTACTAATAAAATGAGTTTTACATAATATTTTTGATACCAAAATTTTTGCTACTGATTTTATATGATAAATAAAATATTTTGAACTTTATAAACTGATCAAAAACTCAGATTTCCTATTATAACCCGAAAGTCGCCTAAAACCGACTTTTACGCGTTTTAAGCGCATAGTATGGGTTAAAAACTATTTTTAACATATAAGACTTAATACCTACTGATGTTTTGAGTAAATTTTTATACTTTAACATTAAGCAAAAGTTTTGAACTCAGATTTCCAAATTTGACCTTTAAAACTTATGTGAAATTACCAAAATGCCCCTTCGGTGCATGGTTTGGTTATAAATGATAAATTTCACATATAGGAAATACCCTACTGATATGACCTGCAAAAATAACTATTTTTACTGATTATATCAGACCTGGACCTCAGATTAATATTTAACCTCTTTTATAAGTTTTAAAATGACCAAAATACC
Source organism: Helianthus tuberosus (assembly GCA_030545235.1). NCBI lineage: Eukaryota > Viridiplantae > Streptophyta > Magnoliopsida > Asterales > Asteraceae > Helianthus > Helianthus tuberosus. The sequence goes on from CM060403.1 coordinate 123,134,463, forward strand.
CCTACGAGGCATAATTTGAGTTTAAATCCATTTTGGGCATAATGGAAGGTATCCTACTGATATCACAACATATTTAAGGCATATTAACATAGGAAACCTGTTCATGACTCATTTGGTTACCCGTTATGCATTTTCGTGTTCGGTACGGGTTATGTGACTAGTTTGCATCAAAATTGACCGAAACGGGACAAACCTTATCATTTTGATCTCAAAATTCAGAATGTGTTTAGTTTACCCATATTATACAAGTCTTCAAACTTGTAGGGTCTAAACCACATTCTAATCCGGTCTTCGCTTAATCGTGCGTTTTGAACCGTATATATTTCTTTAAAACTAACCGGTCTAAGTTCAGGCTTAATTAAGACCCGTTAGGAATCTAATAGGTTATTAAAACCTTCGTTCCTGATTTAGGAGCCCAGTAAAATATACTTGCACTTGCTGGATTGTATACGACTGGGATAAGTTGTATAATTTGCTCAGGTAAATACTTTTAACTTATTTTCCCTTATACGGGCTTGGGATACGGTATTATAATAATACCGCTTGGTCGGGTGTGTAGTTATTTAAATCAGATTGTGATTAATATAATTACATAACCCGTTTTAATCTGTTTTGTTTGTTATATGGCCTTTGGGGGGTTGATGACCATTTCCTGGATATCCTCGGCTCATTCATTGAAATGGCCACGACTTAAGCACGGGGTGTAGGCATACACCTGACAGTTGCGTATGTATAAATGGTAATCCACAATAAGGAATTCTCCTTGTGGACATTATACCTGTGGTGTGTCAATTAATCTTGTCCGGCTCTTCTAACCGGCCCTGACAGACGGCAAACATATAAATCTGTATACAAGATTATTTTAAAATAATTTATCCCAAGTTATAAAAGATATTTTGTGCCTTGTGCATTCAAATCAATTTTCTTAAACATTTTTCAAAATGAGTCGGTTAATTGTATTTACCAGTGTAAACTGACGTATTTTCCAAAAAGGCTAAGTGCAGGTACTAGACGGAATAGGTTGGCTACTCCTATCATCAATAAAGAGTCTTGCAAGCTTAGATGTTTATAAATCTGTTGAACAATGATCCTTCTAACTTGATCCGCCTGTGGATCCCTTACAACCGCTTTTGTAATAATTGATATTACTTTCATTCGGTTTGTAATGTTTTTATCTTTCGACTTCCGCTGTGTATTAACCTGTGATAAATTATCTATGATGATATCAACTACGTCACGATACTCCCCACCGGGCCCACCGGTAATACGTGGAAATATCGGGGTGTGACAGGTTGGTATCAGAGCCAACATTGAGGGAATTAAACACTAGCCTTTTGTGTTTAATCTCAATGACACAGTTTGCACATTCCTCGACTTCCGAGTCTAGGCGAAGAACTTAGGACTAATCCTAATTTATTTTATTTTGTCCTTTATTGTTTTTCTTTGTTGTTTCTTTTGTTTGTTTTGACAGGATCAACAAAAATGCCGCCGAGGTTCCGAAGAGGAGGAAGAGGCAAGGGGCCACTCAATGCCCCCAACGATCATGAGGTCGGACCTTCCCACCGGCGAACACCGTCTGCTACAATGAGCACCAGTCCTCAAGAAGACTGGAGGACCTATTTGGAGCCCGCGAGGCGATCTGTCTCGCTAAGTTCATCACCCTCTTACCATCATTCTTTTGGGCCGCAATCGGAGAACGAGCCCGAAGATTCTCACCACTCCTTCTTGCCGTTACGACAGTCACCCTCTCATCGGGCCTTTCAGGACCCGACCCCATACTTCAAGAGGCGATTCAACCCGGCAAATCAGGTTGAAGAACCAATGGGTCACAACCCATTGGGCCCTGAAGACCATTTCCCTGAAGCTCAGGGAATGGATATGGATGATAACCCAGATCCCGCAAAACCACCATCTGGGACACCTACTCACCCCATCGAGATTTCGGATGGGTCGTCTTTTCATGGATCACCTTATCGTGGTCCAGATAGCTATGAGGCAAGATTTTCCCAATACGACTGGGTGTTTACTCCCTCCTACCACTCAGCCCCACAGCAGCAGCAGCAGGATCCCTCTGAGGATTCACGTTTTGTAGCGGTCACTCAACCGCCACCGCCGCCAGTGCAGCAGCCGCCTCCGGAGCCACCGAGGCGGAGAAGATCAAACGCACGGATGTCCGTGCGAGGGGGAATCCGTATCAGCACCCCTCAACCTTCCAGTGGCAGTCACTACCCGCCACTTTATGAAGACCCGCAGATGGGTGGGCCTTCAAACCCCATTTCTGAGGTGAACTCTGCGCCAGTCGCACCGCCACCAGTGGGTTATGAAAACCCGATTCCTACATACGTCGGTGCAGCAGCGTACAACCCTTTTGAGCAGCCGGCCCATACTAACTACAACTACGCCGAAGTTGACCCATACCTTGTGGCGGCAAACTACAATGCTCTTCATCCCGAGGGGCCCTATGGAGTCCCATATCAGACCGGGTACCCACCCTATGGGTACCAATACCCGCCACCTCCTCAACCTCCACAGCATCAGCAGCCGCCGCAGCCACCACTGATACCGCCATAGCAACAACAGGAGATTCTTCAAAGGTTGAGTCAGGTGGAACGGGAGGTTCAAGAAGAGCGTAGGAACCACCGAGGATTTCTCAAAGGTCTGGCGAATTCAATCAAGGGAAAGAAGAAAAAGGATTTTTGAAGATTCCTTATTTATTTATTTGTATTGTAATTTCCTTGTTTCAATCAAGTCCCTGTGTGGACATCCATTTATGTATTCAGTCCCTGCGAGGACTTGTGTTTCCAGTTTAGCCCCTGCGTGGGCAAGTCTTTTCTGTTAAAGTCCCGTTTAGGGCATTCATGTACTCTTTTATTTAATATTAGAATGTATTGAATTTTAATTATCATTACATGCATAAATATAACATATAAAATAACACAAAATATCATTCCTTTAAAAAAAAAAAATTCTGCCACTTTATATAAAATAAAATCTTAAAGGCAAAACCTAGTCCATGTAAGACAGGGCCATTATGGTAGTTCCTTAATTAGATTCAGATCCTTGTTAACATCTGAGAACATGTTAACACTCCTAGCAAATGTTATTCGATAAAATTGCATAAGTCATTCTATTATTGGATTTTTCCAAACTCTGTCTCTAATTTATTTAATCATCCATTAGTGATGAAGTGCCTACGGGCCATAATTAATGTCCTTTGAGACTAAAGACAGTGGTGGTCTACGACTCCCTGTCAAGAAGAGGTAATGAACTATGATTCAAGCCTCAATACCTCGATCCTATAAGATCTTGGCTTATAATTTAAATTGTCCCTGTGACTTGGCTTTTTGTGCCAATTATAATATATTAATAGGCTATGACTGAGGAAAATTATGATCCTGAATGAATATGCTTAATAAATTAACCAATATGGTTTATTAATACCATGGTTAATAAAATTATCAAAATAACAATTCTGTTATAGAGATCTGAATAAATCATTATCATCATTTTATGTAGCAATCAAGCTACATGGCAGAATCTGAAGAAATCAACAGTCACCCTATAGAGAATCATGATACTATCAGAATCCATGTAACTGGTGCGGAACTTCAAGCATTGATTGATAATGTTGTTTCTAAAGCCATAGACAGGCAATTTAGAGAGTCTAGTGGTACACGCTCAAAGACTCACTCTGTAGCTCACAGTAAGCCACCTTCTAAATCTCATGAGTCAAAGAAGGATGATGCTCAACACTCCTCAAATCAGCACAGTGTCCCGTCTAAGAAAATTATATTTGATAAAGAGCCACGAGCAAAAACCTGTTCTTATAAGTATTTCATCTCCTGCAAACCCAGGGACTTCACTGGGGAAAAAGGAGCTATTGATTGCATGACGTGGCTAGATGAGATGGATACGGTAGTTGATATCAGTGGATGTGCAGAGCGAGATGTTGTGAAGTACGTTTCACAGTCGTTCAAAGGAGAAGCACTAGCTTGGTGGAGGTCCTTAATCCAAGCTACTGGAAAGATTCTGTTATACAATTTATCATGGGCTCAGTTTGTTGCTTTGATAAAAGAAAATTTATGTCCTCAACATGAAGTTGAGAAGATCGAGACCGACTTCCTAACATTGGTTATGAAGAACTTAGACTGCCAGGCATACCTCACGAGTTTTAATACCATGTCTCGATTGCTTCCATATTTGGTGACACCAGAACCAAAACGGATAGCCCGTTTCATTGGGGGTTTAGCCCCGGAGATCAAAGCTAGTATAAAAGCATCTCGACCGACTACCTTTAGGTCTGTAGCAGATCTGTCACTATCTCTTACCCTTGATGCGGTCAGGCAGAGATCGCTTAGGAATTCTGAAGAAGGAAAAAGGAAGCGTGAGGATGATAACTCACGACATTCCGATAAGAAGTGTAAGGGGAATGTGGACCACAAAAAGAATTATGGGTCTAACAAGGGTAGCCAGCAAATGGATGAGAAGCCTAATTACAAAACCTGCCAGAAACGACATTTTGGAAAATGCAGGTTTGAATCAAAGTCGCAGTCAAAGCCGATTGCATGTGGGATATGCAAATCCAAAGAACATAAGACGTTAGACTGCAAGAAAATAAAGGATGCGACGTGCTATAACTGTAATGAGAAGGGGCATATTAAAACAAACTGCCCAAAGTATGCCAAGAAACCTGAGGAAGTCAAGAAGACCAATGCTAGGATCTTCCAAATGAATGCACGGGAAGCAGTTCAGGATGATAACGTGATAACAGGTACCTTCCTTATTAATGATGTTTATGCAAGGGTATTATTTGATTCAGGTGCAGATAAGTCATTTGTTGATGATAAGTTTTGTAAATTGCTAAATCTGCTTGTTAAAACCCTAAGCATAAAGTACGAAGTAGAATTAGCCGATGGTACCATAGAAACTGCCTCAACTGTGTTAGATGGATGTTTTATATCCATTAGGAACCACTCCTTTCCGTTATCCTTGCTTCCTTTGAAATTAGATGGTTTCGATATAGTGATAGGCATGGATTGGTTATCTCATAACCAAGCCCAGATTGTTTGCGACAAGAAACAAGTGGTTGTCAAGACTCCGTATGGTGAGCCACTTACCATACAAAGAGATACTCAGTATGGATTGCCTAAGCAAATGTCTATGCTTAAGGCGTCTAGGTGTTTGAAGAAAGGTTTTGTCATTTATATGGCACAGGTAACCATTGATGAACCAAAGCCCAAGATTGAAGATATCCCTGTCATTTCTGAGTACCCAGAAGTATTTCCTGAAGAACTACCTGGTTTACCACCAGATAGGCAAGTGGAGTTCAGAATCGACATTGTACCTGGAGCAGCACCTGTTGCAAGAGCACCTTACAGGTTAGCACCAACTGAGATGAAAGAGTTGAGAACTCAACTGGATGATTTATTTGAAAAAGGTTTTATTAGACCTAGTTCATCTCCTTGGGGAGCACCGATTCTTTTTGTAAAGAAGAAGGATGGATCGATATGTCTATGCATTGATTATCGCGAGCTTAACAAGGTCACGATCAAGAATAGATATCCATTGCCCAGATCGACGATCTGTTCGATTAATTGCAAGGGGCGAGTTACTTCTCCAAGATCAATTTAAGGTCAGGCTACCATCAGCTGAAGCTTAGAGATGAAGATGTGCACAAAACTGCATTTAGGACTCGTTATGGTCACTACGAGTTCTTAGTGATGCCTTTTGGGCTCACTAATGCACCAGCAGCATTCATGGACCTCATGAACCGCGTCTGCAAGCCATACTTAGACAAATTTGTTATCGTCTTCAATGATGACATTCTTATTTATTCAAAGAATCAAGCTGACCATGAGAAGCACCTTCGTTGTATTCTTAAACTCCTTCAGCATGAGAAACTCTATGCCAAGTTTTCAAAATGTGAGTTTTGGCTTCATGAAGTCCAGTTCCTTGGACATGTGGTTAGTGAGCGTGGTATCCAGGTGGATCCCGCTAAGTTTGAAGCTATCATGAATTGGCAAGAGCCGGAGACGCCCACAGAGATTCACAGCTTCTTAGGTCTGGCAGGATATTATAGGCGTTTTATTGAAAATTTCTCAAGAATTGCAGCACCCCTAACTTCACTGACTCACAAGAATATCAAGTTTGACTGGGGTCCTAAGCAGCAAGAATCCTTTGATATACTTAAGCAGAAGCTGAGCAATGCACCTGTGTTGACATTACCTGAAGGGATTGAAGAATTTGTAGTTTACTGCGACGCATCACACACTGGCATGGGATGTGTGCTAATGTAGAAAGGCAAGGTTATTGCCTATGCTTCTCGACAGTTAACAGTGCACGAAAAGAATTACACCACCCACAATTTTGAATTGGGTGGCGTTGTGTCTGCACTAAAACTATGGAGGCATTATTTATATGGTACCAAGTGTGTGATCTATTCTGATCACAAGAGCCTTCAACATTTGTTTAATTAGAAGGACTTAAACATGAGACATCGTCGATGGATGGAGACTCTGAATGACTATGATTGTGAAATCCGATACCATCCAGGCAAGGCAAATGTAGTCGCCGATGCTTTGAGCAGGAAGGAAAGAGTTAAGCCTATTAGAATCAATGCCAAGAGCATTGAATTGAAAAATAGCTTAAATGAAAGATTGCTAGCCACTCAGAAGGAAGCTGTATTAGAAGCTAACTATCCTAATGAAAAGTTGGGAGTCACTGCAGAACAGTTATCATATGGCAAGGATGGAATCCTAAGATTGAATGGACGAATATGGGTTCCAATCTATGGAGGACTTCGGGATGTTATCCTTCAAGAATCCCACAGTTCCAAGTATTCTGTTCATCCTGGAAGTGACAAGATGTACCAGGACTTAAAGGCAAATTACTAGTGGATAGGTTTGAAGAAATCTATAGCCACTTATGTAGCCAAATGTCTGACATGTGCTCAAGTTAAAGCGAAACATCAGAAGCCGTCAAGTTTGCTGTAACAGCCTGAACTTCCCACCTGGGGGTGGGAAATGGTAACTATGGATTTCATTACTAAGTTACCAAAGACAAAGTGTTAGTGCATTATCTGTCTATCGCCTTCGTCAATCTAGTACGTAGCAGAAACCGAAGAAGTCTAAGCTTTTATTGTAATATCTAGTTAAAAGGACAAGGTGGCAAACTTGTAAATAAGGAGAAATCCTTATATTCCTTGTGCCTATAAATAGGGAGTTATAGTGTTAGGTTTAAGACTTTGCTCATTTGGAGATTTAGAAGCTTAGATTTTAGAGAGAGAAACTCTCTCCATGTGATTCACGGCTTTGTACATGACATCATATCAATAGAATCACATCATTTGTACGTTCTTGTGTGTTCGGTCACGCACGTTCACGGATTCCGCACGTCGAACGTTCGTTACGCAATCGTACGGTGTTGAAACCGGTCCTACAAGTGGTATCAGAGCAGGAGCTCGATTGCGCTGATCAAACACATAGATTCGTACCAGATTTCATCGATTTCAGACCTGAATTTCATCTATTTCTTCATCTTTTTCACTTTTATCACGTTTTTTACTGAAAAACGTAAAATTGAATGTGTTTTACTGGTCCGAATCTGCTGATTTTTTAGTATGTTGTGCGAAAATACTTGAATTACAATCCTACAAAGTTTCAGATCTAAACTCCTAGCCGTTTAGGAGAAATTGAAGGTTTTCGGTCCGATTTTGCTTAGTGACATCAGGTAGGTTCGCTCATAGTGACATCTGGTAGGTCCGCTCATACGAACATAGGAGATCCACTCGAACGAACAAAGTAGGTTCGCTCATCCGGAAAATACCTGGTCCGCTCATCCGGACAATACCTGGTCCGCTCATCCGGACATTATTTGGTCCGCTTATCCGAACAATACCTAGTTCGCTTATTTGAACATCACGTCTGATTCCGCTCATATGAACCAATCTGTGATTCCGCTCTTGTGACTGTTTGATTCTGCTTGAACGTGGTTGTCGAATATTGCATCTGATTAAAAGACCATAAACTGAATTGTGAACCACTAATTGATAAGGCCCAATCAAAATCATTTAATGTGACGACCCATGTGAAGTAAAAATTGAATTGTTTATATTTGATATTGTCGGACATATTGTGTGATTTGAAATTGTGTATATTAGCGGCCCAATCAAAACATCAGCAGCCAAATAACAATTAAAATGCATTTAATATTGTCGGCTTAGTGAAAGATAATGCCCAATGAGAATAAATCGGATATAAAAGTGATGTCGGCCCTATAGGAGTTCTCTGATCAATATTTTCGGTTTAATGAATTAAAAGAACTATATCACCGGCCCAATCATAAGTGTTTGTTTTTTCATTAAATCAGAATTGCAGGCCCAATCATTGTTCGATATAACAGATTGTTGTCGTGTTAGTGGTTATCTTGGTCAAATCAAGTGTGGTGATTTACAAGGCACAAATAACAAAGAAATTGTGGATAAAATGTTTGACGAACAGGAAAACGATAACCTTGAAAGATTGAATGATTGGTATGATAGGTTTTGGTTTAACACAAGAAAAAAAGGGGATAAGCATGTTTGGGTTAATAGACTTGAAATTTTTTTGTGCAAGAAACATGAACCGTTGGATGAGTTGGTAACACGGTATGATCAATTACTTGAAAATTTAAAAAAGAATGAGATAAGAATGTCAGATGCTGAACAGATATCAAAATTTGCTGATGTATTACCAGTTGAATGGAATGAATTCTTGATTAACCTGAAAAAGGATTTTAGATTCTCAAATATGTGTTTAAGAGAATTCATCGGTAAGATTAAAACACACAATTATGAAAATGAAAAGAAAAAGAAGGGGTTGATAGATGAAATAAAAAAGGATTTAGAAAAGATAAATTTGGATGTGATTATTGAAATGAGAAAAAGAATCTCTGTGTGTCTTGCTGCAAAAAATGTTATGAAATACGATATTAAGAGGGGTTGTTATATTGATGAAAATATGAATCCTCTTGATTTTGTTAAAATTTTCTGTGCAGGAACATACAAGATGGAAACAAAGAAAGAAGCTGATGATGGAGAGATGAATGGAAAATGTTCGAAATGCGAAAAATCAGAAACATACAATGTCGAACTTCTGAAGAATGTAGAGAGTTTAACATTGGAAATCAAAAGCTTGAAGGATGAGAAAGAATCTGATAATAAACAGATTCTTGAAATGAGAGAAAATTGTGAGAAATTGACGTCAGAAAATGTCAAACTGTTGAGTAGTTTGGACAGTTTGATATTGGAAATTAACAATTTGAAAGAAAAAGAAAACGATTTTGGAAAAATCAAAATTGAAAATGAAAACGTTTCTTGGATAAAATTGGAAAATGAAGCGTTAAAAGAAAATGAAAAAGATTTTCAAAGTCAAATGAAGGTTTTAGAAGATGAAAAGTCTGTTATTTTTAACAATAATCTTGAAAAACAGATTGAAATAAATTCTCATCTTCAGAAAATCATTCGGCTTGAAAATGAAGCTGAAATTGCTCGAAATAAAATTACCGAGCTTGAGAATAAATTGAAAGGTTTTGTGAACCAAAACCGATCAATTCTGTTCCAATAAGTGACAATGTCACAAATTTTGACAAAGTCAAAATTGAAGATTGTGATGAAATATCTGATGATGAAAAAGAAAAGAAAAGAAAAGAAAAGAAAAATATTTTTAGATTTACAAGAAAAATTTAAAAATATTGTTTTGCAATCTACTGAAACAGGTGAATGTTCTAAACAAAAACCTGTTAAGAAGAGTGTAGAACAGAAACAAAAAGTTAAAAATTTGAAAAATTTTAAAAATGAAAATAAAAGCTCATCAGATTAGTCATCCAATCATTATCAAAAATCACAAAAATCTAAAAATGAAAACTCACAAAATGTTGGTAATAAGTGGTGCAGGTTTGACCACAATGCTCAAAAGCAAAATCCAGCATTGAAGAGGAGAAATGATTATAACCAAGCCAAAGAATGTTATGATCTGAAGGTTTGGACTAACAGAAGTGGATGGTACGATAACAGAGTGTGCTACACCTGTGGTGTGAGAGGACACATTGCTGTTAACTGCCAGAATTGGAGTTATGAGACAAGAAGATGTTATAATTGTCATATCAAAGGACATATTGCCAGAGATTGCTCGAGGAGATCGATGGGAAGATCGAGGGTTGAATCTCAAAGAATGGCAAAGAAACCAGTCAACGTCAAGCCCAAAGAATAGAAGGTTCAAGAACCTAAAGTTCAAGAAAAGAAAGTGAAGCTTTCACAAGGGCAGAAAGACAGACTGCGAAAGAAAAGGAAGAAGGCGAGAGAGTATCTGGAGAAAATTTTGTCTTCGGGTTCACCGGACAGATTGAATAAGAGTTCTGATGAATCAACTAACTCGATTGCAAAGTCAAGAAAGACGAATTCATCGGATAAAAATCTGAGGACGAAAGAAGAAAAGAAGAAGAAGAAAATGGTCGGCGATGAATCTGATGTGTTAAAGTCAGACAAGCCACCATCAAGCAATGAATCTGACAGGTCAAAGTCACACAAGCCATGTGCAGGCAATGATTCTGGTTTGTTAAAGCCAGAAGAGCCTGTTGTTGAGGTAAAATCTAAGAATTCAGGTTTAACAATGGATGATGCAAATTTTCCATCATTGTTGAACAAGAATTCAAAATCACCCAAGGCTGGTCAGGCTTGGGTGAATCTTTTCAAATAGAAAAACCTGACTTGCCGGAGTTCCCAGGTTGGTAAGCGTGGAACATGAATCGGCAAATTTCTTGAGAAATTTCACTCTGGTGATTTTTCTCCTTACATGTGGTAAATCAGGGACATTAAGTTGTACTTGATGTCCTACAAGTGTTTGTGTTGATAGAATCTTGAACTGTTAAATCTTTCAAAATGGTTAAAGGAGAACAAAGTGATGAAGTAATCCCCTAACCAACAAGTGGTTTGTTAATTCAACAAAACTAATTTTCCGGAAAAATCATTTGATTAAAACAAACTTAAGTGTTTTGAAATCTAAATGGGAAAATAGTTTGTTGTCAGGAGGAGTTCTGATTGTTTATGCCAAGTGAATGGCGAATTGAAGCACTTTGATATCAGTTTGTCATGTTTCTTGTATAGTTTGGTTTCAAATTTTCCTTGAAAATCAAAATTGAAACATATTTTGATTTTAGGGGGAGAAAATTTTTAAAAAATTAAAAATTTTAAAAAATTAGAAAATTTGAAAATGCCAAAAACATTGAAAGAGCAAAAATGAGTTTTGGTGTATAAAAGAGGAAATGATAGTACATCAGTAGACTATCACAGCATGCTAAAGATATGGAAAGTTAAAAAGTGATAAACGGTCTCGCTGATGATATGTCAGTAGGTTTTTGCACATTCAGTAGATTGTAACGAGATATAAACCTAAATTCAAACTTGCTTATATCGTGGGTAACATCTCTCGGATATATGGGTAATCCCCGAAATCTCGTTTGAAGGATTCCTTTTTCTGATATACAGGTTTTTATACTCAGTGATATCTGGGGTATTATTTCAGGACTTCTGCTGAACGGTAGTTCTGACCTAGTCCTCGAATAATACTTTCTGCAAATGCTTGAAACATAGCATCACCCTCAGCATATATGATAAGACAATAAAATTGCTTAGCAATGCTGTTGTAAAAAAGATCCTCTAAAGGGGACACACCCAAAAGTTGAGTCATGATCTCTCTGCTGAACGGTAGTTCTGACCTGAGCTCTCATGATTCTTCATAAATTATTAACCCCTTACAGATATCATTTGTGTTATAATTACCTGTAAGACTGAATATTGGGATCTGGATACGGGAGTATATTCTGAGGTGGGACACGCAATTAAGTTTAAGTGCTTAAGACATTAAATTCATATCTCGAAGCAGTTGAACTTTGTGTGAAAATTTAAATGGACCAGTATACTGACAATCTAAGGTGAATCGTTTAGAACTTAAAATGATTAAAGCTTAACGGTGCTAGTGATTGGTCTCATAAACTGATATGATCCTCTTACACAAACTCACAAAAATAGTGTCTGTATATATTTCTTTACTGTATTTCATTCAAAAACAAAAATCCAAAAAGATTTTAGTGTGTTTCAGCATAAAGTTTTGAAAAAGTCAAAAAGATTTTCGACAACTGATGTTGAAGAGTTGATATTCAAAATTCCAAGTGCTAAACTTGATGAACTACATTGGATTGGGAGAATATGTTGAAAACTTTGAATGTCATATACAAATGTTTTGAAAGATTGTGTGCTTAGTTAATCAAGGTCATTCATTTGAACTTGATGTAACTATACAGATTGATGAATTAATGATTTCTACCAGTAAGTTTCTTAAATCTAACTGTTATACATTTGTGAAACTTATGTTGAGGTAGAGGATGTGCAGGTTAACCAGGTTTCAAATCCTGAGCAGATGCAGAACAAAGCCAGGAATTGATCCTGAACTTGTGAACCGATGAAAGCCAGACTACGATCCCGACAGCTGAGTCTAAGGGGGGGTCTGAAGACGAGCTCAACGCAAGAGGAAGCATGAATTCAAAAAGGCCAGATAAATATTTTGGAGGAGCTTGTATACGGAAATCCAGGTGTCGATCCCAAAAGCACGGAAGCTTGACGAAAGGGGGAGCCTGAAGAAAGAGTCTACCGAGAGGGGGAGCAACGGAAGCTCGTAGACAGATCCACGGGGATTCTGTTCGAAAGAGAGAAAGATAGGACGCTACAAGATTGACTATGGCAATATCCAAGGGGGAGTCTGTTAGTGCATTATCTGTCTATCGCCTTCGTCAATCTAGTACGTAGCAGAAACCGAAGAAGTCTAAGCTTTTATTGTAATATCTAGTTAAAAGGACAAGGTGGCAAACTTGTAAATAAGGAGAAATCCTTATATTCCTTGTGCCTATAAATAGGGAGTTATAGTGTTAGGTTTAAGACTTTGCTCATTTGGAGATTTAGAAGCTTAGATTTTAGAGAGAGAAACTCTCTCCATGTGATTCACGGCTTTGTACATGACATCACATCAATAGAATCACATCATTTGTACGTTCTTGTGTGTTCGGTCACGCACGTTCACGGATTCCGCACGTCGAACGTTCGTTACGCAATCGTACGGTGTCGAAACCGGTCCTACACAAAGCGAGGAAATGACACTATTTGGGTTATAGTGGATAGATTGACTAAGTCAGCCCACTTCTTACCTATTAAGGAAACACACAGCTCAGATAAGTTAGCTCAGCTGTACGTGGAATACCTAGGATCATCAGGGAATACCTGGGATCATCAGGGAATAGGGCTGTAAACGAACCGAACGAACACGAACGAGGCCTTGTTCGTGTTCATTCGTTAAGGAAATAAATGTGTTCACGAACGGTTCATGAACACTTACCGAACGAGATTTTATGTTCGTGTTCGTTCATTAAGGAAATGAGCGTGTTCACGAACACAAATAAATTTGGCGAACGCGATGAAGGATAAAGGTGGATGGCCAGGGAGTAGCACTAGAACTTGAATGGTAGATCATATTAGTCGATATAAATAATGAGAAAAGAAAGGGAAATGGTGCATAAATAAGGTGAAAAAGGGTTTCCTAGTTTAATTTTTAGGGTAATGATATAAATAAAAGTTTAATAGTATAAAAAGTATAGATAAAATATATGAAAGTATAAAAATATTTAATTAAAACACGAACATACGAACATAAACGAACGCAAATAAACGAATGTTCACGAACACCTTACCGAACGTTCACGAACACAATTGAACGAACGAGACCTTTGTTCATGTTCGTTCATTTAACTAATCGAACGGAATTTCTTGTTCATGTTCGTTCGTTTATTAAACGAACGAACATAAACGAACTTCCCGCCGAACGGTTCACGAACTGTTCGCTGAACGTTCGGTTCGTTTACAGCCCTATCAGGGAACACTTGTAGACTAATGTAGAATGATCTTGGAAGATTAAAAATCGTATATAAAGAGCTTCATGTTGCAACATTTCACTTGCTCACCTCAACTCACTTCAAGGACTTCTCTGGAGCTTTCTGATCTTCTCACAAGTTTCCTTAAGTTCCAAAATCGTGCTTAGGACCATTGTAAGTGTCCTTAACCTCTCTAATTCGTGTTTTATTAGTATAATGGCCTAAAGTCAAAACCGTCGTAATTAAGCATTGACTTAGTGATTAATCACTAATGCTCTAGTCATTTCTCGAATTGAAAGTAGCTATGAGTTGGTAATTATGTGGGTAATAAACCCTTAAAAGGGCACCCTCTGATTTCCACTCTAATTAGGTCAATTGTCGGGTCAAACTTAATTATTAAAAGTCAACAGAAAGCTAATTTTTGAATAAACACATAATTAACAATGTAGAAGCCATGAAACCTATTTTATCACTTGTATAACTTGGTAATTAATGTAAGAACATGTCTAAGCATGTTCAACCCAACAATTTTGAGTTTAGGCTCGGTTCGGAACCGAAAGTCGCAAAAGTAGACTTTTGCTTTGACTTTCAGTTTTGACCCGATTCAGATTGTTATAGAAATGTCTTAAGCTTCCATTAGGTCCATGTTCCATATTAGTATAACCCTCTGAGATTATACAACTTGGATCCTAATTTATCCGATTCATTTGCATGTTTCCGTTATATGCCTAAATGTTGACCATTATGCCATTTTGACCTTAAAACGAGATTTTTGAAAATGTGAGAGGACAAAAACCTTTGTTACTGATTTATAAAATTGTCCTAAAAATTTGACATCAGTTTGAGGTCTAAATTAAGAGTTATGTTCAATATCATAATTAGAAAGCTTTTTATTAATTAAACGGCATTATTAGCATAAAGCCTATCTAAACCCAAATTTTGACACCAAAATTTTTACCCACTCATGTAATATAATATTTTGGGATTTTTGAAGATTTTTATTTATTTTTAAACTGAGCATAACATTGGGTTCTTGCTTTAATTCGTTAATTATCGGTTATACCCTTTTTACTAATAAAATGAGTTTTACATAATATTTTTTATACCAAACTTTTTGCTACTGATTTTATATGATAAATAAAATATTTTGAACTTTATAAACAGATCAAAAATTCAGATTTCCTATTATAACCCGAAAGTCGCCTAAAACCGACTTTTACGCGTTTTAAGCGCATAGTATGGGTTAAAAACTATTTTTAACATGTAAGACTTAATACCTACTGATGTTTGAGTAAATTTTTATACTTTAGCAGTAAGCAAAAGTTTTGAACTCAGATTTCCAAATTTGACCTTTAAAACTTATGTGAAATTACCAAAATGCCCCTTCGGTGCATGGTTTGGTTATAAATGATAAATTTCACATATAGGCAATACCCTACTGATTTGACCTGCAAAAATAACTATTTTAACTGATTATATCAGATCTGAACCTCAGATTATTATTTAACCTCTTTTATAAGTTTTAAAATGACCAAAATACCCCTACGAGGCATAATTTGAGTTTAAATCCATTTTGGGCATAATGGAAGGTATCCTACTGATATCACAACATATTTAAGGCATATTAACATAGGAAACCTATTCATGACTCATTTGGTTACCCGTTATGCATTTTCGCGTTCGGTACGGGTTATGTGACTAGTTTGCATAAAATTGACCGAAACGGGTCAAACCTTATCATTTTGATCTCAAAATTCAGAATGTGTTTAATTTACCCATATTATACAAGTCTTCAAACTTGTCAGGTCTAAACCACATTCTAATCCGGTTTTCGCTTAATCGTGCGTTTTGAACCGTATATCTTTCTTTAAAACTAACCGGTCAAAGTTCAGGCTTAATTAAGACCCGTTAGGAATCTAATAGGTTATTAAAACCTTCGTTCCAGATTTAGGAGCCCAGTAAAAGATACTTGCACTTGCTGGATTGTATACGGCTGGGATAAATTGTATAATTTGCTCAGGTAAATACTTTTAACTTATTTTCCCTTATACGGGCTTGGGATACGGTATTATAATAATACCGCTTGGTCGGGTGTGTAGTTATTTAAATCGGATTGTGATTAATATAATTACATAACCCGTTTTAATCTGTTTTGTTTGGTATATGGCCTTTGGGGGGTTAATGACCATGTCCTGGATATCCTCGGCTCATTCATTGAAATGGCCATGACTTAAGCACGGGGTGTAGGCATACACCTGACAGTTGCGTATGTATAAATGGTAATCCACAATAAGGAATTCTCCTTGTGGGCATTATACCTGTGGTGTGTCAATTAATCTTGTCCGGCTCTTCTAACCGGCCCTGACAGACGGCAAACATATAAATCTGTATACAAGATTATTTTAAAATAATTGTCCCAAGTTATAAAAGATATTTTGTGCCTTGTGCATTCAAATCAATTTTCTTAAACATTTTTCAAAATGAGTCGGTTAATTGTATTTACCAGTGTAAACTGACGTATTTTCCAAAAAGGCTAAGTGCGGGTACTAGACAGAATAGGTTGGCTACTCCTAGCATCAATAAAGAGTCTTGCAAGCTTAGATGTTTATAAATCTGTTGAACAATGATCCTTCTAACTTGATCCGCCTGTGGATCCCTTACAACTGCTTTTGTAATAATTGATATTACTTTCATTCGGTTTGTAATGTTTTTATCTTTTGACTTCCGCTGTGTATTAAACTGTGATAAATTGTCTATGATGATATCAACTACGTCACGATACTCCCCACCGGGCCCACCGGTAATACGTTGAAATATCGGGGTGTGACAGTCAAAATGTTGAAGGTCATTCAATTTAAAGGATAAGTTGTCTGAGATCTGGTTTTCCCCATTAGTTGTAAAAGCATAGTTGGTGAGTAAGAATCAGAGTTGAATGCTCCACCAGATGTTATGTCAATGAAATGATCATAACTCTGATCCTTACTACCACCAGATGACTCTTCCTGACCAGAAAGTGATGTATTACCACAAGAGTAATCATCAGCCACTTTCCCTGACTCTTGTAACTTCTTTTTTCTGGTTAAGCTCTTTCTCATAAGTGAGGAGCCTACCATGAAGTTGAGTCAAACTCATCTCCTTGAACCCAACTGAGTTTCTAGTAACAAAGGCTATAGTGTCCCACTTTTCTGGCAATGATCTAAGGGACCTACTATTTAAAGTTGAGTTAGCATATTCCACATTAACCAGTTTTAACTCACTAATCAGACAACTAAACCTTTCAAACTGTTGGGTTAATGACTCTCCCTTAACATGACAAAACGTTTCATATTGTTGGTTCAACACTTCTCTGTTGTTCTCAATGACCTCTTATGTCCCACCGAATTGCTCTTTTAGTGCATCCCATAACTCTTTTTCACTTACAACGTAATAGGCCAACATATATGTCATTGGGTAGTGCTGTAGCAACTATACTGAATGCTTTAGCATCAAACTCATTTTTTTGAAAATCCTGCTCAGAGTAGTTTTTAGGTTTCTTAAGTACTTGGACCTTGGGATCTTCTGCACTCGGTACCATCGGAACATGTGGTCCGAAGATAACCGATTTCCAGCAACCGGTGTTTTGCTGTACAAGGACATGACCCATCCTACGTTGCCAGATATTGTACTCAGATCTGACAAGCAAAGGTGGCTTGTACAGGGTGCCAGTGTTATGAGGATCTTATGTGTTTGAAGTCGTTTTGGTTGTTTTACAAAGTTTTTTGTTTAAACTACTTTGAACGTGATTAAACTTTTAACTCTGTTTTTCAACAAATACAAACAAACGATATCAATGAAATTGAGCTGATCTTTTATATCAAACTGATTGTTAAATCGAATTTGATTGACCTATGCTCTGATACCAATTGTTAGGATCTGCGTTTGGATTGTTTGTGTTTGTTTTAAGATGAACAATGAAAGATGATAACAAATATGGAAATAGTGCAGCAGAATGAAGAAAAAATTTATAACACAAACAATGGAAGATTTTCTTTGATCATGAACACTTTGTATTGAATGATTGTATTACACAATGATTCACGTATGCATGAATGCAATCTCCCCCTCAGCCTGAGATCACAGAATTTGTTCGTACAAAATGCAAGTGAGTGAAGTGATCTAATAGAACAGTACATGCACTGTTCTATTTTTAGTACAAACCTAACCACTTTGGAATCTTTGATGACGTCACCTAGACAATGACATCTAACAACTATAACAAACCCCAAACTCTGCAATGCTAAACACTGTTACATTATAAAGCACTGATTACAAGCTCTGATGACTCTATCCTCTTATGAGCTCTATCCTCTGATGAAGCTTTAGTAGACCTTCTTCAAAGGGTGATCAGACCTTTGCTTCCAGCAGACCTTTGGTCTTCATCAGTGGTTAATCTTCAGCAGACTTTGTAATCCAGCAGACCTTAGCTTTGTAGCAGACTTTAGAAGCAGCAGTTGTTTGATGTCTTGACATTGAAGGAAGAAGGTATTCAAGCACTGTTATTTGTAGGATCAAATATTTGCAAAACTTTTTTGGCTTTGTATCATCTGTTCTGAAGGTGGGATCCACATGAGCCAGCACTTTCTTTAGTTGAAACAAGGGGGTGGTTAGTTGCTTCCAGTGGACTCCTTCCAGCAGAAGTTCGGGTGCTTCCTCCATTCAGGATTGTAAGTGTTGTGGTAAGAGCCTTGGGGCCGAGAAAAGTTGTTGATAAAGTTGGTTGCTTCAGTTTGGTTGTTGGCTTCTTTTGTACAACTCCAATTTTCATGCGGTTTGTAAAGTTCTGGATTTTTTAACCTTCTATTTTTAGAAATTTATAATTCGTATCTCTTTTCCACATTTTAATCCGAGACATTAATCATAATGGAAATTCATAATTTATACCAATCATATTAAATTCATACTTACTTATTATGCAATCACTCATCAAATGCATGTTTACATACGAAAAATGAGACAACCAATACTTTGGAATATCATCTTTACATACATCATACTCACACTATACTTACAGACGTTTCCCATACTTAGAAATATGTTAAAATACAAGTTATTGGCTTAAAACATAAAAAATCAAGTGCAAGGGCCAAAATTGAAAAAAAATCACAAAGTTTGGGAAATCACACCTTCGCACGACGCTACGGGTGTGTTTCCTTTGCCTCGTGCAACGCGACCCCTTCCCTAATCCACTGAAAGTTGTTTCATGTGACACTTCGGGTTTTTCCCGAGCATGCCCTATTGTATGATGTTGTTATATATATTATTAAATGAAAACCTGTTATTTATTTCTGTGCATTATGTGATTCGTGGTGCGTTATGTGTATTATATAATTAAAAATGTGTTATGTGTTGTATAGTATGAGCCGAGACCACGGTTCCGACTTGAGACCGCCTGGTCTCGACTCGGGATCTGCTGGATTGAAATAGTGGACTGCACACCCCATACGCAGGCTGGACCAAACCGTCGAAGCCCACTCGAGACCGCACAAGGGCCTAGTATGTATGCGGCACATTCAGGTGGGTATATAACCCTTAAACCTAGCCGACATACCCTTTTTGGGACAACAATCATCACCTCACTAATCCCTAAACATTCCTTATACTCTCTCTCTCTCCTCTCATCCTTTCTCTCTCTAAAAAACCTTAAACCTCACCAAATCACCCTCCATTCTTCTCGGACTCAACAGTGGCAGCTAAGGACTCGCAAACCAGCTAGTGTTCATCGCTCGGGAGCTTTATCGCAACTATTATCGCACACTTTTGTATTCGGACACCATCCGGTTAGTGTGTCCTATTGTTTAATAGCAATTGTATGTGTTAAAGTTGTCTATTTGTAAATGGTTTATATGATTGTCAATGTGCTTCTTGAATGATACAAATGCAAGCTGAATAAATGCTTTGAGTGTTGAATGATGTGGTATAGCATGAGTGTATATGCACGGCTGTTGTGTGATATGATCTAGGTTGTTTTTATGATAGCAAACATAAGAATGTTCTTGATAAAAAGGCTAGGAATGTACATGTCTCTTATCCATGAAATGCATAATATGTGTTATGATGATGTTGAAAGCGTATTGACATGTTTTGATAAAAGGATATAATGATTAGATCCATTTTGATGAATCTGATGAACTGAATGAATATGTTTGGTGAATGTGAAAAGCCCTAAATGATGAACTGTTTGAAGTTGTGATGAATATTTGAAAATTCTATGTTTTGATATGATTTGATTAGTGTAGAATATTGGGAACATGTTAGTGAATTTTGATTGGACAGTACATGCTCATGAAATCTGATTGGATAGTACAAAAGTTGGTGAAAGTTCTAGAAAGATTCCAGCAGGTGGTTACGAGTCGAGACCTTGGGGTTGCGACTCGAGACCATTGATGTACTACTCAAAACCATCCAACACACTTCGGGAGTCGAGACTAGCATGGTTGCGACTCGAGATCTCCTGATCTCGACTCGAGACCTGACTCCAGATCTCAGGGTTTCGACTCAAATGTGCACTACTCGAGACCTACTACTAGCAACTCGAAACCTCCTGGTTACGACTTGAGACCTCATGATCTCGAGTCGAGACCACCTGGTTTTGACTGGACTGCTTAATTTAGTTATTGGGCCGCACTATGTGATGACATGTTTTGGGCTGTGTATTTCTGCTACTGTTTAACTGGACCGTGTGTTTCTGCTACAGTTTAACTGTTCGTATGTTAGGACAGGCCCAATAACATATAGGATGCTAGTATGAAGTGCATGATATGTGTTAGATGCGCGTAGGATATACGTGACTTGTCTGTACCCAAACCTGACCAATATTGGTAACCATGTTTGGACGTGGTTGACCAGCATACCTGACCAAGTAAACTGTCTGCCGAGCAACCCGAGGTGAGTTCACAACTTTTACTGAAAGCATGCATCCCCGGTGGTTGGGAAACGGAACAAACGACGCTATCTCCTTGTGTGGGATACAAACAACACGGTCTCCTTGTGTGGGATACAAACAAACGCTACCTCCTTGTGCGGGGTACAAACATACTTTTCTCCCCTTGTGTGGGACGCTCAGTTAATTACTATTTATATTAGATGCAACAAGTGAGACTAAACGAAACTCTATCACTAAAGTCCCTACTCATGATACCGATTAGTCGTCGGGGCCGGGCGAACGGGTTATTAGTTGATAGCGCTATCTAGGTTTCACCAACCTCACACCGTGCCTATAGAGGGCGGGCGTGAACTAATAGACTCAGGAAAAAACCCGTCAATGATGATAGACATTGACAACACGGGGCAAACAAACAGAGGTCGCAGAGTATTCGATATAACGCAGTTTAGTAGCTTACATATGGGGTAGCTCCCCATGGCATGATATAAATGAGTAAATTAACTACTTAAACAAGTTTTTGGAATTAAAACTGGACAAACCCGTGAACTCGCCAACTTTATGTTGACACCCTACTGCATGCTTTGTAGGTACTCAGTGACTTTGGAGCTTGCCGCTTGGGGATGTGTAGTGGTCGTCTTAACCCGTGTGTTGGGTTCTTTAATAAACTTGAACTATGAACTTATGTTCGAACTATTTGCTTATGCTTCCACTACTCTTCTAAACTGTTGTTTTGAACTTAAAAACTTTTGGACTTTAACTATGGTAGTCACTAATCCTTTTCGGTTGGGGAACTTTATTATCATTATCTAAATTGTTCAGTATGATTGATGGCTGGATCCTGGTCAGTCACACGCCTCGCGGTAGTACTCCGCATGGGGAATTTGAGGGTGTGACATTTCATGCATCCAAGTTGGTCACCTTTCTCACCTCCATTCTGTAACGCCTCGCTTTTTAGAACTTTTCCTTATTTAGAAAGTTTGTCTTGTATTCTATTTATCGAAACTCGTACTCTCTTGTAATCGTATTTCATTTCCAATTATTGTAATCCGAGGATTTGATCGTAATAAAACTTAGGCATTTAACATAATTTATACCTTGATTACATGTGCTTGTTTTACATTCAAATTGTATACAAACTTATTACATGTTCATCTTTCATGCAAACTCATACTTATCTCACATACCAACATCGTAAATACATGTTTTAATATTATTTATACGTGTAAACGCTTGTGCACACATTCATGATACTCAATCAATACCTTCATACACGATTTATACTTAATAATATGCAAAATAAACAAGTTATAACTTGAAATTCATTAAAACCCAAAGTTCAGGGGGCTGTTATGTAAAAACAACAAAGTTTCTCGGACACACTGCGCCGCGGCACGCAGCAAGGAACCTCACACCTTTCGCGACCCACGAGCGGACTCGATCCGCAGCCCAGCTTCTTTGTTCACGGATTGGCTCACTTCCAACTACCTTTCTCCCACCTAATCACCTTTAAAGCTCATTTAACACCCAAACTAACTCACCCACTATATATACAACCTCCCTAACCCTCATTTTCACTTTCCAAACATCAAATCCACTCTCAAATCCTCTAAAACCTCTCAAGAAATTCTGATTTTGGGCAAAAAGTTGCAAGTCTTATAAGTGAGTTCTAGCTCACTTCTCTAATTATTTCTTCCTATTTTCTTCTATCATTTTACTTGGACAACCTTTAGAAAGGTTTTCACAAGTTTGCCATGGCAAACTAAAGTGAAACCTCACCACATTTGAGGTCCAAAGTAAGATTAAAAATTTTGTTTTTATTCAAGTTCATGTACCTTATATTTCTTTGGCTAAGCTTGGTGAAATCATGTACCCACCAAGCTCACAACTAAGTCCATAGTTGTGGGTTTATGTTGAGGTTGATTTCCACCAATAAGTGAGTTCAAAAACTATTTTACTTTAAGTTTATACATGTTCCAAGTGTTAAAATCATCCAAGATTCACCATCTTCCATATGGATGAACTTGTGTTTTGGTAGAAGTGTGAACCGTGGGAGCTTTGGCTTTCCAAACTAGTTCCACTACCTCACTTGTGTACCTTCTGTATGAACACTCAAGTAGCTTGCTAGTCTTAAAGTAACATAACATCGTCTAGCCTCCAACACTTTGTTAATTCTTTCCATGTTGTGTTGGCTCACCCGCGTTAGATCTTACTTGGCTACTTGATGACATATTAGATAGTTGTATATTTCCTTTTCATTCATGACCATCCGAATCATCCTTGTGATGATTTGTGCATTGGTAAATCATACAATGAGGTTAATCCTCCATGCTTGACTTACATGACAATCTATGATACCTTTGATGGACTTAGTTTTAGGATACTATATAACTGTATAACTATACATATATATACTTACTAACTGAACTCATGATTCTAATCGGATTATTCTTATGTGTCATGAACTTAGGTTACTTTATCTATGATTCTAAGTCTCTCGTTATTGATTCTAATGAGAAACTAGGACCCATGAAATCACATACAACTTAGTGTCAAAACGAGTACTTAGACTAGATATACTTTTATGCATACATACTTTTGTACTTGAATTCTAAATCCCGAATCTAACCACTCCATAAACGCCGTATGACCTTACCTTCGATTCCCCATTCTCAAACAACTCGTCACTCTTGGATAATTAGAAAGCTTTTGCAAAATTGTGAGTATACATGACCCTTTTTTTCTTTTACACTTTTGGGTGCAATACGTTTATGCTATTAAACACGTGCAATCACTTATACTTTATGCAAACACAAACAATCCAATCATACATGCTTAAATACGTGATACTTGATTTGTATTCTTGGAACATTATTATGTGATTTACTTGTCATTAACTTTGGTTAAAGCCTCCCTTTAACATGTATAGCGCAATAGGAGTTACGCACCGCCCGTAAGCTTAAGGTCATGTTAAGTTAAGTCATACAAAAACAGTCTTATCGTTGCTACGATAAGATTACTCTAGCGGTAATCAGATGATTGACTTGTAAAATTGCATGCCATGATACATTAATCTAGTTAACTATTTTTGTCATCTGGATTGTTCAAACTTTTATATGCTAGTACTAAAACTTGTATACTCGCCAATACTTTTGTATTGAACTATACTTTAAATCGTGTTGCAGGCATTTTGATGATGACGACGATGCACGGAATCTAGTAGGATGCCTAGAAACGCACTTTAAACTTTAATACTTGTTATATTGTAATTCATCTTGTTTCAAACTTGTTGTATTTCTATTTCAAACAATGTACTTTATGTTAGCAATGAAATGAAATTGTTTATTTAAATACTTGTCACATTTAGTGTTATGAAGTCTCGAGCAATCTTATTTTCGTCTCATTCCGATGTTTCCGCCATCGGTTAGGGTGTGACAGATTGGTATCAGAGCCATAACTATAGGGAATTAGGAAAATTGCCATGCGTTTGACCAAGTCTATAGTTAAGCACCATACTTGACCATACTTGATTTATGTGCTAAATCCTTGAAACGTCATTTATGTGCTCATATTTATTTTTCCTATTTCAAAACATATGCCTTTCCTAAGGCAACTTTGCATAACCATGTTCAAAACATGAAAACACTCGTATTATACAAACGAGAAGACTTCACCAAAATAGGCGTGAAACCCACAATTTGGTGAACGACTCTCAATCCGCTTATTCGTTTTTGCACGAAATTTCGCCATCAAGTTAGGAGTGAAATCCTCACCTCGATGGAAAATCTCTAATTCAAACTCTAGTGGACCCTCGTTAATGTGTCAGAATTAACTTTCATGACCCGACGACTACTAACCATACTTAGGGTACGAGGTTGTCAAGTTAGGGGTGAAACCCGTATCTTGTCAACTAGTCCCAGTCCTCAATTTTTCAATCCCGCCAAGGTCTCAAACTTTTGATTAACTAAGGACATGTAGTAACCCGGAAGGGTAAAATGCTTCCCAAACTCAAAAGAACTTTCGACCACTTTGGTTAGTCAAAGTTCCGTTTCGGAACAATCCAAGTTTTAATCAAACCTCCATTTTACTTGTATCAATTTTATGCTTAACATGATCCAAACTTTTTCCTTTGCAAAATTCAAATTATTTTCATGATGGTCACACACACATCATACTAATCCTTTTCTTATACCTATACGTTATTTATATGCATGATTTCAAAATGTCACCAATAAGAAATACACTACTCATAATCCCAAAATGGGGGCATATCATCAAGATAGGAGTAATTCCCTTACCTTGACGATTAGCTCCGCTCCGTCCCTTCTTAAAACAACCTCACCAACGGGCTAGGGGTTATTTCCTTACCTCGGTGATCGTTAGCAACTCTCTTTTTTGAAGAAACTCTATCATGCCAACCACACGATCAAGTCTTATACTTAAATCTTTTATCATTTTGTCAAAATTCTACTTATGCAAAAATCTCAAATCTCAACATTTTATCAAACGTATTTCTTACCCTACAATCTATTTTACGTAAATCACATGCAAGAAATCCCTGACATACCTTAAATGTTTTATTACCCGATTTTCAAAACTTTATGAAATACTACCTATCAACCTAGTCGGTGTATTGAACCTCTTGCCCACAAATTTCATATTCGACCCAATCGCTGAAACACACTCACATTATACTATTATACTAAAGACGTTTTGTTCTCAATGGGGAACCAATGAAACTTTAACTCATATACGTATAAAACTTATAGATGCCGCTTTGTCAACCTCATTCAGTTGATAAAACATGACCGAACCATAGGCAACCTAACCGACAAACACAAATGACCAGCCATACACCCTCGAGACTTTGATTTTCAAATGCATATTCTAACTAAGTACTAGCTTTCCTACCAGAAAATCCATCGATACCTTAGCACAAGAATCATACCACCCTCGCCTATACTCACAACACAAGAAACCCGATATAAACCATACCTAGAGAACCTTCCAATACCCATGACCGGTAATTCACACGTATACCATATCGTTAAACACCAAGCATCACACATACAGGTATTTAGTCGGAACCCGACACTTTACCATCAACCTAATGTTCAATCAACCTATCACAATCATCGTACCGGCCAAACTAACTCCCAATACATCCACTAGACATAGTAACCCTACACCTACATGACTATACCAACGAAGTTTGACTATCTATAAGATCATTTTGCTAAGATCCTAATTAAAACCAAAGTTTTTCACGAGAACTTTCAAAATACAACTTTTCGTATTTTTAATACAAGATACTTTAAATGAAGCAAGCTCGTTGTTTTCAAAAAAATCTTTTTAGACACCGCTAATACACAATTCTAAATCCAAACACATGGGCAGGGAAACTTCATAGGAGCAGACAATCTCCAACATACGTAAATCCCATTCTTTTTGAAGCGAAAGTAGCATTTTCTTCTTACAAAACACATCTCGCACGTATCATCATTACACTTCGTTTTTACACACTCAAAATTTCATGATCATTTTATATGCTTAAACTCGTTATGTTTCAATTTATACTATATAAGCAACTGTCCGATGATCATACATTCATCTACCGAATCGCTCGTTCACTCTCACACCACGATTATTCCCGTTTATTCCTTGACATGTTATCCAAACCTTATTTACAATAAATCGGCCTAACGTTCCATCCCTTAAAATACTTCTCTACTTTTAAAGCTATCCTCCAATCTTTATTTCGCAAACTTTACTTATTCAACCCATTACCACCAAAACCTTTTTCATAAATACCTATCATTCCAGTTTCTCACCAATAAGCAATTTTCTACAAACGTGTAATTTACTAATACGCATTAGAACCGATAAGATTTTCTTGAAACCTGTGGTGCAAGCCGCACTTTTCGTCAAAATACATTCTATTTTATACGAAAACTTTTCTTCTTAGGTAACATCCTTTTTAAAATACTTCCCCATCGAGTTATTCAAACTTAGTCAAGCTCACTTTGCCTACACACACATGCACATTTTACTCATACTTACGATGGGTGCCTTGATCGGAGTGTCGCACTCCGGTCAAAGATAATATTTATAAGCCTAAATTACCCTTAACTATGTGTTAGTGGTAGTAAGGGGTCGACCCACGAAGAGTATGTGGTTTGCGAATGGATTCGATTGAATTAAAATGAAAGTCACAAATTATGAAGCTTGCTATAATGTTTTTGTATTTTTATTTAGTTGAAAAAGATGTGAATTGGTTTAATTGATTAAAATCTAATGATTAACGGTTGCAAGAAAACTTGATTACTAAACAATGATGATAAAAAGGATTCACACCCGGTTTCGGTAATTGTCAACCTAGGGTTTCTACAAGTTTTAGATTCAACTCAATTGTATACGATTAGCGGATTTAGTGTACCGTGACTTAGGTGCCAATAACTATCAACGTTTCGAAAAACGGATAAGAATGCACTTTGTAATCAACACAAGTAAAACCTAACCAAGACAATCAATAACTACACATAACCATTTCGCAAAGTCATAACTTTATAATCGTTCGACAATTTACGAATACGAAACAAATGTAAACTATTGTCAATGGTTTCAAAAATCAATACAAATTGTCACAAAGTTGAATCAAGAACAATTCAAAACCCTAAATTAAACAACTACCTACACCGGGTGAAACCAAGGTGATTAGCCGCTCATGGTTAAAGAAACTTGATCACCGGATGATTGGAACTTGACTTGGACCATCTTGAAGCTTGAACAATGGAGAAATGGTGGATGTTGAGGGTTTTGGTGAAGGATGATGGTAAAAGGAATGATGTATGGGTGATTAGGGTGTATGGATGGATTGATGATTGTGAATGATGATTATTGTTGGGATTGAACCCTATCAGAGGAACAGATAGTTAAAGCCAAAACCGGATCAGAGCAGTGGATCCAGAAAAAGCAGATGTTATGTATACAAGTCTCTCCCCTTGAAAGTGGTTTCAACATCTGATAATCTCCAAACCACTGATCCTTACAACTACGTATCAAGTCAAAGACTGATGAAGACTAAAGCTCTGCTTGTCAATCTACTGCTATGGGTCAAGTTCTGCTGGTTTATATCAAGTACTGCTGGAGTCACAACAGTGGAAGGATAGAGCAACAGTTTAGTTTTGCTTATGTAATGTAATGTATAACAGTTGTTAGCATAGCGGTGTTTGTATAGATCAGATGTTAGAGTTTGTTAGGAGGTTAGATGTCACTTTCATGGTGACGTCAGCAAAGATGCCACAGTGGTTTGTCCGTACCTATAAATAGAACAGTACCCTGTACTGTTCTATTAGCTCTCTTCATCACTTTCATTCCTGTATGAACAAATCACTGTGAGCTCAGTCTGAGGGGGAGTTTGTTACATACTTGTATATTGTAATTGAATCTTGTAATAAATTCAAGCATTCGGTTCAATGTTAAACTTGTATGTTGAAAGCAATTCTCCTGTTTGATTGTGTGCAAAGTTTGTTTCCATTTATATTCCGCTGCACTACTTGTTCATCTTTCATCTTAATTCAAACATAAAACACAATCAATCTAAACTCAGATCCTAACAATTGGTATCAGAGCCCGGACAGTCAAATTTGATTTAACAATCATTTTGACATAAATAGTTCAGCTCACAATCGTTGATACTGATAGTTATTCATTTTGTTGAAAATCAGAGCAAGGTTTAATCACCATCAAAGTTGATTAATCAGTGCCTGTAAAACAACCAGGATGACGTCACAATCACAAGATGATAAGAATAAAATCGGCTCACTTTTCAAACCACCCATGCTTAAACGTAATGAATACAACATCTGGGAGAGAAGGATGGGTCACATCCTTGCTCAACAGAACACTGGATGTTGGAGATTTTTTGTTTTTGGACCACATGTTCCCATGGTGCCAAGTGCTGAGGATACAAAGAAGTTTGAACCTAAAAAACCTGAAAACTACACTGAAACTGATTTCCAAAAGTTCGAACTCGATGCCAAAGCATTTAGCATCATTGCATCTGCATTACCCAATGAAATTTATGCTGGGCTGTTACATTGTAACAGTGCCAAAGAGCTATGGGATGCACTGAAGGAACAGTTTGGGGGTACGGAAGAAGTTATTGAAAATAATAGGGAAATTCTGAATCAGCAGTATGAAACCTTTTGTCACATCAAGGGTGAATCATTGACTCAACAGTTTGAGCGATTTAGTTGTCTCCTTAGTGAGCTAAGACTTGTTAAAGTTACATTTCCTAATTCAACACAAAATAGCAGGTTTCTTAGATCACTACCTGAAAAATGGGATACAATTGCTTTTGTAACTAGAAATTATACTGAGTTCAAAGATCTGACCCTGACCCAACTTCATGGTAGACTCCTGACCTATGAAAGGGAGTTAAACCAGAAAAAGAAGTTGCAAGAGTCTGGTAAAGTTGCTGATGATTATTCATTTGGCAGCACAGCTCTCTTTGGTCAGGAAGAATCTGGTAGCAGTAGTAAGGATCAGAGTTATGATCATTTTATTGATATAACTGCTGGTGGAAACTTTAACAACTCTGATTCTCACTCTGCAAATTATGCTTTTACTGCAAATTATGAAAACCAGATGTCAGATAACTTGAGCTTTGAACTAAATGACTTACAGCACTTTGATCCAACTGATCTTGAAGAAATGGACATTTTACATCAATTGGCATTGCTTAGTGTAAGAACAAGCAAATTTTACAAAAGAACAGGGAGAAAATTCCCAGGGTTACATGGGAATTTAAAAGTGGGGTTGGATAAGTCAAAAATCAAGTGCTACAAGTGCAGTAGGCTAGGACACTTTGCTAGGGAATGTAGGAGTCAAACCACTGGTCCAATTGTTACTCATCCCAGCTCAAACCCTAGGCCACAAAATCAAAGCACTGTGCACTATTCCCATTATACCCCTGTTGCCCATGTAAACACTGCTCATTATGCAAACCCTGTTCCTGAGCATATGTTCAAACCATTGTCCCTCAAATTCATTATGTTCAGGCTCCTGTACCTCAGGTTCAAGTGCAACCAGTTGCACCACAACAAGTTGCACCACCAGCAGTGGTTCAACCAAATCAGCAAAGCTTTTTCACCCAAGGCTTTGTTGACTGGAGCAGCTTACCTGAAGAGCTAGGGGATTAAAATTTTGCACTCTATGCTACTAATGATGCTTCTAATGATGAATTCTGTCTTATGGCATTAGAGTCAATACCAGAAGAGCTGGATGCTGAAAAGGGGCAAACAAGTGCTGAAACAGTGGATGAAGTTGCTGAAGCAGTGGTTACTGCTGTTGCTGGTGAACTACTGCTGGGAGAAAATTCAGAAACCCTGATTGAACCATTGGTTGACCCCTGGTCTAAAGAAAAAGAAAAGGAAGAGAAGAAAGAAGGTGAGAAAGAAGAGAGAGCTGATGAAGAAAATGATCATCAATGTGATTGTGCCATGATGGCTGCAGCTAAGGTATCATCTCAGGTTCTTGAAAATCTGTGTTCAGACAAATGCATCATAGCATTTTCTAACATTAAAGAGCTGAATGAAAACCTTAGGGATAGAGTGTTGAATGATGAGGTCAAATTTGAAAAGTCTTTAAAAGAACTTAAAAACAAATTGACTGAAAAAGACAAAGAAATCTGCAGTCTAAAAGAAGAGCAAAGCATAACCAAGAACCAACTCCAAACTATGGTAGAAAAATATCAAGTTTGCAAAAAGGAGTTGGAATCCACCCAAAACACTTGTGAAAGATGGGTGGAATCTTGCAAAGGTTATGAGGTCATGTTAGAAAAACAGCTTGAAAGCAATGTGAAATTTGGCATAGGTTTTAGAAAATATGATGAAATTGAAAACACTGCTGCTAAACAAGCTGGTTCAGTTGAAATAACACCAACAAACAAGAATGGCCAAGAAGTTAAGATAACTGACAAACTTGGTAACAAAATCACTCTGGAAAGATCTATGGGATCCTCAACTTTTGAGGAAATTGAGAAATACCAATTTAAACCCACATGGTCTGATGAGTGTGACATTCTTGAGAATTTTAAACCAATGGACTTCACAACCACTGATGGTGTAAAAGCTCCTAAAGCAAAGGTCATTCCTCTCAAAGACATCCCAACAGTGGTTCAAAATTCTATTGCTAAGGAGTCTGAGAAAAAGAAAGAAAAGAGAAAAGATCAAAAACCTGTTTTGTAATTTTTGTGAAAAGAAGAATCATCTAACAAAAGACTGCTTTCATCTAAAAGCATATGATCTAAACAAAACAAGTGTCATTACACCTGCTGAGAGCTGCACCATCTATGGTAAAACAAACCACAAAACTTAAGAATGTGTGTATCTCAAAAACTTTGATGTAAAAAAGAATGAATACACTGCAAAAACATCCTTAAGTTCATCAACATCATCTGTCAAGTTCACCAAGAACCAACCACTGTTTGTGCTAGTCCAAACAGCTGTTACAAAACAGCTGAACCAAACATTTATCAAAAGAGATGTTCAGGTGACTAATGCACCCCCTGCCAATCAATTCAGAAGAGGTAAGGGTCAACCATCATACCAAAGGATCCCACATGTTTATGAGGCTTACAAAAGGCCTTCTAAACCAAGAGTGAACAGGCATCCTTTTGGTTACCAGCAGATCATTGGGCAAGACCCCCAACAGTGGTTAGAGAAAAACAGTCCCAAAACTGTCCAACCCCTGACCTAACCACTGTCCATCCACCTGAACTCATCCCAGACACTGTTGAGACCCCATCCAAAGCCTTATTGGCTTTGGAGACCCTAATGAACTAATCATTTTACTACATGTGCAGGGAGCTTCTGCATGCTTAGATAGCCTTTGGTATGTAGATAGTGGAGGCTCCAGGCACATGACAGGATGTAAAGCCCTACTCAAAGATTTCAAAATCCATGGAGGGGGTGATATATCCTTTGGAAATAATAGTAAAGGGAAAGTTCTGGGGTCTGGTACAGTACAGTCTGGTAATGTAAAATTTGAAAATGTCAATCTGATAGACAATCTAAAATTCAACCTCCTAAGTGTTTCACAAATGAGTGATAAGGGCTATGGCTCATTCTTCACAAAGGATTGTTGTAGGATTGTTGGACCAGAAATGGTTGAAAAGATTGAAGCAATAATAAAAACTGGAAAAACCAAACTTGTTGCTCAAAGAAGTGGCAATGTTTATGTGGTTGATATGTCAAAAGAGAGCCCCAGGACTGATGCCTGTCTGTTCTCAGCTGCATCAAACAAAGAAACGGAATTATGGCACAGGAGATTAGGGCACACAAATCTCAAGACAATCACTGCCATTTCAAAACAGAGGTTAGTAAAAGGTTTACCTCAAAAACTGTTCACCTGTCCTGAGCATTGTGTTTCCTGCCTAAAAGGAAAACAACATAAAAGCTCATACAAATCAATTGATGAGTCTAAAACAACCAAATATTTGCAAATGCTTCATATGGATTTGTTTGGCCTAGTTAAAGTCATGAGTCTTAAGAAAAAGAGATATTGTTTGGTTATTGTTGATGACTTTTCTAGGTTTACATGGACTTACTTTTTACACTCAAAGGATGAGACTGCAGGCATTCTGCAAGACTTTGTGAAACAGGTTGAAAAGCAGTTTGACCTTCCAGTAAAAATCTTCAGAAGTGATAATGGCATAGAGTTCAGGAACAAGGAGTTAGATGATTTCTGTGTGTCAAAAGGAATTGTGAGGCAATACAACATTCCAAGAACACCAGAACAAAATGGGGTTGTTGAAAGAAAGAACAGGACCTTGATTGAGGCTGCCAGAACCATGCTTGTTGATTCAGGTTTGCCATTAACTTTTTGGGCAGAGGCAGTAAACACTGCTTGCTATGTCCAAAACAGAGTTTTAATCAACCCCAGATATCAAAAGACTGCCTATGAACTGCTGTATAAAATAAAGCCATTGATTTCATATTTCAAGGTTTTTGGCTGCCCATGCTTCATTTTAAACTTAAAAGATTCTATCTCAAAATTTGCAGCCAAAATTGATTGTGGTTATCATCTGGGATACTCAACCACTGCTAAGGCCTACAAAGTGTTTAACACAAGGACCAAAACAGTGGAAGAGACTTTGAATGTAAAGTTCAATGAACTTTCATCAATGAAAATCCCAGCAAACCCTGCAGAATTGTTTGATCTTGATAAATTTACTTTTGAAAATACTGCTGTCAAGACTAACAGTGCAGGTCCATCAAAAGATTCATCATCAGACTATGGGTATGAAGTCATCATTCCTCAACAAAGGTCTGTCTCAATGGGAAGAGCAGCAGATGTTCAAAACAGCTGTCAAAGCTCAACCACTGCTACCTCAACAGTTGTTGATCAAAGTAGCCCTTTAACCCCTGCTTCAACATCATCAAACACTGTTGATAAAAGTCCTCAAACAGTGGATCAAAGTCAGCATGTGTCAACACCATTACCTCCTATTCCACCACCTTTTGAAGCTACTGCTGGATCATCAAAGTCACCAGCAGTGGTTAGCTCAGATGATTCACATCTGCAGCCCTCCCCACTTAATGCCATTATTCCATACCAAGGAGATCTTATCTTCTTGAAATCTCATCCACCAGACCAAATCATTGGCAACATCAATGAAGGGGTGCTCACAAGAAGTCAATCCCAAAACATTTGTCTTTTTGCTGGTTTCCTATCTCTTCATCAGCCAGTCAAGTACCAAGAGGCACTAAAAGACAACAGCTGGGTAAAAGCCATGCAAGAGGAGCTCCAACAGTTTAGAAGACAATAAGTTTGGGAGCTTGTACCATTGCCAGAGGGTGTAAGTCCTATTGGCACAAAATGGGTCTTCAAAAATAAAACTGATGAAAGGGGTATTGTTGTCAAGAATAAAGCCAGGCTTGTGGTTCAAGGGTTCAGACAAGAAGAGGGCATTGACTATGATGAAACATTTGCCCCTGTAGCAAGACTTAAAGCTATCAGATTATTTCTGGCCTTTGCTGTCAACCACAAAATCAAGGTGTATCAAATGGACATTAAATGTGCATTCCTCTATGGTAAGATTCAAGAAGAGGTTTATGTTTGTCAACCTCCAGGCTTTGAGGATCCATTTAATCCAAATCACGTCTACAAGCTAAATAAAGCTTTGTATGGCATGAAACAAGTACCAAGAGCCTGGTATGAAACTCTTTCTACTTTCCTACTATCCATTGGTTTCACAAGAGGTAAAATAGATAAAACATTGTTTTTAAAATGGAGAGGAAAGGATTTGATGATTGTCCAGATTTATGTGGATGACATCATCTTTGGAAGCACATGTAATAAAATGTGTGAAGAGTTTAGGCAACTCATGACAGCTGAGTTTGAAATGAGTGCAATTGGTGAACTCCAGTGCTTTCTTGGTCTCCAAGTAAGGCAACTGCAAAATGGGACTTTTATCCATCAAGGCAAATATGCCAAAGAACTGTTGAAGAAATTTGAAATGGATGATTGTAAGCCATGTAGTACACCCATTGCAACCAATAAAATTGTCATGTCTGATGAAAAGGATGATTTGGTTGATCAAACTTTATATAGAAGCATGATTGGGTCTTTATTGTACCTAACTGCATCTAGGCCAGACATCATGTTTGCAACATGTGTTTGTGCAAGATCCCAGTCAGCCCCAAGAAAGTCAAACCTTATTGCTGTAAAAAGGATATTCAGATACCTCAAAGGTGCTCCCACACTTAGTATCTGGTATCCAGCAGATGCTCCAATTTACCTGGCACCACTGATACCTTCGATTCCATCATTGACACTATGACTGCATCAAAGTACAAAACTTTGTTAACAGCAGATGCTCCAATTTACCTGAAAACCCAGAAAGAGTTTTGGAAAAATATTACTCTTGAAAAACAAGGAGAAGACGTCATAGCCATTAACTTTTCTTTAATGGGTAAAGCAGTCAAAATCACACCACAATCCATCTCGGAAGTCTTTGAGCTCGATGATCAGCAAGGTAAAACTTCTTTTCCCAAAAACGAGTTAAAAACTGATTTCCTTGAAAGGGGGTATGTAGATACAATAAAAAAGGATACCTTACAAAAAGGTAATTTTCCACCTGCAACAAGATTTTTTGTTCCATACCTTGTTAATGTGTGCTTCAAACAAAACAACTTCTTTTAATGAGATACCATTAAAGATTCAAAACCTGGGATATGCTATTCTCCAAGATGAAAATTTCAATTACTCCCAGGAAATCTTTAATGATTTAGTTAAAAATGTTGATAAAA
Organism: Helianthus tuberosus; assembly: GCA_030545235.1. Classification (NCBI taxonomy): domain Eukaryota; kingdom Viridiplantae; phylum Streptophyta; class Magnoliopsida; order Asterales; family Asteraceae; genus Helianthus; species Helianthus tuberosus. The sequence goes on from CM060403.1 coordinate 123,169,650, forward strand.
AGTCATTCTTACTTTTTCCAAGATTTCTAAGTTATTACTTTCAAAAGAAATTTGGTAAGGATGATGCTCATGTAATAAACCAAGGTGACTCTTTTCAAATAAACAGCTTAACTGCTGAAACTTTAACAAGAATGTCAACACCTTGCAAAACACAAGCAGAGGTCCCTGAGCAGAATTTAGCGGGTACCACTGCTCCTCAGGTATCTGCTGCTGAGCCTACTGCTCTAGGTGATCATAGCAGCAAAACAACTGCTTTGAAACCCACACCTAAAATCACCAAAAAGCCAAAACAAAAGAAAACTCAAACGCCCCCAAACCTACCAAAAAGGCAACTCTGGAGGATGAGATACCAGAGCAACTGCCAGTGACAGCACAAAAGTCACAAGAAACCACTGCTGCTACTTCCTCACAACAGTTGGTAGAAATATCTCAACCTTTGCCTCAAACTCCTCCTGCTTCTTCTCAAAAAGAACAGGTTGTACATATAGGGACACCACAATATGATGCTCTGGAATCACTTGCTTCCATCATCCACAGCCCAATGCCCGGGGCCAATTCTCTTTCTACACCCAACCTCACCAACACAATTCCCCCACAAACAAAATTATTGTTGGATGCTCTTGATTTGAACCAGACACAAACCAGTCCTTCTCAATCACCTAGTCATGAGAATATGCCTCCACAAATGACTGGGTCTGATGTATCAATCATTGCTAACCCACCAACAAGACCTGAGGAGGTTACACCCCTTGAGTTACAAGTAACTCTTGGTGGTTCAAGTGAAGCAGCCACTACAAGTGCTGAACCCACTGGTTTGCATTTGGACAGTGGTTTCCTCAATCAGACTTCCTTGAAGGCAATTTCTTCTCTGGGAACACCTGTGTATCCAGTTTTTACTGGTTCACTAAAAAGTGTTTTTCTTTTTGAAGGAAGAGGTCCCCAGTACCAAGACAAAGGGGCATCAATGGATGACTTCTGGGATACATTTCCAGGGTCAACCACTATTACAACCACTCCATGTGGGAAATCAGATGATCCCATTAAATTGGGTGATGGTTTAATGTACCAAGAATTGACGGGTAGAATTGATAAACTTGATACTTCTGTTGCAGAAATTAAAGATCTGCTGCAACAGTTGTTGAAAGTTCAAAAGGTACCAACCACTGCTGCTCCAGCTCAAGCACCTGCACAACCTGCACCTGCTGCAAATGAGTTATGGAACTTATTTCAACCACTGCTCCAGCAACAAAGACAATTGGCTGATCAGCAGCATGAGATACATGTTCAAAAGCTGAGACACATGATGGAGTCCAGGTTTAAAGATACCCAAGCTGACATCAAGGCTATAAAGGCCCACATACTGAACACCACTGGCACTGCTCCTCCCACTGTTTTCTTTATTGATAATCCACCACCAGATAATGCCAAAAAGGGGGAGAAAATCAAGCAGTGGAAGAAGAAGGGAATTGAAGATGGTCTTTATATTGAACCAGAAAAAGATAGCATGACTAAAGACATTCCCTTGCCAGATGGTAGTAAAAAGATTGATGTTACCACAAATGCACTTGCTGAAGCAAAAGCAAGTGTAAAAAGGGATAGAGAGGCTAAGGAAAAGCCAGGTGGGAACAGGAGAAAAGAGCTTTTATGGAGCTGAATGTGCAGGGTCCTTCTGAGCCAATGGATGATGAAAATCCTAAGGATGAAAAGAAGAAGCCCATTAGACAAATGAGGCAACCCAAACACACACCATCCAGACCCACAAAGCATGCTTCCAAACCACCTTTCAAAGGCTCCAAACCTCAAACTTCCACCCAAAGAGCTGTTGTAACTTCTGTTGTATCAACAACTGCTGATACTTCAGTAGTTTCAACAACTGCCAGCCAAAAACCTGTCATCACTTCAACACACACCACTACAACACACACCACAACCACTGCCTTACCACCACCACCAAAAATCACCTCACCACCTAAAACAACTTCACCACCATCATCACCTCCTGCTAAAAAGCAGAAGACAACTGAGGTTACAACATCTGTTGTAATGGCAACAGTGGTTGAAACACTAGTTGTTTCAACAACTGTTAGTCAGCCACCTTCCACCACTCAAATCACCACTTCACAACCATCCAACACACCACCAGCCTCTCCTAAACAAAAAAGGAGAAGGATAATTTTACCTGATGATGATTCCCCATCACCACCACCACCACCAACATCTTCACAATCTCATGCACTTGTCAATATTCCAAACCCTGTTCCTCTCTCTTCAGCCCAAGTTCAACAACCAATCACTGCCATCACTCCTGTAGGTTTCCAATATCCTCTTGAACTTGTAGCAGTTAGAGAAGAGATCAAATCCTTCTACCTTGAGGATGATCCTGCTAAAAGGAGTTTGCCATCAGTTGAAGGATATCCTAGGCCTAACAACATTGAAGAGTACTTGAAAGTTAAGGCTCAACAGGCAGAGGATATTTCCAAAAGAAACTCACAAGGAAAAACTGACAAAGAAATTCAAAGGCATTATCAATTTCTACTCACTCAAGTCAGATCCTTGGAGCAGTTTGCAAAGAATGTTTGTCAACAGATATCGGAAAGAGCAGATGAGTCATTGAGAAAAGACTACCTTGACAACATCATGGCTTTTAAGAAATACAAGGGGGAAAAACACATGTACAAAGAATGGACCATTCCTGAGCTTGAAAGTGAAGCAGCCAGGATTAGGCAAAGTATAAGAAGAATGTACCTGAAAAGACATTGGAGCTGAAGAGAATGAAAGAGGAGTTAATTGCTGCTGAATATGGGTCTAAAAATCAAGTGATGAGATGGAAAGAAGACAAAGTCAGGACCACCTACAAAAGGTTGGAGGAACTAAGGAAGAAAGATCCAAGGGTTCCACAAAAACCTGACTATCCTGAAGCAGAGGTTTCAACAAGACCACCAAAGCTGCAAATCAGGAGATCCACTGCTCCAACTGGTGCTGCCATCTATAAAAGAAGACAACAGAAACAGTTGGATGCTGAAACAGTGGAAGAATTACTTGCAGGAGATGACCTTGTAAAAGAGGGTATTAAGAAGATGATAGCAGAAACTCTTGGAATGAATCAACCTGCAAGCACTGCTCAGTTAGTCATCACCAGGCCAGCATCACCAAACTCCTCATCTAATAAAAATCTCCCAAGAAACCCACCAGACTCAAAAGTACTAAAGTGGAAAACTGACAAACAGACCCATGTATAGACTGTGATCAAGTCTAGTGGAGAAGTGAAGAAAATAACAAGGAAACAAGCACTTGGCCTAAGTCTTGAAGATCTGCAGGATCTCCTTGATCTTCCACTGTGCAGGGATGAAGATGACACGGATGCCTTAGACTTTGAGTTACAACTCAAAGGGAAAATAAGGGAACTGTTGATGAGGCAATAAAGATCTACAAATAATGAAGGGTTTTGGCATTATCTGTTCCAGGGGGAGATTGTTGGGATTGAACCCTATCAGAGGAACAGATAATTAAAGCCAAAACCAAATCAGAGCAGTGGATCCAGAATAAGCAGATGTTATGTATACAAGTCTCTCCCCTTGAAAGTGGTTTCAACATCTGATAATCTCCAAACCACTTATCCTTACAACTACTGATCAAGTCAAAGATTGATGAAGACTAAAGCTCTGCTGGTCAATCTACTGCTTTGGGTCATACTCTGCTGGTTTATATCAAGTACTGCTGGAGTCACAACAGTGGAAGGATAGAGCAGCAGTTTAGTTTTACTTATGTAATGTATTGTATAACAGTTGTTAGCATAGCAGTGTTTGTATAGATCAGATGTTAGAGTTTGTTAGGAGGTTAGATGTCACTTTCATGGTGACGTCAGCAAAGATGCCACAGTGGTTTGTCCGTGCCTATAAATAGAACAGTACCCTGTACTGTTCTATTAGCTCTCTTCATCACTTTCATTCCTGTACGAACAAATCCTATGAGCTCAGGCTGGGGGGGAGTTTGTTACATACTTGCATATTGTAATTGAATCTTGTAATAAATTCAAGCATTCGGTTCAATGTTAAACTTGTATGTTGAAAGCAATTCTCCTGTTTGATTGTGTGCAAAGTTTGTTTCCATTTATATTCCGCTGCACTACTTGTTCATCTTTCATATTAATTCAAACATAAAACACAATCAATCCAAACTCAGATCCTAACAATTATGTTCTTGATGATTCAGATGATGATTGGTGATTAGCGATGAATTGGTAGTGAATGGTAGTTGAAATTTCGGCTCCAAGGATGATTCAAAATCCCAAGAAATGTGTAACTTACGAGTTTAATGCTCAAAGACCAATTAGAATCGTTCCCAACACCCAAAGCAATGAAATTCGCGTTTCTGCAACCCAGGAACCGTTGCCGACGGCCCTGACCCCGTCAGCGACGGCCTCTCAAAAAGTGAAAACCGGCCGATGGCCTAAACTGCTGATACGCGCAAATGGTGATGACGGGACTTTCTAGAGCCCGTCCGGGACGGCCTCACACCCGTCGACGACGGCCTCTCCAGCACTACTTCTTCATTTTTTCCATTTTAAACTCCCGTTTGATCCGTAACACGTCCCGGTTGTCCAGTTTTCGTCCTGGTGACTCGAAAAGCTCCCAAAAGGCTCCTTAAACTCCATCAAACCTGCAAAACACATTTTTAATTAAGAGTAGGCTATTCAGAATTAAAACTGATGTAAAAACATCAAGTTGCACGATTACGAACACCGGTTTTCAACCACATATCACATCCCCACACTTGTCTTTTGCTTGCCCTCAAGCAAATCTGTTTTTCACTTTCACGTGGGTCGAACAAATAATACACTCCCCATTCCCGAGACGAAGGTTAAGGTCAATTGTCATACTAAAGTTCAAACATTTTTACAATTTTCAACATATTTAACGGTCAAGTGAATAATCACATATAACAATGGTTATCCAAGATTAACCCGCACGCGAAACCAACAATTCATGCACATCCCTCACAATGTTCTCTCCACTCGGTTTATAAATTCGCTAATGTTTATAATGTATTAGCACTTCAAAGAATAATCACTCAAAACCGATTAGAACACGTACCCGCATAGGCTTGCAACTCAATCATTCTCCACCACCGATCACGAATACTAATCACAAGTCATAAGGTCTTTGTAAGGGTTGTAACGGGGCTAGGCTAAGGGTAGGAAATAGGATATTTTAAAGTGGCTAAGGTGATGAAAATTCGATTTTTATTACGAAAGACTACTCTAAAAAAAACTAAACTATCAACATCAACTACAAGGCAACAACTTTAGCCTTTTATTTCTCAGACTAAGAACATATATTTTTGTTCTTTTCTCAACAATTTTCTATCTTTTTCATAACATTTTCTGATTTTTTTTTTTTATATATGCAAACAAACAAATCACAACTGTACAATTTGACTCCTATAATCGAATTTTCATCACACGGGTTTAAAAGAAAAGGTTTAACGGTTATGGGCTAAAGGGTGGTCAAACGAACGGATTAGGCTCAAAATTGGCTACTAGGGGATAATTTTTTGGTAAGGATATAAAAATGGTGTAAAAGGAAAAGGTTTACCTAATGCCTTAATCATTCTCGTGCTTGTATTCGGTCTATGGTCTCGAACGTATCAAAAGTTGCAAGTTCTACAATACGCGACTAATGGTCCACTCAAACAAAGAAACATGTATATGTAAATCTATGATATAAAAGTGGCTCAAAACCTCACGTATAAGGGTATGGTATGTGATGTGCATAAAATGCTAGTTCCTTAGGCGAATTATTCCCAAATAACCATCCGCTAAATACCCGTCAGGCTATTATTTGAACTTAACCATGACAAAAGACCAAATGGGTTGTGACATCCCTCGTTGACTTAGTTACTTGTGCTTTTAAGATCGCTTTTAAAACAAGAAATTTTTGAAAAATTTTTGAAATTTTCCCCCATCCTCACACTTGAGGTAAACATTGTCCTCAATGTGTAGTGTTTAAATGAACGGGTCAAAATCGAAAACTTTTACTACTCCCCCATCCCCACACTTGAGGTAAACATTGTCCTCAATGAGTATGAACTAGAGTTTTAAAACGCACAAGGGATGTGACACGACTAACCTCCCAAAATTTCACCCCGAAAAAATAAAATACAAAATACAATCCACTTATTACTAAACTAAGAAACAAGGTAAAAAGGAAACACATGCACCTGATTTTTGTCGCTTGGCGCCCATATCTTCTTCTTCTCTTCACAAAACGGTCGTCCCTCGAACATAATGTACCTACAAATTCTAACCATTGTGTAGAAGCATGCTTCTCACAACCATTGAAATTTGTTAGCAACTTAGTTCTACCATTTTTATGAAAGTGTTACCAAGTTATGCGTTAAATTACCTTGATTTATGTGGAAAAATAATTTACAACAATAACAATCCTAACTCACTTTCGTAGGAATCACGGTTGCATTTAGCTTATGCAACAAGCCCTTTTAAACCCCCAATAGCTTGGGAGGATGAGAGGTCTCGTGAGGGCAAGGCCGGTTTTGGGCCTGTGCGAGAGGTGCCAACGCACAGGGCCCAAAACATCTAAGGGCCCAAAGTTGTTTAAAAACAAGTATTATGTATTTTATATATAAACTTTTTGTAGTATTAAGTATGCAAACTCAACTTTAGCTCAGTGGAGGATGCGGAAATTTTCCTGAGAGTTGACAGTTCAAGGTTCGAATCCCATTGTGTTGTTTTGTGGCTTCTTCATATTCTGTTTTTGTTTTTGTTTGGGGCTTTGGGCATCAATGGGCTAATTTCAGCTTGATGTCATATTGGCTTCTCTACTTACACCAATTGAGCTTATTTTTTAGTTTTAATTCTGATTTTAATATCTGAATGACATCCCCACTCACACCAATTGTAACTTTTGTAAACTTATTTTTTAGTTTTTTAACATCTGAATGGCTTCTCCACTCACACCAATTGTAACTTTTGTAAGCTTATTTTTTAGTTTTAATTCTGATTTTAACATCTGAATTTTTGCGTCCATAAATTTGAAAGTTCTTTCATTTTTTCTTCTCATTTAACCATTTACATAACAAACTTTACATGTTTTCTTGTTTAAATTTTTAGGGTTTTTTATTTCTCATTTAACTATTTACAATATAAACTTAGAAGAACTCAATATTTAGTTCTATAAATTTTATTTGTATGAAAAAGGTTCGTATTTTCAAACTAATTTGGATATGTTTACACACATTACACTTCTTTTTGCTACACTACTTTTGTTTTTTTTATTTTTCTTTAACAATTATCGTCGTATATATCATTGATGAGTTTATATTATAGAAAGGGGCCCAATTTTTTTGTCTCGCACGAGGCCCAAAAGCTTTTTATCATTTTCGGGGACGGCCCTGCGTGAGGGTTATATAGGGAACACACCCACAACGTTCATTTAACTAGGCAAAAAGAAATAATAACGAAATAAAACTAAAGGAAGCTAAAATATATAACAACAACAACACAACACAAAACATACCTTGCCCTCACCGCTGATATCTCTCGTTGGGATCAACTGGCAGGTTTGGCTGGTATGGATAACCAGTGAGGGCCTCAAACATCTCCCTGTAGTTATCGAGTGGGCCCGGCTCTCCTTGAGGTGGTGGCTGGTAGGGTATCGGAGTGAAGCTGGACCCAACTGCCTCGGGCCAGTGAGGGGATGGATCGGATGGGCCTCGTGGAACTGGGAGGTTGGGATAGTTAGTCCACCCCGAGTGCTCGACATAAGGAAGGCCGGCTTCATAGTCTCTTTGATGTCTCTCCTGATCGTGGAGGATTTTGGCGTTATTAATAGCCATTTGGTTAGAGACATATAACGTGCTCCATCGGCGTCGATCCAATTCATTGCGCTTGTTTTGACGCCTCTCCGCGTCTGCCTCCCATGCACGTCTTTGGGCTGTCTCATCCTCCTGCATCTTTATCAAACACTCCATTTGGGATCTTTGGAGCGCTTGTTGTAACTGTTGCTCTTCCATATGCTTCTCCATCCTCTCACGATAGGCCGTCTGAAAGGCCCATTGCTCCTGCATCTGGGATCCATGTGTTTCCTCCCAGTTCTGTCTCATCTTATTATACTCTCGGCCCTCGCCTATACACGCAGAGACATTGTCAAACGTTTCTTGTTGGCCCCGGTTGAACTCCTTGTACGAAGGTACCCGTCGGAAGTTCACAAAACTTGCCACATCGGCATTCAATTCCCTGTGTGGCCTCATATACCTCTGTTTTGGTCCCCGTGGACCAGGAGGCTCAGTTTCGTCTTCTTCATCAACCATTTCCTCATCTCCCCCAGCTCCTTGCTGTGCTTCTGGATTAACAAACTCATACCTGTGACCCAATTTGTCGGTCACCACATATTTGTTTCCCAAAAGCTTCACATCTATCTTCCAATTTTTCTTCATTGCTGCTATGTTGAATTCTTCCAGAGGCTTGGATACCCAAAGCGATTCTGGGGGAAGACAATTTTGCTGGAGGATCATGGCACTGATGAGGCGTACATATGGAATAAAACGCCTTTGAGATGACTCCCGGGTGAACCATGTATTCATCATGATGATATGCGCCCATGATAAAGTAGGTGTCCCGTACAACAAGGAATGAACAACCCTACAATCACTTGCTCTTACTCTGCCCCTATCACCAAATCTCACCAAAACATTATCTAGGGAAATTCCTTGAAGGATCCTTCCCTCAATCGCCATTTGAGTTCTTTGGGCCGCTCCCCCGTCATTATATGGTAAGATAGCTGCTGTCATTTGTTCCGGATCATCACCGTTCATATGATTATCCAAAAATTGTTCAATAGTTGGATAATCATATGCTTGCACCCCCAAAGAGTCAAAGTGTGCAATGCAATTAATCGTTTCGAAAGACATTGTCATATTCCCTCGGCTTGTCTTACCAACCAATCTCCACTGGGCGGGAGGATCATCCTTATTCATGAACGTCAATGTCGCCAACCATTCGCACACCTCCGCCAAATACATTCGAGAGGTGTTGTCTTCACACTAATCAAGAACTCTCTCCCATCCTTGACGCTCAAACATTTGAACGATCCCAATTTGTCTAAACTCTACCACATTCACAACCCTTTCACACACCACCCTTTCCGGCACTGAAGTGGTCACACCATTGACCATCTTCCACTTCCACAGTTTGGCTTCCAACTTCCTATCCTGGTAAGCCGATAGAGGTTTGTTTTTCTCCTCATCCCATACTTGAGCGCTTCTACTATCCCTGAATTTTTCCCACGCCCAATCCTGCCTATAAAGTCTCGCATCACCCTCTTCTACGGAGCTTAGTTGCTCCCACTTCTTCGGTATTAAAACGGAAGAAGATCCCACTTCAGATGATGAGCCTTGCCCTGTAGTTTTCTGCCTTTTCCTACCTCCGGCCATAACTACAATCACAAAACAAACAAAGCATCAATATAAACCCCAACCTTTACTAAACTCTTAAACTTTGAACATGATGTGTGATGTTGAAGTTTTAATTAACAAATAGATGCAAAATCGCCTCTTTAAACTTCCAAAGTCGCCTATTTTATCATCTACCTATCAATTTCCTTGTTAATTCACAATTTCTTATAAGTTCAACAAAGTTCAACATCACCTTCATGTTCAATCATGTAAATAACGAGTGCAATCACTTCACTATGGTTATAACATGTTCAAATCCCATCCAAAACAACCAATCATACTTAAATTCATGCTAGAACAACATACATTGTTTAAACAACCTACTCTTAAACTAACAAGTTTAAAATTTCGAAGGAAAAAACAACTAACATATGATAATCAAGCTTAAATTTAAGGAAAATCCATACCTTTGGTGTTGATGAACAAGAAAAACTAAGAAAAGATGTAAAGCAACAAGCTTGATAAACACCCTTCAAAAACCCGAAATTTCATGCCCATAAATCTTGCAAACGAACAAGAATTGATGAAAACCGTGATAGGGGTTTTGTTCCTCTCGAAAAATTACCCAAGATGGACTCAAAAATCAGCAGATTTGGTGGAGATTTGAAGGAGTTATGAGAGTTTGAAGAATTAGGGTTCTAGAGTTTTTGGTGAAGAAGATGAAGTTGAAAAAGTGAGCTAGGAGAGAGAGAGCAGCGATTAAAGGGTATGAATGATGTGGGTCGAATTTGTGTGGTTAGGAATGGCCTAAGAATGAGTTAGATTGGAAAAATTGGGTGTTAAGTTCGAGTTTAAACACCCTGCACGAGTCAGCGTCGGCTGTCAAATGGGACCCCGTCGCCGACGGTCCTGACCCCGTCGCCGACGGGTTGGGAAAATGGGCACTTTTGGGCGACGGCTTATATTGCTGGTTACGGGATACGCGTGCCGACAGGTGTTTAAGGAGCCCGTCTCCGACGGCCTCTACCCCGTCACCGACGGGAACTCGTTTTTCAATTTTTATATTATCAATTTTTTTTTTTTTTGAAAAATAGAGAGAAAATTATGAAGGTTTTATAAAAGAACTATATACAATAAAAATTCCTAAAAATTATTAAAATTCTTTTTGTGATTTTTTAAAAGTTAAAATTTAGAAAACGCGAACCCGTTTAATGGTCCTACCACCCCCCCCCCCCAAAAAAAGTCGTGTATTGTCCTCAATGCACATAACAAAGTCTAAAAACATACCTTACGTCTTCATGACTTGTTCAGAATATCCGGACTTCACACAATGAAAAGGGTTAGTATAGACGAAAACGATTATCCCCAAATTACTCAAACAATTAAATAAATTATACATAACTTTACACAAAATGTTGCCGGTCCTTTTTAGTTGACCTCATAAACCGGAATGCTTACCACGAAGCTAACTGATTCCTTGTTTTCATCCACCTTCTCATTACCATCGAGGAAATGTTTTAGCCGATGACCATTAACCGTTTGCCGTGACCCATCCTTCGGGTTCTCGATTATAACATCACCCAATTGTCCGACCCGGGTGATCACATAGGGTCCCATCCATTTGCTTCGGAGCTTTCCGGGAAATAACTTGAGCTTCGAATTGTAGAGCCACACCTTTTGCCCAATCTCGAACTCTTTCTTCCTCAACTTGGCATCATGCGCCTTCTTCATCCCATCTTTGTACTTGGACGCGCATTCATATGCCATTTCCCTTAGCTCCTCCAACTCGCATAGCTTAAGTTTCCATTCCTTACCTGCATCATCATATTGAACATTAACCTCTTTAATAGCCCATAATGATTTATACACAAGTTCGACTGGTAAATGACAATTTTTACCGTAAACCAACCGGTAAGGTGTAGTGCCAATGGGTGTCTTATGTGCCATACGGTAGGCCCATAAAGCATCGTTCAACTTGATTGACCAATCCTTACGGTCCTCCCGCACGGTCTTTTGCAAAATCTCTTTGATTTGCCAGTTTGACACCTCTACTTGCCCGCTTGTTTGCGGGTGATAGAGGGTAGCAATTCTATGGTCAACACCGAACCGTTTTAAGAGTTTCCCAAACCGAAAATTTTTAAAATGAGATCCCCCGTCACTTATGATGACACGAGGAATCCCAAACCTTGAGAAAATATTGGTTTGAACAAAATTACAAACTACGGAATGGTCGTTCGTCTTGGTGGCTATTGCTTCAACCCACTTTGACACGTAGTCAACGGCCACCAAGATATACAAGTTGCTATAAGAATTGGGGAATGGGCCCATGAAATCAATACCCCACACATCGAAAATGTCGACTACGAGGATTGGTTGCATGGGCATCTCATCCCTTTTTGAAATACCCCCTAATTTCTGGCACTCTACACAATTCTTGGAAAACTCAAATGCATCTTTAAAAATAGTTGGCCAATAAAGACCACTATTCAACACTTTGTGACCCGTTTTGTGGCCACTAAAATGACCACCACATGCAAACGAATGTAGATGCTTCAACACGCTTGGAATTTCCTCATCAACTATGCATCTTCTAATCACTTGATCCGCACACTCTTTCCATAAGTGTGGTTCCTCCAAACGGTAATACTTGATTTGAGACATGAAATGTTGCCTCCTCCGTCTATCCCAATGTGGTGGTAAATCACCTGTAACAAGATAATTCACAATGTTAGCATACCAAGGTAACTTATCTAATTTCATGATGTGCTCATCGGGAAACGACTCATTGATCTCTAAAGCTTTCGGATCTTCTTCAACCATCAACCGGGACAAATGGTCCGCTACCACATTCTCGGTACCCTTTTTGTCCCGGATCTCCAAATCAAACTCTTGGAGCAATAATACCCATCGGATCAATCTCGGCTTAGCATCCTTTTTCTCCATGAGGTACCTGACAGCAGTGTGATCAGAATAAATAATCACTTTACTACCCCATATATATGACCGAAATTTATCCAATGCATATACCACCGCGAGTAGCTCTTTTTCGGTGGTGGTGTAATTCAATTGTGCATCCGAAAGAGTCTTACTCGCATAGTATATGGCAACGGGTTTCTTGTCAAACCGTTGTCCCAACACAGACCCCACCGCATAATCACTTGCGTCGCACATAATTTCAAATAGTAAAGACCAATTTGGCGATTACAAGATTGGGGCCTCAATTAACTTTTCTTTTAACTTGTTAAACGCGTTTTGACAATTTTCATTAAAATCAATCGGTTGATCTTTTAACAACAAGTTACACAAAGGTTTGGTTATGTCACTAAAACCTTTAATAAACCTTCGATAAAAACCCGCATGACCTAAAAAAGACCTAACACCTTTAACACTCGTGGGATATGCCAAAGTGGATATAACTTGTACCTTTGCACGATCGACCTCTATCCCACGACTCGACACCACGTGTCCCAACACGATTCCCTCTTGAACCATAAAATGGCTCTTTTCCCAACTTAGGACCAAACTAGTTTCGACACATCTTTTTAATACTTTGTCTAGTTGGTCCAAACAAGCCTCAAATGACGACCCAAAAATTGAGAAATCATCCATGAATATTTCCAAAGACTTCCCCACCATATCTGAGAAGATACTCATCATGCACCTTTGGAAGGTGGCGGGGGCGTTACATAGTCCAAACGGCATTTGCCTAAATGCGAAGGTGCCGTAGGGACAAGTAAACGTTGTCTTTGCCTGATCTTCTGGATGGATGGCAATTTGATTATAACCAGAATAGCCATCTAAAAAGCAATAAAATTGTTGCCCCGATAATCTCTCAACAATTTGATCAATGAACGGTAAAGGAAAATGATCTTTGGAAGTTACGGTATTCAACTTCCTATAATCAATACAAATTCGCCACCCGGTTACCGGCCGAGTAGCTACCTCTTCACCTGCGTCATTTTTGACGAGTTGTATACCCGCTTTCTTTGGAACCGTCTGCGTTGGGCTCACCCAGTGTTGTAAAAGTCGGATTACTCGGCCGAGTACTCGGTCCTCGGACCCCCTCCGAGGCGACTTCCTCCTAGGCGGTCTCAATTAGTCGGCCTCGGGATTACTCGGGAGTACTCGGTGCCTAGTCGGCCTAGTCAGTCTAGGCGGTCAACGTGGTTTGTTGACTTTTAATCGGTCAAACTCGGTCAAAATCGGCCTACTCGGCCTTGTACTCGGACTACTCGGCCTTGTACTCAGACTAGTCGGACTTGTATTCAGAATATTTGAACTTTAAACATGTTTCATTTTAAATTATACTCAGTTGACATGAATTATGCTTATTTTAACACATAAATAATATATAACAATTAATTTTCTTTATATTTACCATGTCCGCGTACTCCCCGAGTACTCTCCGAGTACTCCGATTACTCCCAACTCCCCAGTCGGCCGACTAGGGACCGCCTAGCGACTTTTACAACACTGGGCTCACCCATTGGCTATCCGAGATCGGATAAATAATACCCGCATCAAGCCATTTCAACACTTCCTTCTTCACTACCTCCCGCATATTCGGATTCAATCTCCGTTGTGCATCTCGAACGGGAGTCACACTTTCTTCCGCGATGATTTTATGCATCACCACCGAGGGACTAATTCCCTTCAAATCAGCAATGGTCCATCCAATCGCCGCCCGATTGGTGACCAAAACACCCATCAACTTCTCCTCTTGCTCCTCGGTTAAGTTTGATGCAATGATAACCGGGAGTGTGTTGCCTTCACCAACGTAAGCATACTTAAGATGCTTTGACAACGCCTTCAATTCGACCTCCGGAGGCTCTACTAATGACGGCTTCAATTTGGTGTCAATGCTCTCTGGTAAACTCTCAACTTGGTGCGTCCATGTCGGTTTTCCCTCTTTAACCGCAAGCACCTCCAAACTCTTCACCTCCTCGTCTATGCTCTTATTCATCTCCACCTGTGACCTGTCAAATATATAACAATCCTCCATTATGTTTTCCTCATCCATGACTGTGTCGCAAAGTGGTATACACGTGTCCACAATGTCCGCCATATAGCATTCATCATCAACTGGAGGGTTCATAAGTCTAGAAAAAACGTGCAACCTCAACCTTCGGTTTCCAAATGTCATGTCAACCGTTCCTGTTTTGCAATCAATTTGAGAATTTGCGGTTGCTAAGAATGGTCGACCCAAAATCACCGTAGGTTGCTTGGTTGGGTCGTTGGCCACATAATCAAGTACTAAAAAGTCCACCGGATAGTAAAAATCCTCAATTTTTACTATCACATCCGAAACAATTCCACGGGGTAGTTTGGGTGTCAAATCGGCTAACACCACGGTGGTGTTTGACGACTGAAGTAGACCAAACTCGTATTGGTCATACAAACTACCCGGTAGAATGCTCACGCTAGCACCAAGATCTACAAGTGCCCGGTTGATTTTAAAATCGCCTACTTGAATTGAAATGATAGGCGCACCCGGATCTTGGAGCTTAGGTGGAAGTGCACCCGAAAGAATCGAACTCACATTTTTGGTTAAATCTAATTTTTTTAGGAAATTTATGAGTTTGTTTTTGGGTACACAATTCTTTCAAGTACTTAGCATACGACGGTACTTGCTTGATTGCATCCAAAAGAGGTAAATTAATTTTTACTTGTTTGAAAATTTCCAACAACTCTTCTTGTTGTGGACCTCTTTTGTTTACAAGCTTCTTCACGGGTCCCTTCAATGTTTCGGGATAAGGGGCGGTATTAGCCTCCATACCCTTTTCCTTAGCTTTAGGGACGGGGATGGTCACAACGGGAGTGTTATTATTGTTTTTTAAATCAATTTTGTTTTGACCCGTTTGACCATCCTCATCTTCATCCTCACTAGCATCCTCCACCACCCCTTCAACAAACTGGGGTGGTGGTGTTTTGACACCATTATCTACGACTCGACCACTACGTAAAGTTATTTTATTAATTGATACCTCACGTGTGTTCTTCAAGCTTGACCCTTGATGCTTAGGGTTCACCGTTGTGTCACTTGGAAGCTTTCCCGTGCTTCCTCTCATTTGAGCCATTTCCTCCACGAGTTGGCCCACTTGCTTTGCCAATGCCTCATGTGCTTTGTCCCGAATCTCATTCTCTTTCTTGGACTCTTGCATCATCGAAAGCATCGCGTCCATCTTTGCATTCAAATCATTACCACCCCCTAGGTTGTTTGACCCACTTCCATTACCGCCTTGGTTGTTGTAATTCCTTTGATACCCACCTTGATAATTATTATCTCGACCTTGATACCCTTTATTGTAATTACGTTGGTAACCCCCTTGATTACCACCTTGACGATTTTCATACGATGACCTGCTTTGATTACCCGGTTGAAAATTCGGGTTCATTTGATTCGCGGCATTCCCATATCGGAAGTTGGGATGGTTTCTCAATCCGGGATGATAAGTATTCGAAATTATATCATTGTTCTTTCTATCACCAAACACTTGATTCACTTCTTCGGTGTAATCACCCGGTCCTGTTTGACATTGATCGGTCCGATTACTAATCTCCCTACAATCTTCACACACCGCGAATTGAACCGCATTCACCTCCTTCTTCTTCATACGAGCCAACTCGCGTTCTAGAGTAGAAATCCGATCCTTAGAGTTAGAGTCAAGGTCGGGAAGTGACCGGGAAACGGGATGTTTTTTAGCTCTATCGGCCGACTCCTTTGCCTTCGACCGCTTACTCATCCTCTCGAGAAATTCCCAATCATCATCTTCATGATTACTCAATAAGGTTCGGTTGCTCGTTGACTCGAGGAGATTCCATGTCTCATCGTCTAAGCCTCTTACAAAACATTTAACCAACTCCCACTTCTCTATTTGGTGATGTGGGTATTTCTGAATCAATTCTTTGTATCGAGTGAACGCTTCATGCAACGGTTCACTCGATAGTTGCCTAAACGACCTTATTTCATCCCGCACATCATCAGTCTTCGCCATTGAGTAGTACTCGTCAAGAAATACTTGTTGCATCTCACCCCATGTCTGAATACTATTCGCCGGAAGTGTGAGAAACCATTGCTTAGCCTTATCTTTTAGCGAAAACTTAAATAATCGAAGTTTGACTTCCTCCAATGCAAAATTATGCCCCCCGATTGTGCTACATATAGAAGAAAACTCCGCCAAATGAGTGTACGGTTCATCATTAGACCTCCCATTGAAATGGGGAAGTATGTTGATGTAGTGAGGCTTGCAATCGAACATCCGCCTTTCACAAACTATAGGAGAGTCATTATCGGTAACCACCGGTTGAAAACGGTCATTCACTCCCCGTGGAGGTTGTTGACGACGCTGTGGACCGTTAACTTCTTGATTAATCGGCCTTCGATTGTCCCTTCGATCACCTCCCCTATCACCTCTTTGATTCCCACCTTGATTAACTCTTTGGTTACCTCCTCCCACAAAACGAGGAATCTGATTAGGGTTAGCATTGTTGTTGTAAAACCCAGCATTCCGGTTCCTTTGATTATTGTTTCGTGGTTGACGGTTGTTCTCGTAACCGTCATTTCTCGCATTCCCGTACCCATAGTTATCATTCCCCATGAAATTGGCATTTGATAACCAAACTCTTCATCATCAAACCCTCTTGCATTGTAAATGTTGTCCCGATTCACATACCCCCAATCTTCATCATCAACCCGATCATCATAATATCCCCCATCATCCGAATTTTCCGTATGAACACTCACATGTTCCGGTGATTGGTAACCGGGAACACTAAACGGCTCATCATCGGGGATGACGTTTCTCAAATCATCTATATTAAAGAATGGGTCTTCATTCGCAGGATTGCCACAATCACGATTACCTCTACGGTCGGAATTGACATTCCGGTCATCGAGGTGAATGGGTAAGGAATTTTGTCGGTGAAGGTTTTGTTGTTGGGGTGTTCTATGGGTGTTGTTGGGATTTTGGTTCCGGAAAGGTGGTGTGGGTGGTCTAGAGTTGTTATTAGCACCCGATTGCTCTTGAGGTATAGGTTGGACGTTTTGGGCGGGATTGAAATTGCTTCGGTATTGGAATTGGTTCGGATTTTGATTTTGGTTAAGGTTTTGGTTTGAGTTTTGATTTGCCATTGAATCGGTTTCAACGGATGGTATGAGTTGTGGTGTTTGGGTGACTTGGTTAGAAACAAGTGTTGCCTCCAACTGGCTTGCTAAATTCCTTCTTGCAACTCTTTCGATTTCCGGTTCGTAGACTAACGGTGAAGTCCTCCCGGAGTTCCGCGTATGCATGCACTACCTGTAACCTGCACAAGTAACACACCCCGCATAACAAATAAAAGACAAGGTACAAGAAAAGAAATTATGCAAATTAAACAGTTAATCACACAAATTCAAACAATATCCAAACACAAAGCGCACGCACTCCCCGGCAACGGCGCCAAAATTTGATCGGAGTGTCGCGCTCCGGTCAAAGATAATATTTATAAGCCCAAATTACCCTTAACTATGTGTTAGTGGTAGTAAGGGGTCGACCCACGAAGAGTATGTGGTTTGCGAATGGATTCGATTGAATTAAAATGAAAGTCACAAATTATGAAGCTTGCTATAATGTTTTTGTATTTTTATTTAGTTGAAAAAGATGTGAATTGGTTTAATTGATTAAAAACTAATGATTAACGGTTGCAAGAAAACTTGATTACTAAACAATGATGATAAAAAGGATTCACACCCGGTTTCGGTAATTGTCAACCTAGGGTTTCTACAAGTTTTAGATTCAACTCAATTGTATACGATTAGCGGATTTAGTGTACCATGACTTAGGTGCCAATAACTATCAACGTTTCGAAAAACGGACAAGAATGCACTTTGTAATCAACACAAGTAAAACCTAACCAAGACAATGCATAACTACACATAACCATTTCGCAAAGTCATAACTTTATAATCGTTCGACAATTTACGAATACGAAACAAATGTAAACTATTGTCAGTGGTTTCAAAAATCAATACAAATTATCACAAAGTTGAATCAAGAACAATTCAAAACCCTAAATTAAACAACTACCTACACCGGGGTGAAACCAAGGTGATTAGCCGCTCATGGTTGAAGAAACTTGATCACCGAAAGATTGGAACTTGACTTGGACCATCTTGAAGCTTGAAAATGGAGAAATGGTGGACGTGGAGGGTTTTGGTGAAGGATGATGGTAAAAGGAATGATGTATGGGTGATTAGGGTTTATGGATGGATTGATGATTGTGAATGATGATTATGTTCTTGATGATTCGAATGATGATTGGTGATTAGCGATGAATTGGTAGTGAATGGTAGTTGAAAATTCGGCTCCAAGGATGATTCAAAATCCCAAGAAATGTGTAACTTACGAGTTTAATGCTCAAAGACCAATTAGAATCGTTCCCAACACCCAAAGCAACGAAATTCGCATTTCTGCAACCCAGGACCCATCGCCGACGGCCCTGACCCCGTCGGCAACGGCCTCTCAGAAAGTGAAAACCGGCTGATGGCCTAAACTGTTGTATACGCGCAAATGGTGACGACGGGACTTTCTAGAGCCCGTCCGGGACGGCTCAACACCCGTCGGCGACGGCCTCTCCAGCACTACTTCTTCTTTTTTTCCATTTTACACTCCCGTTTGATCCGTAACACGTCCCGGTTGTCCAGTTTTCATCCCGGTGACTCGTAAAGCTCCCAAAAGGCTCCTTAAACTCCATCAAACCTGCAAAACACATTTTTAATTAAGAGTAGGCTATTCGGAATTAAAACTGATGTAAAAACATCAAGTTACACGATTACGAACACCGGTTTTCAACCACGTATCAAACTTCAAAATTTACATGCATTTTCAACACGCTTCAAACTTCAAAATTTCGATTTTAGCCAACCATATTAGCCAAAATGCTTTTTTTTTCCAAAGTCTTCCTTTTGAATAAATATTGGGATGAAATTTCCTAAAGGAGAGGAAACTGTAACGCCTCTCTTTTTAGAACTTTCCTTATTTAGAAAGTTTGTTTTGTATTCTATTTATCGAAACTCGTATTCTCTTGTAATCGTATTTCATTTCCAATTATTGTAATCCATGGCTTTGATCGTAATAAAACTTAGCCATTTTACATAATTTATACCTTGATTACACGTGCTTGTTTTACATTCAATTTATATACAAACTTAATACATGTTCATCTTTCACACAAACTCGTACTTATCTCACATACCAACAATCATAAATACGTGTTTTAATATTGTTTATGCTCGTAAATGCGTGTGCACACATTCACAATACTCAATCAATACCTTTATACATGATTTATACTTAATAATATGCAAAATAAACAAGTTATAACTTGAAATTCATTAAAACCCAAAGTTCAGGGGGTTGTTGTGTAAAAACAACAAAGTTTCCCGGACACACGACGTCGTGGCACGCGGCCGGGAACCTCACATCCTCCGCGACTGGCGTCGTTGCCGGGGACACTTAGGTGATTGCGTTATTAGCTTTGACTGATCTTATTTGTGTAATTGGTCTTATTTGTAGTTTGAGTCTTAGGGTTTGTGTCTAGTAGTAGTGTGTCTAGTCGTTTTTGTAAATATATTTTTTTTAGTTAATTTTATATATATATATATATATATTTTTATCATGTGTTTT